>CM065468.1:24839342-25439342 GCA_032872505.1 Leptopilina syphax | reverse complement strand
GTTTAAATTTACGAGTCTTTTTTTTATCAATTTGTCATTTTTGTTATTCGTTATTTTAATTTACGAGTTTATACATATTTTTTGTTGTTGTTTTTGTTGTAAACAATTGCAATCGTAAAAAATTCCCATTTCACTCTTGAGATATAAAATATAAAATGAAAAATGAAGTTTGTAATGAGATTTTATATGAGAAAATTCATCAGTGTAACTAAAACCAGTTTTTAGATTCAAAATGATCCACTTGAACTGTTTCGTTCTTTTTTTCATACGTTTGCTATAGGGAGAAAATTAATTGAGGAAAGAACTCTCATGTCAAAGCTTAAAAATGAAAACGAGTTGAAAATCTCGTTGGTGAACCTGTCTGTAAAATAGCTTTTTTATTTCAAAATAGAAAAAAAATAAGTGCTGCTCAGATATATCCTTTTTCTAATCGGTTTTTAATTTTATTAAATTGGAAATAATTTGTCGAAAAATTAATTCACAAAAAAATAATTTCAAAACTAATTATTGTCTCAACATAATTAGAGAAATTTTTTTCTGAAAGCTATACAATCATTTATCATTTTATGATTTTATTTTCTTTGTACTATTTTTTTTTTATTATTTTATTTCGTTTGTCGTAAAACGATATTCTTTAATAAAGAAAATTTTTTGATTTTACTTTTATTTATTCTACGAAATAAAAATAATAAAAGTGAAAATAATAAAAAAGAATAATAGTAATAATAATACTAAAAATATTATTTATTATTTGTTTATTAAAAATAAAAATAATGATAATAATAATACAGAAAATAATTAAAATGCAAAGAAACGTGACAAAAATTTTCGTATAGAAATAAAAAATCCCCGTGACTCTTTTTTTTCGTTTATTTATCGTTTATCATTCTATGACTTTATATATTAAATTATTAATACAGTTTATCTTTAAATACAAGATTTCATATCAATTCTAATCATTTCTGATCATATTAAGAACGTTGAGTAGAAAATTTTTGTCTATCAATGAAAGCTTTGGGAAATAAATATATCGAAAATAAAGTTATTTCCATTTGAAATTTAGGCCAGTATAGCAATTCCGTACTGACTGTCGTATATATTTAAACTGTGTCCTCTTTCCCTATAACTACTGACCTATCCACTGCCAAGTGCAATTAAAAAATTTATTTCACGATTATTATGATATTTCCTCTATAGTAACAAGAATAATTATTGGAATGAACTTTTAATTATATCAACATTTCGAGTAATTAGTTATTCTCGATCGAATAAATATAAGTAATTGTAAACGATAACATAGTTACAGATGATAAATAGATTAATTCAGGATAATTATGATAAAATTAATTTGTATCTGGCTTTTTTTAAAAAAATAATTAGTTTGTTCAAATGATTAAACTATTGCTCTATTGAAAGTAATATTTCGTATTTTGTAATTTAGTTTGTTTTGTAAATGATTAATTAATTATTATCTGAGTGGAAGCTAATTAATTAAAATTAATATTTTTAAATTAATTAATATTTTTTCGTATTTTGCAATTTAGTTTGTTTTGTAAATGATTAATTAATTATTATCTAAGTGGAAGCTAATTAATTAAAATTAATATTTTACGACTTGGTTTAAAAAATAGTTCAAAATAGTTCACAATAGTTCAAAATAGTTCAAAATAGTTCAAAATAGTTCACAACAGTTTAAAATAGTTCAAAATAGTTCAAAATAGTTCAAAATAGTTCAAAATAGTTCAAAATAGTTCAAAATAGTTTAAAATAGTTTAAAATAGTTCAAAATAGTTCAAAATAGTTTACAATAGTTCAAAATAGTTCAAAATAGTTCAAAATAGTTTACAATAGTTCAAAATAGTTTATTATAGTTTATTATAGTTTATAATAGTTAGAAATTGTTTTAAAAAATAGTTTAAAAAATAAAAAATTGCAATTTTTTATTATAAATTAAAAAGTACATTATTGACACTTTATTTTAGATTCTAATTTTTTTCCATTTACTTGTATACGTTAATTATTAAATTTTTTTTCGCAATTAATTTAATTTAAAAAACTAATACTTTCCAACATTTTCTCTCCACTTTCTTAAGTCAAGTGTGAACCACATTCTTTTTAGTCATTAGATAATGATGCGTGGTTACTTCTAAAATAATTTATTAAACTTTCCCTAGAAATAAGTTGTTTCTATCGATTTTTAGTGTCTCTATTCCCTTTTTTTTGCGTATTTTTTACTCTGCTTTTTCAATAACTTGAAAGATTTATTTGCAAAATTTCTTTTCAAAAAATATAATTATTTAACAAATTTAATAAAAAAGTTATTACATCTGACAATATTTTTTTTTATTATAAAATGAAGTAAACAATTTATTGGTGAATTTTTTTATTTATGAACTTTTTAAAAAATTGATAAATTTGCCAAAATAATTGAATTAATTATGAATTTGATTTTTTAATTTTTAGTCAATTTCGTGATTTATCAATTGTTTTATTTCTAAATTAATTGATCAAATTGATAATTAATTGATTAAATTGAAAATTACTTAATTGTTTAATTTTTCTTTCGATTAAAGTTTACAATATTCATTGTTTAAATTCTCAATTAATTATTAAAATTTCCAATTCTAAATTATAATTTTTAAATAAATTTTTTTGCTTTCAATTAATTATTAAAATTTTCAATTAATTGTTAAAATTTTCAATTAATTGTTACAGTTTTCAATTATTTGTAATAACTAATTGATAAATACTTCAATGAATTGTTTAATTTTTAAAATAACTGTTTAATAATTCAGTTATAATTGCCAAATATTTCCAATTATTAATTATTTATGTTAAAAAATTTATTGTTAAAATTTCCAATTCATTCTTAAAATCTTTAACTATTTGTGAAAGTTTTCAATTATTTGTAGAGTTTTCCATTAATTGTACAAATTTTCAATTAATTGTTAAAATTTTTAAAAAATTTTCAAAAATTTCAATTAATGGTAAAAATTACCAATTAATTGTTGAATGTTTTAATTGGCTGTTAAAGTTTTCAATTCATTTTTAAATTTTCAATTAGTTCTTAAAGTTTTCAATTAATTGCTTATGTTCTTAATTAATTGTTAAAGTTTCCAATTAGTTGTTAAAATTTTCAATTAATTGCTAAAGTTTACAAATAATTTTAAAAAATTCCAATTAATTGTAAAAATTCCTAATTAATTGTACAAATTTTTAATTAATTGCTTATGTTCTTAATTAATTGTTAAAGTTTCCAATTAATTGTTAAAATTTTCAATTAATTGCTAAAGTTTACAAATAATTAAAAAATTTCCAATTAATTGTAAAAATTCCTAATTAATTGTCCAAATTTTTAATTAACTGTTTAAGTTTTCAATTAATTGTTAAAATTATGAATTAGTTCTTAAAGTTTTTAGTAAGTAAAAAAAAAACAAAAAGTAAAAAAAACAAAAAACAAAAAAAAAACAAAAAGTAATTTTAAGTAATTTCTTATATGTTCTCAATTAATTGTCAAAGTTTCCAATTAATTGTACAAATTTTTTAATTAATTGATAAATTGCTTTAAACTTTCAATTAATTGTTAATAATTTAAATTAATTAATTTAATAATTAATCGTAAATCTTTTTAAGTACTTAAATTTTTTTCCTCAAACATATAAAATATAAATTTTTATAAATACTTGTAAGTTAAATTAGTCGTTAAAAATTTTAGTTAGTTTTCCTTCTTTTTTTGCGCGCAGAAAAGATAAAACTTGAGCGTAAAATTTAAAAATGTCAAAAAGGGTCAAAGAAGCCAGAAAAGAGCTTCTATATGTATAAGTCCAGCGTGAAATTCGTTTAGTTGAGAATATCGCGTGCTTATAATTTTTTCTCTCTTATTTATTATCTATAAATTTTATAAACATTTCGAATAAAATTGCCAAGAATAGGATATAAAAACCGCTTGATCTATATATTGCCTCGCTCAGTGTCTAAGAATTCAAAAACATTCTTTGTGCTCTTAAATGGTCAGGGTCACAGGTTTCCTTATAAATGGTCACGGTCTTCTTCGATACTTGTTTCGAGGACGTGATTTAACCAGGTGAAGAAATTCTCTCTAAGAATTTTATAAAAGCTACCTTATACAAGAAAACAAAAAAACAACAAAAAAAACAAAAACAAATACAAACACGCAAATGCCTCGAGTAAATCGAAGCTATTTTTTTCCTATACATTTTTGTAGATCGTTGGATTTAAATAGAGTCGTTTATTTTAATGTTGGGAAAAAAAAGAATTGTTATAAACTATTTACAAAGAAGTTGGAGAGAAAAGAAGAGAAAGGATTTTATTTTTCACATCGGGAGTGATGATAATTTACAATATATACATTGTTGATTGGTTTATTGTTGAAAATGTTTCTATCTCTGCTGTGGAGAACCGCTAACTCTTTGAAGCTGGAGTTTTAAAAAGTCTTTTGAAGCCTTTAAAGGCAGAGGAATCTTTTTAAAGTCGAGAGTCTTAGCAAGTTATAATGTTATAGCGATGTGAATAAAGTAGCTTTTTAATATGTGTGAATCTGTTTGTATTTAGCATTGTTGTATCTTAACTGTAAATTTCTTCAGTGGATTTTCTTATAAGTGAATTATATATATATAAAGAGTTGGTCATTTTCAAAAATTTTAAATCAATTTTCCTTTTCCTGCAAAGTTTTGAATTTTTTAAATGATTGAAATTTTTGTTTTATTTTTTTATTAATTTTGTTTAACTTTTTTTCTTGTTATAAAAATATTTTTTATCTCAATTATTATTTTACACGGGAACGAATTTTAATTTCCAAATTTTGAAAGTAATTAAATTGTTTTATCAAATTTATTTAAGATTCAATTATTTTCAAACGAAGTAAATTAAAATTTTTTAAAAACTACTTTTTACATTTATTAAAATTGCGGAAAAATCATTTTTATATTTATAATTTTGAAATTCTCCAAAAATTCGATTTTTTTATATTATTCAAAAATTCTATTATTTTAAAAATATTTTACTAAATTTCATTTATTTTTTAAAAAATTCTTAATAAATTTCAATTATTTGTAAAATATTTTACTAAATTTCAATTATTTTTAAAAAATTGTACTAAATTTCAATTATTTGTGAAATATTTTATAAAATTTCAATTATTTTAAAAATATTTTACTAAATTTCATTTATTTTTTAAAAAATCCTTAATAAATTTCAATTATTTGTAAAATATTTTACTAAATTTCGATTATTTTTAAAAAATTGGACTAAATTTCAATTATTTGTGAAATATTTTATAAAATTTCAATTATTTTAAAAATATTTTACTAAATTTCATTTATTTTTTAAAAAATCCTTAATAAATTTCAGTTATTTGTAAAATATTTTACTAAATTTCGATTATTTTTAAAAAATTGTACTAAATTTCAATTATTTGTGAAATATTTTATAAAATTTCCATTATTTTAAAAAGATTTTACTAAATTTCCATTATTTGAAATTTTTGAAAACATTAATTTTTAATGAACTTTAATAGAAATTTCAAGAACAACTGATTACAGAAATTCAATTCTTTTCAAAAGTGATAAACTTCTTCGCATAAATTCAATTATGTTCAAAATTTTTTAAAAATTCTCGTCAAAATTTAAGTTATCATTATAAATTATAAAATTCTTCTCCGAAATTCAGTTAATTTCAAAAAATTTAATAAAATTCTTGGCAAAATTTCAATTATTTTCAAAAATTTCCCTCATTTAAATTATTTTTAATATCTACTATTTTAATAAAACTTTCCAAAGAAATTTAATTATTTACACAAAATTTTAATAAAAATTCCACAGGAAGTCAATTGCTTATACCAAATTTTTATAAATTTCTTCGCACCAATTCAATTATTTTTTATCTTTTAATAAAGTTTCTCGAAAGAATTCAAATATATTCAGAGAATTGAAAAAAATAGTTCTGAAAAATTCAATTATTTCGAAAAATTTAAATAAAATTCTTTTAAAAATTCTATTATTTAAAAAAATGTTGACAAAATTCCTTACAAGATTTAGTTAATAAAATTCTTCTCAAGAAAATCAATTATTTTTAAAGTTTTCTAAAAATAAAGGAAAAAATGTTTATAAATTCTATTTGTCAATTACAAATCTTAATTGAAAATGAAATTAAAACTTTTTCAATTTTTAGAAAATAAAGGAAAAAAATTTACTCAAAAAAAAAGTTCTGTTACATTTATTTACGAATTTCTTTTAAATTATTCGAAAAGATCAAAAACTTTTTTTTTAAATAAATAATTAATTATTATTATTTTTCCATAGGAATTAAGATTTTCAAAAATCTCAAATTCAAACCTTTTTGAAATTAAACAACTTATAAAAAATTGTTATAAAATATGAACGAGTGATAAAATCATTATTTTATGTTATAAGAATATTGTTATACTGTAGGTAACTTCTTCAAAATTATTTTCATCATTTCAATTCAATTATTATTTTCTAGAATTTTTAATTACTTTTTATCAAAATAATTGAATTCATTAAAAAAGTTTTATTATTTATGAAAATAATGAAATAATTGCGAAGAAATTCATAAAAAATTTGTAAATAATTGAATTCCTGTGAAATTTTTATTATTTTAGAAAATAATTGAATGTTTGCGTACAATTTTATTACAATTTTTTTTAAATAATAAAATAATAAATTAAAAAATAAATTTTTAAATAAATAATAATCAAACCGATTATTCGATTCATTTAAGTATTTTTTTTTGCATTAAAAAATAATTTTTACGATTAAAAATTATTTTTGTGTCTCATTGAAAATAAAAAAAACTACAAATAAAATAATTTTCATAAAAATATTTTGTTACATTCTACACCCCATTAATATTCTGATCCGAGCCCTGTAAATTCGAAAAATTAAATATTTTGAAATTTTATTGCAATTAATTGTTTAATGAAATATTTTCATGGAAAATATTTAATTGATTTGAGTGTTCAAAAATAGAATATGAATAGGGATGAAAATTGAAATTTTGATTCTTGTTTCATACAGTTTTTTGTATAAAAAAAAAACCGATTTTTTTGTTTTTCAGGTTTGCTAGAGAGATGGGAATCTTTGTCATCCAGACTTGAAGAAGTCCAAAAAGCAAATGCAATTCATCGGGACATGTCAGCAATGCACTTGGAATTCCGTGCGGCTCACGACAGAATCATGGCCTACGAAGTTGTCTTAGAAAAAGCTCACATCCTCGACGAACGCATTAATCAAATAACGGTAAGTCTCTTTACATTCAAAAAATTAATTAATTTCCGATTTTTTATACTATAAAGTCCCCAGTTTTTTTCAAAATCGTGAAAATTTAATATTTTCTTCAATTTTATGTATTATTTTCATTAAAAATTTGGAAAGTAATTAATTTCGTTCAAGGAAAATTTTATCAAAATTGTATTACACTTCAATAAAGGTTATTAAAATTTTAACAAAAATTAAAATTTTTTAAAGAATATTATTTTTAAAAATTTTCATAATAATAGAAATTATGTGAATAATTTAAAAATTGTAGAAAAATAATTGAATTCTTTCGAGAAATTTGAATAAAATTGAAAAAAAAATAATTGAATTTCCGCGAGGAATTCTAAAATTATAAAAAAAATTTGATTTTTTGCTCTCATTTTGGATAAAATTCGAAATGATAAAGTTGGTTTTCTAAAAATTTATTTTCAATTAAAGTTGAATTAATTATTTTTGATTATAATTTATTACTTCAAAATGAAACTATTAAACTTTAATGCAGAATAGAGTTTGCTATTTATCTCAATTTTTTTTTGGTTTCAAATACAAAACTTGATAGTTATACGACTTGTATGAAATGTTGATTCGATTTATGAATATACACACATGAAGTGGAATTAAATTTTCTTGTTTGGAGAGTGAATATTCTGCAAAATATTAAATCTTCATGATTTATAAATCTGGGATTTATAGTATATAATATAAAATTTTGCCTTTCTCAAATTTTTAATTTCCACTCGTCGGAAGAAGGGGAAGACCAAGCCTCTATTTGCGATAATTTTAATAACAAAAAAATTATTCGTATAATAAAAAAAATATTCATTAAAAAAATTATTCGTGTAACAAAAAGAAAAAATATTCATCAAAAAAATTATTTGCATCAAATAGAAAAAAATATTAATTAAAAAAATTATTCGTGTATCAAAAAGAAAAAATAGTTAAAGTAACTTTAATTCGGTAAAATTTTTAATTTTTTAAAAAAATTTTAACAATAAAATTTTTCTCTTTTTACTTGAAATTTTTTTCTAATTGCAATTTTTTTTGAATTCGTAAATTGCGTGCTTAACGGAATTTTTCTCGTTAGGAAGTGTATATAGAAAGAAAAACGTGATACTTGCGGGACTTTTGAGAGTTCTACTTCTGTGACGAGATTTGTTCGAATATTGTGTGTATATATAGGGATTACTAGACGACATTGCTCAACCGGTTTTTCAATATTGCATTTCAAAGTACCTAAAGATTCCATATGAGACATATCAAACATGAATGTATATATCATGCGTGATATGTTTACATTCTGAAATTTTAAAAATCGCACTTGTGAATATATAATTATTATCGAGAAAGTAAATAATTTTCTGTGTCACGTTCGCGATTTCAAATTTTTTTATATAACGAGAAAATTGAAAATTTCTATTCATCTGTATTTTTCTATTTTGTTTTTGTATTTTTCTATTTATTCAATTTTCCTTTTTTCGCATTTGTATTTTTCTATTTTTTGTTTTTGTATTTCTATACAAAAATACATTTTGTATTTCTATACAAAAACAAAAAATAGAAAATTACAAATGCGAAAAAAGGAAAATAGAAAAAATAGAAAAATATAAATGTGAAAGAAGAAAAATAGAAAAATACAAAATACAAAAAAAAATAGAAAAATGGAAATTCGAAAAAGGAATTGGAAATCAGTTTCATTGTACAGAAGGCGATTTTTTTTAACAATTGACCAATAAGGTTTAAATTGATATTTTATGAACGCAAATCTCGCGAATGGTATTTTTCTGATGAGACAAAAGTCGATTAACATGACTATACATACACAGTGAAAGTTCAATGCCCATTGTGCGATGTAGAAGATGGTTATATTTTTAAACCGATGCTTAATTTACGACTGTTAGTGTCTTCAAATGTGTGATAAAGGAGAAAGTTTTAATGACACTGCAACAATTGCTTTTCGATTAAAACTTATCTATTCTTCTCCTTCGGTTGATTATAATTAGTCTTATTCTTTTTTCTCAACAGAGATATCCGACTTGCTTCCTTAAAAATTCAACGAAGATAATTAAATACATTTTTCTAATCCAACATATTTAATTATCTTCATTGAAGAATTTTTCTACGTCATTTTTTTCTAGAAATTCTCTTTTGATTAATTTTTAGAAATTTTGTTTATTACAATTTAGAAATTCACTTGGTTTTTTTTCTCTAATTTGCCATATATTTAAAATTAACTTTCCAATATTATGGTAAATTCAGTAATTTAATTGATTTATTAATTAGGTGAATAATTATTAATTCATAGTTAAGTGTAAATTTATATATCGAACTTTTGGCTTAAAATAAAAAATGATAATGATTGAAAAAATAATTAATTAATTAAATATAGGAAATTTATTAATTGCTCACTTAATTAACTGTGTACTTAATTAGTTAACTAATTATTAAATTACTACTAATTTAATAATTAGTTAACTAAATATTAAATAATTTATTTGAAATAATAAATTTAAATAGTAACTTAATAACTAACTAAATTCATTAATTAACAAAATACTTAATTAATTATGTAATTAATTGGCTAATTCAACAGAAAATTTATCAACTGCTCACTTAATTAACTGTGTACTTAATTAGTTAAATAATTAATTTCATATTTAATTACTACTAACTTAAAAATTAGTTAACTAATTATTAAATAATTTATTTGAAATAGTAAATTTAAATACTAACTTAATAACTAACTAAATTCATTAATTACCAAAATACTTAATTAATTGGCTAATTAAACAGGAAATTTATTAATTGCTCACTTAATTAGTTAAATAATTAATTTCATATTTAATTACTACTAACTTAAAAATTAGTTAACTAATTATTAAATAATTTATTTGAAATAATAAATTTAAATACTAACTTAATAACTAACTAAATTCATTAATTACCAAAATACTTAATTAATTGGCTAATTAAACAGGAAATTTATTAATTGCTCACTTAATTAACTGTGTACTTAATTAGTTAAATAATTAATTTCATAATTAATTAAGTATTTTGGTAATTAATGAATTTAGTTAGTTATTAAGTTAGTAATTAAATTTATTACTTCAAATAGATTATTTAATAATTAGTTAACTAATTATTAAATTAGTTATCTAATTAATAAATTAGTTAACTAATTATTAAACTAGTTAACTAATTATTAAATTATTTAACTAATTTTTAAACTAGTTAACTAATTATTAAACTAGTTAACTAATTATTAAACTAGTTAACTAATTATTAAACTAGTTAACTAATTATCAAATTAGTTAACTAATTATATTAGGTACTTAATTAGTAAAATAAAATTAATCAACTGAATAATTAATTATTATTTTTTCATTAAAATATTAAATGGAAATTAATCAATAAAAAAAAACTCTGAGAATTAAAGAGTGTAATTTTTTTTTCAATAAAATTCGAAAAATTTATTTTGCTTAACTTTCTAATATGTGATTTTCTAAAATTTCATTTAATCAGAAAGTAACTATTAGAGCTCAGTTTCAAATTGCGAGTCTGTATTGTGAATTTATACGAATAGCAACTAGTAAAGAGGAAGTAGGGCGGATAAAAGAATTATATCTGATGGTAGCTAACAACCATGACACACGAGAAAGAACATATATGGTTTGCAACAATGCCACTTTATTTATCGTTTCAATTTCTGCAAAAAAGAATTAAAACAGAAATTCTGACTTTTTTCCTTGAAAAAAATATTTTTTTTTTCTAAATATTTTATTGTTTTGGAAATCTTACTTTAAAGATCGAGAATTTTTAGTTTGTCAAGAAATAAAAATAGTGCAATTTTTCGATTTTGTTTGTTTTTTGTATTTATTAATTTTGTGAGTGTGAGAAAATTCATTAATTTACGAAAAAGTGATTTTAAATTCAGGTAAGTAATTTCTACATTATCTTATATAATAACGATAATAATAATAATATAATTATTTAATAAATAATAATAATATGAATAATTTAAAGCAGTATTTTAAAAAAATTGAGAATTCATTAAGAATTTCAACTTTTGAATTTTGGCGCCATTCGCAACGGTAGACAGATGTCGATAATGCAGTTTACTGCAATCTAGTAAATTTCTTATCATTTTAAAATTTACCGTTAGCTTCGGGGAAACCCCGCGAGTGTCGCATTTCATTGAGCGTTGGTGACTCTAGTGTTTGTGTGTTTTATGAAATTGTTTAGTATTATTAAAGGAAAATAGAATTTCATCAAATTGAGACGCTTATTTTATTGAAAAAGTTATTTTACACCTTTTTTAGGTTTCAATTACTTAGTGTGTAAGTTTATTTTTAAACGGTGAAACACAATGTCTTCGAGAAAGAAGGTAAGTCATTTTAGTACTATAGTGGAAACTATAGTTTAAGTGCTTTAGCGTGTAATAAATTATAAACGCTTCTTTTCTCCCAGTATTTTGCCGGTATAATTGGTATAATTCCAAATTTACAAAATTAATTTCAGAAAAATTAGAATCAACTGTTTTTTTATGTGTTTAAATATTGGATTTTTGTTTGAAAACTAAAAGTATTGTAAGTGAAAAACAAAGGGTGTTTATGTTTTTAAGGACCTGGTGTCAACCCATAGAAAAATATCTGACAAATAAGAATTTACGATATTTACACCATTTAGATGAATTTATTCAGCACTTTGTAATTTGTACTACAATTCATGTTCTAAAGAATAAATCTATTAGAAATTTCTTCTCTCTCTTTTTTCTTAGAATCTAATCTTTGTTTACTTTCGTTGTTCCCATAAGTAATTGGAGAAATATGTCCTTGAAATTTGCCTGTTGGTGAAAAATAATAGTAATCATTTTTTTATGTGGGAATTTTACAATTAGAATTAAAACAAGAATTAGTTTTCTTTGTAATACTTTCAGAAAAGATTAACATTTAATTACAATTTAATTTTTTTATTTTTAAATACAATTAATTAGTTTAATTTACTTTTAATTACAATTAATTAATTTAATTTTAATTACAATTAATTAATTTAATTTTAATTACAATTAAAATATAGAATAGTTCTATATGGAAATTTATGAACTGAACTTTATTAAGGTTATGGATTCAAAGGATCAAAAACGACACTCCAGAAATTGTAGTGTTAAAAAGGGACCAGGACAATATGAGGAGCCGGATGTTGTGAGTTCAAGTGACGAAGAGCAAGGGGAACAAATCACTAAAGATAAGACTTTGAAAATTATCAATGCAGTTCGTAGACGTCAACCTTTATGGGACAATCGACTAACGAAAGTGGACCGAAATGCTGCGGTTCTTCTACGATTGTGGACCGAAGTAGACGAAGAATTGGGTATTTTACACTTATTTCTAATTTTTATTTACTTCAGGGCTCGAACTAGGTCTGTAAATTCCCTAAATTATTTTCAAAGTAATAAAATTCTTGGCAAAATTTCAATTATTATCAAAGATTTTCTCAATTCAATGATTTTCAATATTATTTTAATACAATTTTCCAAAAGAATTCAATCATTTAAATAAAGTTTAATTATTTTCATAAAATAATAAAAATTTCACAGGAATTCAATTATTTACAAATTTTTCATAAATTTCTTCCCAATAATTCAATTACTTTCGTAAATATAATAAAATTCTTTTTAGAAATTTAATTATTTTCACAAATAATAAAACTCATTGCAGAATTTCAATTATTTTTAATAAAATGATTAAAATTCGTCAAAAGAATTCAATTATTTAAAAATTTGTTGAAAATATTCTTTATGAGAATTGAATTTTAAGAAACATTCAATTATTAAATAAATTGTTTATCTTTGCAATTAAATAATTGAATTCTCGGAGAATTTTCTAATGAAAATTAATTCAAATATGAATTTCAGTTAAATTTATAGATAATAATTGAAATTTTATAAAATTGAATTGTAAGAAAATGAATTTGAAAATTTTTAAAGAACTTTTTCAAATATTATTATACATAATGGATTTATAGAAGAAATTCAGTTAAAGACACTAAAAAAAAATTAATTTTGGAGAAATTCAATTATTTTCAAGATTAATAAAATTCATAAAAATAAATGTAATTTTGTTCAAAAATAATAAAATTCTATTTGACAATTGAATTTTAAGAAACATTCAATAAATTATCAATTTTTGTATTTAAATAATTGAATTCTAGTAGAATTTTCTAATAAAAATTGATTAGAAAATGAATTTCAGTTAAAATTGTAGACAATAATTGAATATTAAAGGCATTATCGCGTGAATTTTTGGAAATAATTGAATTTTGAAATTTATTTTTTTTTGAATAAGTTTAAATGATTTTTTTTTGAAATTATTTGAAGTTTTTTTTCTAATTTATATTTAAGGGCATCCGGGAAAAAATACTGGTTTCGTGATAGACGTCTCATTTAAAAAGAAAAGAATATTTTGAGTCGGGAATTTTTGGTAAATATAGAGAAATGCTCTGGGACCAGCGGTCCTCTCGGAATTTAGAGAAATTTTGATAAATAATTATTGAAAAAAATTGTTGAAATATACGGAAAAAAGGGGTTTTTCACGGTTCAGTATAGACGTCTCATTTTGAGAGGATAAAATATTTCGGGTTCATATTTGGAGGGGTGATAGAGGAAGACTCTCCGAGGAGCGGCCCTCTCCGTTTTTGCAATAATTTTGCGAGGAAATTATTTTATTAACGATTGAAAGTGGAGTAATTTGAGGTTAATACATTTCCCTCAGTTCAACTCGCGACCACTTCCGAGAATTGGCGCCACCTCCTTGACCACTGACACATAGATCCACTTGTCTGTGTGCTCGCCGCCATATTGCCTCCCACTTTCGCCCAAAATCCAACTTTTGTAATTCCGTTTTTCAATATTTATTTAAAAAATTACTTGCAAATTTCGAGAATATTCTTTATCATCATGTATTCCCCTAATTATCATGATAAATCCGAACTAAATATCTCTAATTATTTAGGAGTGAGACGACACGCGGGAAAACACTTTTTGAGCTCGATTTTTCCCGGATGCCCTTAATTGAAGAAGAATTTACGAATAATTGAAATTTCGTAAAATTGAATATTGTAAACAAATGAATTTAAAAATTGGCAAAAAATTTTTCTAAAATCATTAAAAATAATTGATTTAATCTTAAAAATAATAATTGAATTGAAAAGATGAAAATAATTTTAAAGAAGTTGAATTAACAATATTCTTTTAATATAAAATAATGATTATATCACTGGGCCATCTTAAATTATTATAAAACATGAAGAAATCGAACACTTCGAGTCGAAGACTCGGAGTGATCGATATCTTCATGTTTTATAGTTATGAAAAATTTTAATTTATAGTTTTTAGTAAAATGTTATTAAGGGCATCCGGGAAATAATACTGGTTTCGTGATAGACGTCTCATTTAAAAAGAAAAGAATATTTTGAGTCGGAATTTTTTGGTAAGTATAGAGAAATGCTCTGGGACTAGCGGTCCTCTCGGAATTTAGAGAAATTTTGATAAATAATTATTGAAAAAAATTGTTTAAATATACGGAAAAAAGGGGTTTTTCACGGTTCAGTATAGACGTCTCATTTTGAGAGGATAAAATATTTCGGGTTCATATTTGGAGGGGTGATAGAGGAAGACTCTCCGAGGAGCGGCCCTCTCCGTTTTTGCAATAATTTTGCGAGGAAATTATTTTATTAACGATTGAAAGTGGAGTAATTTGAGGTTAATACATTTCCCTCAGTTCAACTCGCGACCACTTCCGAGAATTGGCGCCACCTCCTTGACCACTGACACATAGATCCACTTGTCTGTGTGCTCGCCGCCATATTGCCTCTCACTTTCGCCAAAAATCCAACTTTTGTAATTTCGTTTTTCAATATTTATTTCAAAAATTACTTGCAAATTTCGAGAATATTCTTTATCATCATGAATTCCCCTAATTATCATGATAAATCCGAACTAAATATCTCTAATTATTTAGGAGTGAGACGACACGCGGGAAAACACTTTTTGGGCTCGATTTTTCCCGGATGCCCTTAAATAACTTTCACTGGATCGAGCCCAGTTTTTTTTACCTTTCATTTAAATTATTTATTAACAAATACTTTTTTAATGACAGGATTGAAACCCGGAGTGGCGAAAACAACATGGTCTACTACTCGGCACAAATTCAATTCCGAGAGACGCAGAGTTGAAGGTGGAAATCCTTCCAATTGGCCATATTATCCTAATCTTAGTTTCCTTCTTGTCACTCGTTCTAAACTGTAAGTTTTTTTTTCCTTTCGAAAAAAGAAAAAGAATTCGAAAAAATTATTTTTTTCTTTTCAGAAAAAAATTCACATTTTCTTCTACAAAAATTTGTCAAAAAAATTATTTGAAAAAGAAAAAAATATTTGTTAATTAGAAAAGAAACTAAATTTCTAATTATTCGCAGGCCATTGGACGATTCAATGAAACCACAATCATCAAATATTATCGTTCCTGAGCCAAAAGTGCAACAACCAAAGAAAAGGAAATCAGCGATAAATCATCAAGTTATTGAACAATCGACACAAATTATTCCAGTTCCAGTTGTTTCACGAGGGCAAATTAGAAACAATAGGCAACCGCTTTACATTCCACCCAGACATTCTTTGGATGACACAATGAAACGTGAACTGCCAATTGAATCTTCCGATTCGGAAGTTGATGTCGTTGAGGAGATTAATATGAGAAATGGTTCATTATTACAGAGGCACATGGAAAATCCATTACCCTATAAAAGAGTTTGCATTCGACAGATGCAACAAACAGAAGTGCAAAATCTTGACGAGGACGATGAGGACGATGAAATAAAACGATTTTGTTCATATCTCGAAGTAATGTTAAGAAAAATGCCAAAAATGAATCAAGAATTATTTTGCGAAGAGACATTGGATCATCTCGCAAATATGAATCGTAAATTAAGAAGAAATAATTTTTAAATTAAAGATTTAGAAACTTTAAGAATAAAGATTTAAAAATAGGATAATGTAAAATAAAAACAAAGAGTATTTTATGATATTTGTCATAGTACAAAACAATTACAAATTTTTTTTGTTCGTTATAAAAAGCATTTATTATTTTATTTTTTTCATTTATTTTTTTTATGTTTTTGTACTTTACGCAAAATAAACATTGTCTGGAGATACACTTAAAAAAGTGTGCATTTTAGTTGCTGAGATAAAAAAATTATATTTAAGCAAATTTAAGAAAAGCTTTTTTATTTTTTAATATATAATTACGTTTCTTGTAAACAGTCGAGTATGTATTTGTAATAAAGATTGTTAAACAGTTAATTATTCTCTCAATTTGTGTTTACGATGTTTCTGAATTTTTAATTTCATTGTTTATTGACATAATTATAATAATATAAATATAAAATTAATTATATTTATAAATATATATATATATAATATAATATATATATATATAATATATATATATATATATATATATATATTTATATTTAATATAATTATATTTTAAAAATATAAAAATAATTTTCATTTACAATAAAAAAAAATTGAATACATATTTGTATCTTTGCTAAATTTAAATTTCCCGCCGAGCGACTAAACTGACATCTATAACAGCGAAGCGTCTGAAAATTTATATTGGCAGCCCTGCACACGCCACGCTATCGACATTTTTCGTGTATTTTCGGTATACTTCGCTTTCAGATAAACTGTAATTTTTTTTTATCTCGTGTATCTTTTATTTTGGCGGTGTTTAATATCATCGATAAATTTGGCTTTTATAGCCAATTTAATCGAAAAGAACTCTTTTGGTTGATAGAAAAAGTAATTCGAAAAGTGAAGGAAGAAAGACACATTTTACAAAATGTCGGATTCCACCAATCTCGTCTACGTAAGTACACAATTAAATGATATTACTCATTGCGTCTAAATATTGAGGTTAAGACTCCTCCCCTGAATTTTATGGTTCTTAATGTTTTACATTTTGCGACTTTTATTTAGCATTCAGAAGCAAAATACACGCAATACTTCATTCTACACGTGTACACAAATATTTAGCTACAAATTTTTCAAATATTTTTAACCTACTTTATTTGTAAATAGACTTTTCAATTTTAATTGCATTTTTGAGGTTAGGTTTCTAATGAAGCCAAGAATTTGCTAATTTTGTCAGATTAGAGTGATTTACATATTTAAATATTATAATTAAAACGATGGTTTTTATTAATTCAATGCAAAGATTATCTTTCTGAGAATGTGGAGAACAGAAAATTTTCGGTATTTGCTTATGACAAATTTGATAAAGAAAGCTGATAGTATTTACTTTAGGCACTTTAGGTAAACACTTTAGACATATTGTTTATTGATGAGAAATTAAAATTGTAGATATGTGTTCACTGTGGACAAGTTGTTGAAAATAAAGACAGTGAATGGCACGACAGACAGTGTCCTGCAAAAAACATAAATTTAGACGATGAACAAGAGGATATCGAATTAAATGTTGATGAAATTGACGATGAAACACCAGAAGCCAAACAACAGGTCGAAAAAGAAGCATACGCAGTTCGATTAATAAATGCTGTGAAACCTCGTGTTCTACTCTGGGAAAGGTATCAAAAACGTGATGTTCCAGCTAGACAAAAATTATGGGCGGAAATTGAACAAGAATTAGGTAAATAAATCATTTTTTAGAAATATTTTTTTATAGAGAGTTCTTTACTCTTCTGTTAAGAAAATTAATTGCTGAATATCTATTAGAAATTTTAATTATTTTCTACATATATATATAAAAAAGCTTTTAATTATTTTTCAAACATTATTTAAGTTTTTTTTCAGGGTGGCTACATGTGAGTAAAATCAGAGAAATAATATTTTTGTCAGTAAAGTCAGGGAAATATCAGGAAAAAATTTTTTGTCAGGGAAATTAAGAAAATTGAGACTTTTATCGACTTTTTTTCTATACATTGCAATAAAATACCACAATTTTTAGTAAAAAAAATGCAACTTATTTTGATTTTTGTAATTAAAAGTAACTAAACAAATCTTTCAAAAATTGTTTTTAAATCATTTTTTAACATAATTAAGTTTTTCAAATATATTTATAATAAAAATCTTTTTGAATAGTTGGAATTTTGTAAAATTTAATTGAAAATTTAGGTAATTAATTTATTTCAAGAATTTTTCTACAATTTTTAAAAATCAACATTTGAAGAATTTTAATTGCAAATTTTGAAAAAAATTAAATAATCAAAAATTTTAACGAAAAATCTTTAAAGGTAAGTTTAAAATTGAAAATTAATGAAAATTTGCTTCTAATTTTTAAAAATGAAATATTTTCAGTATTTTCAATTACATATTTCCAAAAATTCAAATACATACAAAAACAATAACATTTTAGAATTATTTTTAACATTTTGGAGAAAACAATCATGTTTAAAATGTTTACTTAAAATTCATCAAAAAATTAATTAGTTTTTTTTAAATTATTCAAAAATTCTTCAATTATTTTTGAAAACTAATTCTTAAAATTCTTTTATCATAATTTTTTAAGATTCAATTATTTTTGAATAATTTAAATAAAAATTTACGAAAATTTACTTTTTGGACTTATTAAAATTTTTGAGAAATCATGGTCCTGTTTATAATTAAAATTCTTAAAAAATTTGATCATTTTTATTTATAATTTTCAAGAATTCAATTATTATCATTAGAATTAATTAAATTATTCTCTTAAATTCAATTATTTTCAAAAATTTTCCTCAATTCAATGATTTTCAATATCAACTATTTTAATAAAATTTTCTAAAAGAATTCAATTATTTACCAAAATATTTAATAAAATTCTACAGAAACCTTTAATTATTTCCAAAAAATAATAAAAATTTCACAGGAATTTCATTATTTACAAATTTTTTTTATAAATTTTTTTCATAAATTTTTCGCAATCATTTAATTATTTTCATAAATAATAACATTTTTACAGGGATTAAATTGTTTTAGTAAATAATAAAATTCTTATTAGAAATTCAATTATTTTAATAAATAATAAAACTCATTGCAGAATTTAAATTATTTTTAATACCATTTTTTATCGAATTTCTTGAAAAATTAATTAAATTAATTAATTATTCTCAAAATTTTTAATAAAATTCGACAAAAGAATTTAATTATTTAAAAATTTGTTAATAAAATTCTTTATAAGAATTAAATTTTAAGAAACATGCAAATATTTAATAAATTGTTTTTTTTGTATTTAAATAATTGAATTCTAGTAGAATTTTCTCATAAAAATTGATTTAAAAATGGATTTCAGTTAAAATTTTAGATTATAATTGAATATTAAAACCATTAGAGCGTAAATTTTCAGAAATAATTGAATTTTAAAAAGGTTTCAGATTAAAATCTTTGAAAATTTGAACTTTTCATATTTTTAACTAACAATTCTATGGAATTAATTTTTTTTGAGAAAGTTTAATTGGGGATTCTTTTTATATTATTTGAAGTTTTTATTTTCTAATATATATTTAATTCAAGTGGATTTGAAAATTGTCAAAGAACTTTTTCGAAAATTATTAAAAATAATTGATTTTAAGAAGAAATTTAGTTAAAAATTTTTGAAAATTCTTGAAATTCTTTTTCTTAAAAAAACTTGTCACCACTCTGATATTTTTTGTTGTCTTTCTAATAACAAAATTTGAAATTAAAGGTGCTGAAGCCGGTGCGGCGAGAAGAGATTGGAATCATATTCGTGATAAATATCGAAGCGAACGAGCGGCTCTAAACAGAGCAGCAAAAGCAGGTCGACCAGCGACGTCAAACTGGGAGTACTACAATCACTTGTCATTTCTTGAACAGAATGAACTGTAAGCAATTGAAAAAGAAACTCCATATTCATTTATATATTTATTCTGCAAAAAAAATCTAATTTTATCTCTATTTTTTAGTCCAAGGCCAAAAACCGGAACGAATTCAGCGCCAACAATTGTCTCATCAAAAATAGTGACAGTGAATGGAAAGAAAATTATCACCCGCCAACGTGGTAAACCAGGTCCAAAACCCGGTACAAAAAAGAAAAAGACGATATTATTAAAACCAATAACAAGATCGAAACGCGAACCAAAACCAACTCATTCACAATCATTAGCAACAATTACCAAACCAACTACAACGGCAAAGATGAATGAATTGCGCGTTGTTGTTTCGAGAAATGATTATTTAACGAATAGACAAAATATGAATAGCCATTCAATAATGAATGATTCAAGTTCACGTAAACGACCGCAGCAAACCGATTTGGAAACAACAACACTTAAACAAGTGTGCATTAGAAATAACGAACAAACACAAATGAACAGTACAAACGATCACGATACAGTTGGTAAATTTTGTTCTTATTTAGAAGTTATGTTGAGAACATTGCCAAAGGAGAAGCAAGAAGTTTTTTACGAGGAAACACTCGATCACCTGGCGACATTAAAACGACAAATACGAAGGTCGAATCATTCAAATCCAGCGACCAACTACATGTGAATTGATTGAACGTTTTTTTTTTTTTTATATTTTTCATTTTGTCTTGTTCATTGATAAAAAAATCAAAATTTATGTCAAATGTTTTCCACGGGGATCGACATTGAAACGAAATTAAAAGAAAAATTACTTTTGTTTTCGTTTTTTTAAAAGTCTGAAACAAGTGGGAAAAAAAGGGAAAGAAAACTGCATTTAGATTCAGAAAATTGTTTGACGAAAATCTAAAAATAGAACAAATATTGGAAGATTTACTTAATTTTCTGTTGGACAATAAATTGCGTTCTTGACTTTGGTTTGAGTCGAAACTAAATTAAGATTACAAGACGAAATTAAATGCAGTTTGACAAATAAAAGAATGAATTAAGTTTCGGATTAACGAAATTAAATTCTGTTTTTATTTTCGTTTCCTGACACGAACATGAAACGAGAAACGCAGCGGTCCCTGATTTTCAAAGTATAAATCTATAAACTATATATATATAATTTTATATATTTTTTTTTATATATAGCACATGTATTATAAAACAGCTTTAAGTTTTTTAGATTATTATTATTCTTAATTTTCGTTTATCTTTACGTATTAAAAAATTAAAAAATGTCTAAAAATTTGAAAAAAATGTTCAATTTCTTTTTTGTTTTTTTTGTTTGGTACACGCTTTTCTTTTTGGGTGCGAGAAAAAAAAAGAAATATTCGTAAATGTAAAATATTCTTATATTTTTTGTAATAACGATAAATTGTTAGTTTCGTTTATTGTAAATGATAAATCGAACTTCAGAGAGTGTTAGATATTTCTTTTTTAATTCAAAAATGTATGACGATTTTACTTTTTCGCGAGAAAGAATTTAGTCTATTTTCACAAAGAAAGTGTGAGAGAAAGAGATAGAGAGAGAGAGGACGACGAATGAATGAAAAAACAAATAGTGTTTTCTAATTTAATACATAGCCCTTTATATGTGTCGAAATAAAACTGTCCAATGGTCTAAATAGAATTATTATTTATCGTAAAAAAAACTATTTCGTGTAAGTTGAGTTACCACAAACTTTGACTTTTCTTTTACTATTTTCACAACGTGGAAGTCAATTATTAAACGAAGTTTCCATTGGATACTGTCAAATTTATTTTATTAACAACAATGTATTACTAAGGCTTCGTTTGTTAAAGCACAATAAATTGATATAACTTTACAAAAGGGCTTTTTTCTTGCCCAGATTCAAATTTTTCGAAGGCATAATAAGGAATTAGTTGAAAATTAGGTCTCTATTCAATTGTAAGTTTATTTATGGATTTTTTGTGTGTTAATTACTAAAAATAAGAAAAATGTGATTAATATTTAATTCTGTATTTTAGGTGCTAATTTCTGGAAATTTGATAACTTTACGAAAAGGATTATTTTTTTACTGAAGAGCTGAAAATTTAAGAGCTGCTCATGGAATGGTGAAGACTGGTCAATGTAAGTTTATGTAAATTTTCTAAATTGCAGTCTTCGGATATTATGACTTTTTCGACTCTTCTTCCAAATATTGCAAAAAAATACCACATTTTTAGAATAAATTGCAAATTATTTCAATTTTTCTAGTGTGAAAAATAACTATTGATAAATCTTTCAAAAATTATTTTTGAATAATTTTTCTAATTAAATTTTCGAAATATACAATTAAAAAGATTTGGAATTATTGGAATTTTGTAAAATTTAATTCAAAATAATTGATTTTTTCAAGTATTATTAATACAATTTTTGAAAATCAACTTTTAATGAAATTTAATTGCAAATTTTGTGAAAATAATTGAATTCTCAAAAAAATTTAAATGAAAAATCTTTAAGTGTAAATTTATGAAAATAAAAAATTAATTAAAACTATAGCTTCTAAAAAAATATTAAAATCTTTTTTTAAAAAAGTAATTCTTAGAATTTTTTTTATTATAAATTTTTAAAATTCAATTACAATAATTACAGTTGGAAGATAAAATTTTCGTTGCAACACTAAATTAAATAAACGACTTTTTCGACCCTTTTTGAATTTTTAATCGACTAAAGCGACTTTTTTTGTGTCTTAAAGTCGATCCGAGGCCTGAAATTGTTTTTCTCTGTAAAAAATATAAAGTTAATATTGAATTCTGTATTCCAGGTGCTAATGAGAGTATTTTTGAGGAACTTCCGGAAATCCGGTTGATAATAGGATTCCTCCACGGGGCTACAAGGAAGTTAACGAATTTCTATTTCCTAAGACGAGGAAATGAGGATCCGTGCAAAGGTAACGATCCTTTTTTTGAGCAAAAAAGGAAAAAACTTTGGTCAAAGGACAGTCAGGAGGAGAAGAGAAAGTTTGAGAAAAGATGGTAGCAGAGAAATGTGAATTTCACAGTTGACGAGAAGGAAAGAGATCGAGAGAGATCGAGAGAGAGAAAGAGAGAAAAAGAGGGGGTGTAAAAGCGTAGTCGTGTCGCACGTACGCTCGTCTGACGGCGACGTGCCTGGAATCTAAACTCTCCTTCGGAACGAACCCGCAGCTAGGAGCGCCTGTGATGCCAACCCCCAGAGTCTCTCTCCAACCCTCGGAACCTACGCTCGGAAACCGTCGCCTCTCTCTACCTCTACAATACTCTCTACCTCGACATCCCTTTCTCGGCCTCATTGCGAAGACCAAACACATGCTCCCTATCTATCATCAAGATGTATTAGCGTCCAACATTTGCTGGCTGAACTCGTCGTTGTGCTGCATTATGCACGAGGCAAACCTGCATTACCCACCACGATATCCTAATCCACATACTCTCGTGTTGTGCCTTGTTTGTTTTACATGCACCAACAGAACTGCGTTATACCAACAAAACAGGCAAAAAAGAAAAGGAAGAAGAAGAAGATTGTGGAAACAAAATTTTTCATACGCTGCAGTCAAAAATATTCTCCAATTTTCTCTAATTTTTCTAGGCAACAAAGAAAGCTCACTGGAATTTTTCTAAAATTTCCTCAATTTTTAGTTTTCAAATTCATTTTTTGCTTTTACTTTGGAATTAGTCAAAATTATAAGCAGCAGGGTTGCTAAGCAATCAGGAAACCTGGAAAAGCTGGAAATGTCAGAGAATTTTATAAACCTTGAAAAAACTTGGAAAAGTCAGTGAATTTTGATCGAAATCCTGGGAAATTGTTGTTTACTAAAGTTATTGTGTTTATTCTTGAAATCTAATTTCACTTAAATATTTCAAAATTAATTCAATTTTAAAAGAATTGCTTTTTCAATTTTCATAAGTAGATGAACTTTAAAAGATTTTCATTTAAAATTTTGTAAAACTTCAATCTTAAATGAATTTCATTAGAAATTTAAAAAAAAATTTTTAAACTAAAATTCTTCTGAAATTAGTTCAATTTTTTAATATATATTTAATTAGTTTTATTAAAAATAATGGATTTATAGAAGAATTTTAGTTAAAAACACTAAAACAAATTGAATTTTGAAACAATTACAAATTAATGCAGAAATTCAATTATTTTCAAAATTAGTAAAATTCTTCTCAAAAATTCAATTATTTTCAAATAATATAATTCTTGGCAAAATTTTAATTATTTTCAAAAACTTTCCTCAATTCAATGATTTTTAATATCTAGTACTTTAATAAAAATCTCTAGAAGAATTCAATTAGTGAAACAAAATTTTAATAAAAATCTACACAAACATTTAATTATTTTCATAAATAATAAAATTTTTTACTGGGATTCAATTATTTTCATAAATAATAAAATTCAATGCTGAATTTCAATTATTTTTAATACAATTTTAATGGAATTCCTTGAAAAAAGTTATTATTCTTAAAAATTTGATTAAAACTTATCAAAGAAATTTAATTATTTTAATAACTTTTGCTACAATTTATTTATTAGAATTTAAGTATAATACTTAAATTTTTTTGTAAATTTTTAAACATAATTGGATTTTTGCGAAGAATTTGATTAATTTATTGAAATTATTTTGAATAAATTTTTAATTAAATTTCTTTAAAGAATAAAATTATTTTCAAAAATTTGAATGCAATTCTTTGCGTTTAATTTTATTAAAATTATTTTGAAAAAAATTGAATTATTACACAAAGAATTGCATTAACATTTTTGAAAATAATTTTATTCTTTAAAAAAATTTAATTAAAAATTTATTGAAAATAATTTCAATAAATTAATAAAATTCTTCGGAGAAATCGAATTATGTTTAAAAATTTACAAAAATTCTTGTCAAAATTTCAATTATTTTTATAATTGTAATAAAATTTTTCTCAGAAATTCAATTATTTTCAAAACTATTAATAAAATTCTTGGTAGAATTTCAATTATTTTTAATACAATTTTCATCAAATTTCTCGAAAAATGCAATTATTCTTAAAAATTTTATTAAAATTTGTCAAGAGAATTCAATTATTTAAAAAATTTTTGATAAAATTCTTGATGAAAATTCAATTTTCAGAAACATTTAATTGTTTAATTAAAAAAATTTATTTTTCTAGTTAAATAATTGAATTCTCGTAGAATTTTCTAATAAATATTGATTTAAAAATGAATTTCAAATTAAAATCTTTGAAAATTTGAACTTTTCATACTTTTAATTAAGAATTCTATAGAATTTATTTTTCTGAATAAGTTTAATGGGATTTTTTTTAATTAGTTGAAGTTTTTAATTTCTAATATATTTAATTGAAGAATGTTAGAATAATCGAAATTTCGTAAAATTAAATAGTAAACAAAAGAATTTGAAAATTCACAAAGAACTTTTTAAAAAATGATTAAAAAAATTGACTTAAAGAAGAATTTTAGTTGAAAATTCCAGAAATGAATAATCCTAATAATGAAAATAATTTCTGAAGAAGTGATCGCTTTCTTCATGTTTTATAATAATATTCTTAGTTATTGAATTTCAAATTTTTGATTATCTTAATTTCTATAAAAAAATAATGATTAAATGAAAATTTTTCTATTTGAAAATTTTTATTTCGACGAATTCTACATCAGGGTTGCCACAAATAAAAGAAATCAGGGAAAATTTGGGAAATTTTGTTAAAAGTAATGAAAAAGTATTAAAATTCTAGAATTAAAAAAATTCCAGTTTTTACTGTCCAGCAACTTTTGAAAATATTAAAAACATTTTTAGTTTTTTTATTAATTTTTCAGATTTTTGGACAGAATTTTGTTATTTTTATATCATTTTATTCATTTTCCTAACGTTCTTTTTGAATTTTTTTGTTCGCCTGATAAACTTTTGGAAATTATCAATAATTTCAATAACATCTTAAATTTTTCCATTATTGACAATAATTGATTATTTATACAAATTATAAAATTAAAACTTTATAAATTATAAAAATTATAAATAAATAAATTAATTATTTATTTATTTTAATTTTTTTTTCATTAAAATTAAATTGAGAATTCAGTAAAAATTCAGTAGAATAAGATTGCAACGAAATAAAAAATTCTTCAGAGGGAAAATTAAAGTCCTTATCAATCAGAATTGATGAAAAATTAAACTAAATAGAAAGGCATTACTGATTGATTATCATCAAATTTAAATTAAAAATTCAGTGAAAATTGAGTAGAAAAAGAATTCAGAAAAATGAAAGTCTTCATCAGAAAAATTAGATTTCTTTATGGATTCCACAATGTTTGAAAACTAAAACTAAAAAATCATCATCTCTGTTAAAATTCAGATCGATTGAATTAAATGAGAATTACAACTTTATACTGAATGAGAATTTAGTTTTAAAAAAAAAAAAAAATTTGTTTCGATTGTTCTCGGCGACCGTATATATATGTGGTGTGGGTTGTCGCGCAGTAAATGAATAAAATTCAAGTGGCGCCAGCAATTGAATTGCCCTCGTAATGATTAATTGATCAGTTGTGTGTGCGGTGTGCCAGACGTGGACAAATTCATTTGAAATTCACGACAGATTGCGTAAAACACGACAGAATGAATGAATACAACGAGAGATGCGCCACTTGGGAATTGCAATATTGTGTGTGAAGCGCATCTATTATACATTCGTAAACATGTGCGCAATCCGATTCAACATACCATTGCCAGTTTTACCAGCATAAATGATTATTCGTGTATAATTCGATGAGAGGATAAATAGAAGAGATAGAGAGAGAAGGAAACATCAGGAAAGAGTATTTCAACAATTTTATTACGAAAATATCAAAACTTGAAAATTGGACTTAGTAAATTATTATTTTCGGAACATTTTTGAATTTGGAAAAGAATTAACCGAATTTCCAAGTTTGGTCTGATCGGAAGAAACTTTCCTCACTGGTAAGTCATCTCTTGATTTTATCATATTTTCTCGTAATTATATTAAATTTCGTAAGTTGTCAGAATTATTTTTAGTATTTTGATAATTATTCGTACAATTTATTCCGAATTTTATTTAGTTGTTTTTTTATTTTTCGATTCAATTCTTTTTTTCTCGTTAGTAAATTTTGCAAACAATTAATTGATTTTTTCCTCCCCGCACAGGTGAATGAAAATCTTGGCAATGAATGAACGTGGTCAAGGTCCAGGAGAAAAAGAGGAAAACTTTGGAAAATGACGATATGAGTGGAAAAATGCGAGGAGCAAGGGAATGGAAAATACGTTCGGAGGGCTGGAAATTGTGAACGCACAGCATTGATATTCCAAACGCATTGGGAAAGAGCAGAAGCAGAGAGAGGAGTTCCTCCTCCGTTGAGAGACACGCGCATTCCGATCTAATTCAATTTCCAATCAACAGCCAATCAATTGATTCGAATTCGGTATACAGAACGGTCGCTTCTGCTCCGGGACTTGCATGCCTATGAGGCTGTTGTGCCCCTCTCTCCCTCTCTCTCTCACTCACTCTCTTTAAGCACGTACACCGTAAAAGTAGGGAATTAGCTTTTTACGCCTCGTAATTCTGATGATACTACACACCGAACAAAGATTCGCTCCTATGCTATTTTAATTGCGACTCTTGACGAGAGTTCTTTACACGATCAGGGTGACAAAAAAAAAGAGAGAGAGAGAGAGAGAGAGAAAGAAATGCAGGCGAATAAAGAATCGCCTAATAATTCTTGTTGGAGATAAATTATTCGTCTGTACCACTCAGTGCAGAATTAGTACTCGATCAAATTTTTTCTCAGTTGCAGGCTTCGCACTCATCTACTAAATCCTACTATTTGCTACTTTTTTGGTACTTTTTTAGATTTCAGCCACTAAAAGCTACGATTTCTGTTTTTTTTTTTTGAGAATTTCCACTACTTTAAATTTGCTAGTACTAGAAATCAAAAACTATTCTCAAAAAGTATAATCAAATTCTTTAAAAGGATTCAATTATGTATTTTAAAAAAATATTAGAAATTCTATTTTCAATATCTAGTATTTTCATCAAATTTCGCACAAAAATTCAATTATTTAAAAAAAAATTGATACAATTTCGCAAAAGAATTCAATTATTTAAAAAAAATTAATAAAATTCATCCGAAATTCAATTATTCAATTCCACAGGAATTCAATTAATTTAGAATAACATTTTCAAAAAAATTCCGAAACAATCAATTGTTTATCAAAATTTTTATACAATTCTTGACAATAATTCACTAATAGTAACATGTTTCATGAAAATTCAATTATTTTAAAAAATGTTTGATAACATTCTAAGCAAGTATTCAATTATTTTCATAAATAATAAAATTCATCGAAAAATTTCAATTATTTTTAATACTATTTTGAATTATTCATCAAAAAATTCCATTATTTTTACAAATAAAGTTTTGGACAAGAATTCAATTATATTGAAAATAAAATTTCCATAATATTTATTATATTTCGAAAAAATTAATTATTTAAAACAATGTTTATAAAATTCTTACGAAGAATTCAATTATTTTCAAAAATAACAAAATTTTTTAACATAAATTCAATTCTTTTTAAATGTTTATAGAAAAATTTAACAAATCAATTATTTTTGCAAAAGTAATAAAATTCTTCTCACGAATTCAATTATTTTTGAAAATTTAAATGATATTCTTTACAACTATTTTAATTATTTTCGAAAATAATAAAATTCATCGCAGGATTTCAATTATTTTAAATCCAATTTTACAAAAATTACTGAAAAATGTAATTACTCTTAAAAATTGAATTTCGAATCCTCGAAAAAATCAATTATTTAAGAAAATGTTTTTTTAAAATTCTTCGGAAAAATTCAATGATTTACAAAAATATTAAAATTTTTCACAGGAATTCAATTATTTTCAAATATTTTAGTAAAATTGTTCGAAAGAAATCAATTTTTTTAAATACAGTTTTAATTAAATTTTTTTGAAATAATTAAATTACTTTTTTAGATTTTTATAAAATTCTTCGCAAGAATTCAATTATTTAAATAAATAATTCTTCGAAAGAATTCAATTATGTCAATAAATAACAAAATTATTCTCTCGAAAATTGAATTATTTTGAGGCATTTTAATCAAATTCTTTGCAAAATTCAATTATTTTCATAAATAATAATATTTATTACAAGAATTCAATTATTTTTAAAAGTAATAAATTTCTTCTTGAAAATTCAATTTTTTAAAAAAATTATAATAAAATCGTTCGCAAGAATTTAATTATTTTCATGAATAATGAAAATTTCTCAGGAATTCAATTATTTAAATTAGAATTTGCATAAAATTAGTCGAAAAAAATCAATTATTTAAAAGTATTTATAGAATTTTTCGCGAGAATTAAATTATTTTTTATAAATATTTAAATTCTTTCATGAATAATAAAACTCGTTGCAGAAATTCAATTTATTGGCAGGATAAGAAAGAAGTAAATATTTTTTGATGAAAATTAGGAAAAAGTCAGAAAAATAAAATATAGAATGGAATTTTTGTCAGTTTTGTAAAGTGTCTAAAACGAATTTTTTTGGTCGTCAAGTTTAATTTTTCGATAGCTACTATTTTTTTACTACCTTTTTTAGTTTGAAATCTACTTTTTCCTACTTTTATAAAATTAATTATCGAGTGCGAAGTCTGCGAGTTGAATAAATTTTTCTATACGATTTTCCTCATCGAAAAAGTAAGAAAGAAGGAGTATTTTCGTTTTCTCGAAAGAAAACTAAAAAGTAAGAAAGGAAAATATATTTCCTTTTCCTTACTTTCTAGATGTTCAGATATCAAAGATTTGGATTTTTTTTCTCTCCTTTCTTGGATCATGTTTGATCAAATTCGAAAAAAAGGGGAGCCTAGGCAAACTGTATAGACGATGAAGAAAGCTCCGTCACGTTGTCACGTCGCCGTCGTCCTACTTGAGGGAACTGACGAGGACCGCATAAATAACCCTCAGGTTTACGACGGCGACGCAGAGAACGAGAGAAGCTCGTTCCTCATATACCCGTTCCATTGCTCTTCTCTTTTCGCCGTGACCAGGAGTTGGAGTGCTCGTAAAGCTCGTCCTTGCGGTCATTTTGCATCATACAACATCCTAGGATCTTTTTTTCTCCTCCATGTGTGGCAAAAGGAAGGAAAAAAAGAAGAAATCTTTTTCCTTCTCTTTGCTAGACTTTTGTTTCCAACTTTGGAAAAAGAAACTCCACTCACTCTCTTTCTCGCTCTTAAGCTAAAAAATCTAATCTCAGACCTCTCGTCTCCTAAAAAGCTACTCAATTCTTTTTTTACTATCCTTTTTTCATTTTCTTTTTTTTTCTTTTTTTGTTAAGGTAATATTTTTGGAAGTCTTTATTTTTTTTTTATTCTTTATTCTTTTTTTTTTTTAAAAGAAGACGAATATTTATTTACATTAAAAAAAAATTCTATTTGTCACTGAAAAGAATTTTGGTTTGTTCCAAGTTGAACTCAAAAAGAAGCACTTAGAATTCTGACTTAATGTAAATAAGTAGAAATCTGAAATAACTATTGAATTCTGAACCAATTATAGAATTCTGGTATACAATTATTACAAATGATTGTATAAATTGAATTATTTTCAAATTTTTTTTTTAAATTCTCGTCAAAATTTCCATTATTTTTAAAAATAATAAAATATGCTTCTTCGAATTCTACTATTTTAATAAAATTTTTCAAAAGAATTTAATTATTTAAAAAAAAAAATGTTGATAAAATTTTAAGCAAACATTAAATTATTTTCATAAATAATAAAAATTCCACAGGAATTCAACTATTACAAATTTTTTTATAAATTTTTTCGCAACAAACAACAATTCAATAATATAATTAATTAATTCATAAATAATAACATTTTTACAAAAATTCAATTATTTTCATGAATAATAAAACTCATCATAGAATTTCAATTATTTTTAATACAATTTTAATTGAATTCCTCGAAAAATTTAATTATTCTTGAAAATTCTATTAAAATTCTTTGAAAAAATTCAATTTTGTCCATAAAATTCTTTATGATAATTCAATTTTGAGAAACAATCATTTAATTAATAAATTATTTATTTTTGTATTTAAATAATTGAATTCTCATAGAATTTTCCAATAAAAATTGATTTAAAAATGAATATCAGTTAAAATTCTAGATAATAATTGAATATTAAAAGCAATATAGCATGAATTTTTAGAAATAATTGATAATTGAATTCTTTCGAAGAATTTTTAATAAAATTTTTGGAAATAATTACATTTTTTAAAGAATTTACTTAAAATTTTATTAAAAATAATTGAAATCCTGTGAAGAATTTTATTACATTTTTTTTAATTAATTGAATTCTTTTGCGAACTTTTAGTAAAATAGTAGATTTTAAAAATATTTGAATTACAACGAAGAATTTTATTATATTCGTGAAATGCAATTAAATTCTTGAAAAAAATTTAAGGAAATAATTCCATTTTTCTAGGAATTCGCTTTAAATTGTTTTAAAAATAATTGAAAACCTCAGAAAAATTTTATAATTTATGAAAATAATGGAATTCTTACAAAATACGAATTTTATCAATTTTTTTTTAAATAATTGAATTCAAGTGAAAAATTTTATTACTTGTAAAAATAATTGATTTCCTGCAACGAATTTTATTACATATTCGTGAAATGTAATTTAACCCCTTCACTGTCAGTGGGCTCTATAGAGCCATAAAAATGTCGTGCCCTGTATGTCCATGGGCTCTATAGGGCCATCGAAAAAAAAGACATTTAAAAGTTAACGAATCTGGATAAAAATCCTTACTCGGGGGTTTTCGGGGTCGCTGAATCCAAATCCGTTGTCAAAAGTTCAAAATTCAAAATGGCGGCTTCAAAATGGCGCCCAAAAAAATTTTTAAGTTAAGGGCATCCGGGAAATAATACTGGTTTCGTGATAGACGTCTCATTTAAAAAGAAAAGAATATTTTGAGTCGGAATTTTTTGGTAAATATAGAGAAATGCTCTGGGACTAGCGGTCCTCTCGGAATTTAGAGAAATTTTGATAAATAATTATTGAAAAAAATTGTTTAAATATACGGAAAAAAGGGGTTTTTCACGGTTCAGTATAGACGTCTCATTTTGAGAGGATAAAATATTTCGGGTTCATATTTGGAGGGGTGATAGAGGAAGACTCTCCGAGGAGCGGCCCTCTCCGTTTTTGCAATAATTTTGCGAGGAAATTATTTTATTAACGATTGAAAGTGGAGTAATTTGAGGTTACTACATTTCCCTCAGTTCAACTCGCGACCACTTCCGAGAATTGGCGCCACCTCCTTGACCACTGACACATAGATCCACTTGTCTGTGTGCTCGCCGCCATATTGTCTCCCACTTTCGCCCAAAATCCAACTTTTGTAATTTCGTTTTTCAATATTTATTTCAAAAATTACTTGCAATTTTCGAGAATATTCTTTATCACCATGAATTCCCCTAATTATCATGATAAATCCGAACTAAATATCTCTAATTATTTAGGAGTGAGACGACACGCGGGAAAACACTTTTTGGGCTCGATTTTTCCCGGATGCCCTTAACGAATCTGTCTGAAAATGCCTTAAAATGCCTACTAGGGGGTTTTCGAGGTCGCTGATTCCAAATCTGTGGTCAAAAATTTTAAATTTATAATGGCAGCTTTAAAAAGTCAACAAAAAAAATTTTTAAGTTAACGCATTCGTTAACTTTTTAATTTTTTTAGGTCGATATTTTGAAGCCGCCATTTTGAATTTTGACTTTTCGACCACGGATTTTGAATCAGTGACCTCAAAAACATATAATAAGACAATATCATGATTTAAAAAAAAAAATTTTTTTTGAACACTTATGGCACAAAAACTTTATTTTTACTCGACTGTGAAGGGGTTAATTCTTGCAGAAAATTTTTGAATATAATTTCATTTTTCGAGAAATTTATTTTAAATTGTATTTAAAAATAATTGAAACCCTTCAAAGAATTTTATTGCTTATGAAAATAATTGGATTCTTGCAACGAATTTTATTACATATTTTTTTAAATAATTGAATTCATGTGAAAAATTTTATTACTTGTAAAAATAATTGATTTCCTGCAACGAATTTTATTACATTTTATTTAAATAATTAAATTCTTTCGAAAACTTTTATTAAAATAGTAAATTTTGATAATTTTTTAATTTCAGCGAAGAATTTCATTATTTGTGAAAAATGTAATTTAATTCTTGCAAAAAATTTTTGAATATAATTTTATTTTTCGAGAAATTTTTTTAAAATTGTATTTAAAAATAATTGAAACCCTTCGAAGAATTTTATTGTTTATGAAAATAATTGAATTCTTGCAACGAATTTTATTACATATTTTTTTAAATAATTGAATTCATGTGAAAAATTTTATTACTTGTAAAAATAATTGATTTCCTGCAACGAATTTTATTACATTTTATTTAAATAATTAAATTCTTTCGAAAACTTTTATTAAAATAGTAAATTTTGATAATTTTTTAATTTCAGTGAAGAATTTCATTATTTGTGAAAAATGTAATTTAATTCTTGCAAAAAATTTTTGAATATAATTTCATTTTTCATGAAATTTTTTTTAAATTATATTAAAAATAATTGAAACCTTGTGAAGAATTTTATTGTTTATGAAAATAATTGAATTCTTGTAACGAATTTAATTATAATTTTTGTAAATAATTTAATTTTTTGAAAAATTTTATGGAAATTAAAATTTTTATAAGTTGTTGAATTTTTATATGTTTGAATTTGAATGAATTTTGAAGAATTTTAATTCCTATGGAAAAATAATAATTAAATACTTATTTAAAAATTTGCGAATAATTTTACAATTTAAGAAATTCGTAAGTAAATGTAAAAGAATGTTTTTTTTTTTTTGAGTATCTAATAATTTTTATAGTGAATCAGAATATTCTTTAGGGTCAGGGAAAAATTCAAAATCAGTCGGGAAAAAGTCTGTAAATCAGGGAAAAGTCAGGGAAAAACAAAATTAATTTTTTGTGTTAACCCTGAATTAACTTGAATTGTGATTAAGTAATTAACCCCTTCACAGTCGAGTGAAAATAAAGTTTTTGTGCCATAAGTGTTCAAAAAAAATTTTTTTTTTTAAAATCATGATATTGTCATATTTTATGTTTTTGAGGTCACTGATTCAAAATCCGTGGTCGAAAAGTCAAAATTCAAAATGGCGGCTTCAAAATATCGAGCAAAAAAATTGAAAAGTTAACGAATTCGTTAATTTAAACATTTTTTTTGTCGCCTTTTTAAAGTTGCAATTTTAAATTTTGAATTTTTGACCACGGATTTGAAATCAGCGACCTCGAAAACCCCCGAGTAGGCATTTTCAGGCATTTTAAAAAAAATTCGTAAATTTAAAAATTTTTTTGGGCGCCATTTTGAAGCCGCCATTTTGAATTTTGAATTTTCGACAACGGATTTGGATTCAGCGACCCCGAAAACCCCCGAGTAAGGATTTTTAGCTAGATTCGTTAACATTTAAATGTCTTTTTTTCCGATGGCCCTATAGAGCCCATGGACATACAGGGCACGACATTTTTATGGCTCTATAGAGCACACTGACAGTGAAGGGGTTAAATAATAATCTGAAATAAGTATAAAATTCTCGTATAATTTAACTGCAATTAAGAATTGAAGGAATCATTTACAGTGATGGGTCAATGATGGTCTCGTGTTTTTCTCTCCGGATTCCTTTTATTTATTTATTTATTTATTTACTCTTTTTTTATCTATTTCAGGAGGGGGAAAAAATGTGTGTATATCAGTGTTAGCTTTAAGCGGTTTGGTCTTGCCCCATAGATTCTAAGATGAAGGTGATTTGTTTGAATTAAGGAACCGGCGGTTGGCAATAAAAATGTATATTTAATGTTGCAGAGCGAACTTACCACGCTGAAGGAACGTAAGATTGCGATGTTGGCGTTGAATGTTTCGACGCACCGACTTCTCACTGATCTCGGTCCATCGGCTGCTCCAGCTTTTGCCGCACTCAAGGATGGAGTCGCTGATCTCTATCGCATCTGGGATGAAACGGTTCAAAAGTGAGTTCATTTTACATATTTATATGCAATTTTGCTTCCTCATAAAGGAAGCCTTATAGTGATGTCGATTTCCGAATTTTTTAGAATCAATTATTTTTACAAATTTTCAAGTGTAGTATATATAATTCGTCGAGAGGAACAAATGTCCGGATGTATGTGTGTATGTATGTGTGTGTGTGTGTGTGTATGTATGTATGTGTGTGTGTGTGTATGTCACCGATTCTTGTGGACAAATTTTCTCTTACACGTCTTGACGGATATGGATAAAATTTTGTAGGTGTATTACGGTCACGAATACCAAAAATCAGACAAAACGATTTTCAAAAATATCTAAAAAAAAAAATTTTTTCAACAATTTTTTAATTTTTGAAAAAATTAATTTTTGGATTTTTTGAAATAACTTTTTTCTATATTAAAATTTTTATTAATTCTTGTCAAAATTACATTCCTGACATAAAAACGAATCGATTCATGTATATAAAGTATATATTTTATCAAAATTTATAGAATTAATAAATATTTTAAATTTTCACAAAAAATTGAAATTTTGTATTTTTTTACATTTTATCTTAACACTTTAAAATAATTATTTTAAAATAAAAAATTAAACAATTGGTATGTATTGAGGAAGCTTAATGATCATGAAATGAACAACTTGTTTTATTTATTTTCTTCATTTTTTTTTGTTTTGCTTCATTTTTCCCATTTTTTTTTCTTTTCGTTCTTTTTATTCTTTTTTATTCCTTTTTTTATTTTTATTCATTTTTATTTTCTTTTGTTCCATTCTCATCACATGCGACGATATTATTTTTATTTTATTTCTTTTAATATAGAAAATTAGGAAGTGCCACAGTTTTTCTGAGGTTCTCAAATTGAGACAAAAAAAGTATCAACTTGAGGACTTTAGAAAAACTTTGTGAAGAAATTGACTTGAGTCTAAATTATCCATTTTTATTTATAAAGAATAATTATTTCGTTATTATTTAATAAATTTTGAGTTTTTATTCAATAGAATTTTAATTTTACTAATTCTTTTGATTAGGAATTCGGCTAAATAAAAATTGCGACTTAGAAAAATTCTATATTTAATAAAAATTTGACTGAGTAGAATATTCATTTATAAGTAAAAATTAAGGTAAATTAAATTTTTGTGATTAAAAATTTGGCTACATAAAAATTATGCTTAATAGGAATTCAACTAAATAGAATTTAAATTAGCTTAAAATCCATGCAAATTTAGTTTTTTTGATTAAGAAAAAAAAGAAAAAAATTTTTTTTTTAGTTAACTAAAAATTTAGCTACATTAAATTCTATTTCTTAGGAATTTGGATTAATAAAAATTCCAATCAATAAGAATTGATTTTAATTTAAAATTGTGATGAATAAAAATTCGATTAATTAGAATTTCTGTTCAGATAAATTAAATTCTTCTGATTAAGAATTTGGCTAAATAAAAATTGTGATGAATAAGAAGTTGACTGAAGAGAATTTCCATTAATTCATTAATTCAGGAAAATTGAATTCTTTTGATTAGGAATGTAATTAAATAAAAATTCCAATTAATAAAAATTGCGATTAATTGAAAATTCTGTTTAATAAAAATTAGACTAAGTAAAATTTTTATTAACTAAAAATTCAAGAAATTTAAGATCTCTTGATTAAAAATTTGGCTTAATAACAAATTCAAATTAATAAAAATTGCGGTTAATTAAAAATTCTGATTAATAAAAATTAGACTAAGTAGAATTTTATTAATTGTTAATTCAAGTAAATTAAATTCTGTTTAATAAAAATTAAACAAATTAGAATTTTCATTAACTAAAAATTCAGGAAATTTATGTTCTCTTGATTAAATGTTTGATTTATTAAAAATTGCGGTTAATTAAAAATTCTGATTAATAAAAATTAGACTAAGTAGAATTTTATTAACTACACATTCAAGTAAATTAAATTCTTTTGATTAGGAATTTGGCTAAATTAAAATTGCGGATAATAAAAATTAGACAAATTAGAATTTTCATTAACTAAACATTCAAGTAAATTAAATTCTTTTGATTATGAATTTGGCTAAATAAAAATTGCGGTTAATTAAAAATTCTGTTTGAAAAAAATTAGACAAATTAGAATTTTCAGTAACTAAAAATTCAGGTAAATTAAATTCTTCCTATTGAGAATTCGGTTTAATAAAAATTTCAATAAATTCGAATTCCGACCAAAGAAAAATTCGATAGAATAAGATTTGGACCAAACAGAAAAATTTCAGCTAATTAATTGTAAATTATAAATATTCAATTGTAAAATTAAATATTTAGCTGTAAATTTAAATATTTAATTAAATTATTAAATGAATTATAAATGTTAGTTTGCAAAAAAAAAAAATTGAAATTTGTCCCTCTTGTGATTAAAAATAACCCGTGCGAAATTTTTGCATTTATTTAGAATAACTTTTTCCCTTTGCTCGATAAGAAATAAAGTAATAAAAAGGGTTATCATGGAATATCATTATTGGAGCAAAAAAAAAGAAAGGAAAAAAAAAGAAAAAGGTGGGAGAATGCTAACAGTATCGTTGAGGACCTTTTCCGATTAAACTTGGCAATGCTCCCTCCCTTCCTGGCCCTTCTCTTTATAAAGCTGGTAATCCCGTGACACGGGTCAAGACTGCTATCTCGTATCTTGGATGATCCCCTTTCTCACAATGCTCGTTGCCTATTTATGATGTTCTCCCAGTTTTCCCAATGTTTGCTCTCGAGGCTTCATTACCTTTCACAATATTTGCTCTACGTCACATACCGAGCAAGTGACGGTCAGTCAATGAAAGAACGCCCCCCCCCCTCTCTCCTACTTTATTATTTTCAACCCCTCTATTTGCCTCTATTCTCAACAAATTTATCAAAAAAAAAAAAAAACATTATATTTGTTAAAAATATACCTTAAGAAAAATGGTTCGAAATTTTTTGTTTTGCATTTTTATGATAAATTTTCTTATGAAAAATTATATTTTTCTTGTGGAGAAAATATAATTTTTCGTGTCGGAATCGTATGATTAAATGTTTGGATATGGAAATTAGAATTTGAATTTTTATTTATGAATTGAAAATTATTTTTCGGGGGAGGAGAAATTATTGACAAAAAATGGATTTTTTTTTAAGAAGGTCAAACTGTTAATTAAAAGGTCTTCTTAATATTTAGATTGAAAAAGTATTTGATATAATTTGATTGAAAATTATATTTTGGTACAGAAAAAAATATTGTCGGAAAATTCTTTTTAGAAAAAGAAAAAAAAATTAAATTATTAGACAAATAAAAAAAAATTAAATGGTTAACTAAATGTTTGGTTTGTTGCATTTAGATTCTAAAACTAACAGAGTTTGAATTTTGATTTTTAAATTGAGAAATATTTTTTGCTGATTTATCGAGAAATTAATTAATTTCATTAATTTTTTTTTTAAAGGGAAATTGTTAAATTAAATAATTAAAAAAAAAATAAATTTCTTAAGAGTTTTGTTTAATGTCTAGATTTGAAAAGTAAAGAATTTGGATTTTTTTCTAAACTGAAAATTGTTTTTTGCTTTATAGAAAAAAATATTGAGGAAAAAATGATGTTTTTTCCAAAAGAAGGTAAAATTGTTTGAGTAAAATTCGCAACATTTATTTTTCGTCTAATTGAATTTGTTGCTTATGAAAAGATCCCGGGATCACGATTCATGGGAATTTAGACTTGACCTTTGTAATCTGCAAAAACCCCGAGTGGGTCAGTGGTCAATCCCGTTTTACATGAGCCTCCTATCAACCGAAGGGGATCAAGTACTTATATGGAAATTAAAATAGGGTTTAAAATCCTAATATAGAGGAAAACATTTCATATGATCCGTCGGTTTATTCCTTTGAGAAATAAAGAAAATTGGAATTATTCTTTTTCATTTGGGAACAAGTAATTAAATAGGTATTAATTAAAATATACCTAGACGAAATTTTTCGATTTTTGATAGTTTTTTCCAAATAAATAGAATTTCCTAAAGATCGAAATTAATTTCAAGAGTTGGAATAAGTTTTTTCTATTTATTTTCACTATGTGAGGGGTTTCGAGATAAAATGTTATTTTTTGCTGAAATTAGAAGAGAGGGCTCTTGGAAAAAAAACAATGCCCCTTATTTGTCTCTTAAGAAATTACTTCCTCTCTTCATTTTTGTTGCGCTTTATTAACTCAAGTCAATCAAATGAATCTTGAAATTTTTTTACCACAATTTTTCTTCTTCTCTTTTAGAAATTTACCAAATTTTTAATTGTTAATTTTATTTGCAATAAAGTTTATTCATTTTATTTTTATTGCAGGAAAATTAGAGAAAAGTCAGGGATTTTTATTAAAAGTACTGGAAAAAATTAAATGTTTAGAATTTATAAGAAAATTCATTTATATTCAGGAATTTTTATAATATTCATTGTAAAATTCAATTCTTTTCATAAATAACAATATTCATCACAAGAATTCAATTATTTTCAAAATAAATAAAATTCTTCGCAGAAATTCAATTATTTTTAAAGAATCCAAAAAAGATCGTTATCATTTCAATTATTTTTATAATTGAATAGCAAAATTCTTCGACAAAATTCAATTATTTTCAGGAATTTTAAAAATAAAATTCATTGCAAAATTCACTTATTTTTAAATGTAATAAAATCCAATTATTTTCAAAATTTTTAATAAAATTCATGGCAAAATTTCAATTATTTTCAAAAATTTTTCTTAATTCAATAATTTTCAATATTCTGCTATTTTAATAAAATTTCTCAAAAGAATTTAATTATTTAAAAACAATTCAATTGTTGTAAATTTTTTTTAAAAAATTCTTCGCAATAATTCAATTATTTTCATAAATAATAAAACTCATTGCAGAATTTCACTTATTTTTAATACTATTTTAAATTAATTAAACGAGAAATTCAATTATTTTCACAAATAAAAATTTTCATAATATTTATTATATTTCGAAATAATTAATTATTTAAAAAAATGTTTTTAAAATTCAATTATTTTGAAAAATAACAAAATATTTTACAAAAATTCAATTCTTTTTAATTTAATTTCAATTCCTCGAAAATAGCAATTATTTAAAAAATGTTTTTTTTAATTCTTTGAAAGAATTCAATTATTTACAAAATTAATAGAATTTTTCACAGGAATTCAATTATTTTCAAATATTTTTAAAAAATTGTTCGAAAGAAATCAATTATTTTAAATACAATTTTAATTAAATTTTTTTTTAGAATCCCAGGTGAGAACTGACGGTGGATTCAGGCTTTACGGAACCTTCGTTGAGGCTTGGTCAACATTGATCAAGCCTTGGTGGGACGGCGGAACGAAGGTTGCTTCTAGCCATAATGTAACACTTATTTAAGACTGACGCTCCAGTCCTTGTTGAAGATTCGCGTTCAATGTTCAATCAATGCTGCGGAACCCTAATGCAGGACTGAAACAAGGCTGCTTCCACTGTTCCCAAATTTACGCGTCTCTCGCGCCCATTCAATATAATACGAATATATGAATTGTATATAATATTAATAATAATATTAATAATAATTATTATAATAGTAATGAATATTATTGTTATTATTTTTATTCATATTATATGCGTTTGTTAATTTAATGGCATTAAGTTACTATTATAATAATTATATTATTTTCATATAAATAATATATTACTAACAGTAAATGTCATTTGAAATAGTAATATTAAAAAAATAATTTTAGTAAAAGAAAACAATTTTTCTGTTAATCGGTACATTTTTTTCTCGATTTTTCAGCAGACTTTTTAATATTATTTACAAACATATTCACATTTTTTATTCACAACACAACACACAAGTTTATTATTATATATAAACGCTTAAAACAAAGAATGAAAAATATTCGCTCGCATGTGGGATCGAAACTCACGTACCCCGCGCCCCTAACGCATACCGGAAGTTCTCAACGCACGCATTTAAACCGCTCGGCCACAGAAGGCTGGAAGGCACCTCGCCTAATCTACTATTTCAATGCCAGCGCCGTATATTCTGTATATACGGCGCGTCACTCAATATTTGTTGAGCATGGGACACCAATGTTCGTCCCATGCTCGATTCAAGACTCGGTCAGTCTTGATACAGTATTCACTTTCTTTATTACCGTGTGCACTGAACAATATTAAATATAAATATTTATAAATTATTTAATATTAAAATATTTTTTATGATAATTTTACAAGTTAAATTATATATATTATTTTTTTTCTTGTACAGTGTCAAATTATTATTTTCAAAGATATTTATCTTTGAAAAATTATGACTGTTTATCTGAAAAATTATTAGTGAAAAAAATGTTCATTAGGTAGTGATAAATATTTATGCTTAGTAGTTTTTACACTAGGATTAACTGTTTAGTAAATATTATCAAAAAACTATTTTTTAGCAAACACGCGCAGCTAAACACAAATAACCTTGAAACTCCAGCATTACCAACTCAACTCTTGAGTTGGCAATGCTAAAGTCTCAAGGTTATTTGCATTTAGTCGCACGCGTTTGACAAAAAATAGTTTTTTGATAATATTTACTAAACAGTTGATCCTAGTGTACAACTACTAGGCATAAATATTTATTACACACTAATGAACATTTTTTTACTGAAAATTTTTCAGACAAACGAAACTCTTGGACTTTGAAAACAATAATTTGACACTGAGCAAGAAAAAAAATAATATATAATTTAACTTTATTTATATGAATCTTATATAATTAATAATATCTAATAATAAATAATATAATAATAATAATAATTATTATTATTATTGTATTATATTATTATATTAATAATAATAATAATAATAATAATTATTATTATTATTATTATTATTATTATTATTATTAATAAATTAATAATTAATATAAATATTATACACTAAATAAATATTAATATTTATTTACCAATTGATATCTTAATAATAATAATTAATAATAATTTTTAAATAGTATACAAAATTATCATAAAAAATATTTTAATATTAATTAATTTATAAATATTTATATTTAATATTTTTAAGTGCACACGTCAATAAATAAACTGTCAAGATTGATTCAGGCTTGAATTAAGATCAGATGTTCGAGCTTCACTCACGAAGATTGACCGAGTCTTGAATCGAGCATGGAACGAACATTGGTGTCCAATGCTGAATCAACATTATGAGTGACAGTGGTATAAAGACTGCTTCAACACTGGGTTACCCAGGCTGGGCGTTCAAGGCTCAATAAATCTTCAATCCATCGTCAGCATTGGTCTTTCGCGCCTGGGATATTTCAATTATTCTTTTAGATTTTAATAAAATTCTTCCCAAGAATTCAATTATTTACATAAATAATTCTTCGAAAGAATTCAATTGTGTCGATAAATAACAAAATTATTCTCAAAAATTCAATTATTTTAAGGCACTTTAATAAAATTCTTTGTAAAATTCAATTATTTTCATAAAGAACAATATTCCTGAAAAGAATTCAATTATATTTAAAAGTACATATAATAAATTTTTTCTTGGAGAATTTCAATTATTTTTAATACAATTTTAAACAAATTCCTCAAAAAATGTAATTATTAATAAAAATTTTATTAAAATTCCTCGAAAGAATTCAGTTATTTAAAAATTTGTTGATAAAATTCTATATAAGAATTAAATTTTAAGAAACATTCATTTATTTATTCAATAAATTATTTACATTATTATGTATTTAAATAATTGAATTCTCATAGAATTTTCTAATAAAAATTGATTTAAAAATTAATTTTATATAAAGTTTTAGATTTAACTTTGAAAAAATTATTAATTATTGTAATTTTTATAAATAATTGAATTTTATGAAGGTTTCAAATTAAAATCTTTAGAAATTTGAATTTTTTATACATTTAATTCAAATTTCTATATGAAACTAATTTTTTTCAGAAAGCTTAATCGCAATTTCTTAAAATTATTTCAAAAGTTTTTATTTTTTAAATTTTATTTATATTATTATTATTATTTATATTTATTTTATATATATTTTTATTTACATTTATTTGATTAATTTTTTAATTTTTTTTATATTTAATTAAAAAATTTCCGAATAATCGAAATTTTGTAAAACTGAATTTTATAATATAAAATAATGTTTTTATCACTCGGTCATCTTTAATTATTATAAAAGATGAAGAAATCGATTGCTCCGAGTCGAAGACTCGGGAGTGATCGATTTCTTCATGTTTTATAATAAAAAATATTCTTTCAAGTTATTGAATTTTAAAAGGTTTGAATTTAAAATTTTTGAAATCTTTTTTCCTATGAAAAAATAATAATTTTTATCTATTCATTTATTTTTCTTTATTTTTTATTGGTAATAAAATTTATATTATTTTCATTACAATTTTTATTTCTACTCTTTTAGAAATTTACCAAATTCTTTATTTATTTGTTTCTATTTATTTTTTATTTGTAGTAAAATTTATTTATTATATTTTGCCATAAAATTTATTTACTTCATTTGTAATAGAATTTCTGTATTTTATTTTTAAATTGAATATATTTAAAAAATTACTATTTTTAGTATTATTATTATTTTCACCAATTTTATGTGGAATTTTGTTAATAATAAATAGAGGAAAGTTGAATTGACGATAATTTTTTGTTATTGCAGGGGTAATCAACAATTATGTGCCTTGCAAGCAATTCAACAATTCGTCGCGCGTTTGACTGAATTACAATGTGCATTGCGAAGAGATAAGGACGCCCTTGGAGTTTTAGATGCAGCCCTTCAAGCAGGTGCCACCAACGAAGTAGCGTCTTCCGTACGCGACGTTGCACGTCTCCTTTCCGAGAAGCAGGACGCCAATTGCCAAGTAAGTTGACAAATTTCAATAAAGCTAAATTATTGTTATTAACAATAAAAAAAATTATTGTTAGTGACAGTAATAATAAATCTTTGTTGAAATAATAATAAAAAATAGTAAGTAACAATAATAAAGGCAGGAACAATAACAAAAAATTATTGTTAGCGATAGTAATAATAAATTTTTGTTGAAATAATAATAAAAAAATAGTAAGTAATAATAATAAAAAAAATAGTAAGTAATAATAATAAAAAATTGTAAGTAACAATAATAAAGGCAGTAACAATAACAAAAAATTATTGTTGGTAATAATAATAATAAAAAATTAATGTCGAAAACAACAATAATAAATTATTGTTGGAAGCAATAATGAATTATTGTTGGAAGCAATAATAAATTATTGTTGAAAACAATAATAAACTATTGTTAGGGACAGTAATAATAATAAATAATTGTTACTGTAAAAAATGATAATATTATTATAATTTTTTGGTCTATTGCTGATGCAATAATTTCTAATTATTGTTAGCAATAAACAAAGTTTCTTATAAAATGAAAAATATGCAAATCAATTTGCTGGTAATATTACGCGTATGATTTTAATTGACTAGGAAAAGAATCTCAGTCTCTCGACCTTTGCTCTTTGATTCCTTCGTCCATTCGCGTCTACTTCCTTTTTTCCAATGGCTCATCGTACCTGTATATTCAAGTTACTAATTTAAATCGTTTGGCTATTATTAGTAATGATCCATGACGAGACATGAAGTGATTGCAGTGGGTAAGGTAAGCGCACATCCTCGCGATTAGTATATCATCTTCCGTCCCTATTTTCCTCTCGTATTCGTCGATTATTATTCACTTTTCAAATACCCTGGTGTATGAGAATTGTTCAATTACACTGATTCCGAATAATTCCTATATTTTCATATATATATATTTTTCAAGTGTTCCGAAAAAGAAGTAATTTCCAATTTTGTTTCTACAATAGCGTTGCTACAAAACTTTAATTTTGTTTTTCCCTCACCCTGAAGAACATTAATAACTTCTTTTTTAAATAAATATTTAATCATTATTATTTTTCTGTAGGAATTAAAATTCTCAAATTCGATAACTTATAATAAATTTAAAATGGCAGAGTGATAAAGTCATTCTTTTATATCATAAGAATATTGTAGCTATAAATTCAAATTTTCAGAGACTTTTAATTTGAACCCTTTTCAAAATTCATCTATTTCTAAAAATTTACGCAATAACGCTTCTAATATTCAATTATTATCTAAAATTTTACCTGAAATTTCATTTTTTAATAAATTTTTATTAGAAATTTTTTCGAGAATTCAATTATTCACATAAAAAATAAATCATTTATTTAACAATTGAATATTTCTTAAAATTGAATTTTTATGAAGAATTTTATAAAAAATTTTTAAAATAATTGAATTCTTTCAGTGAATTTAAAAAAAATAATTTAAGAATAAATGCAATTTTCTATCATCATATTTAAAATAAAATTGTATAAAAAATAATTTAAATTCGGCGATAAGTTTTGTTATTTATGAAAATAATTGAATTCTTGCAACGAATTTTATGAAAAAATTTCTTAAAGAATTGAATTCTTGTAAAGAATTTTATTTGTAAAAAGAATTGAATTCAGGAGAAAAATATTATTATTCATGAAAGTAATATTAGTTTCTTGTGAAGAATTTTATTCAAATTTTTTTAAATAATTGAATTTCTCAAAATTTTTTTAAACTTTTAAAAAATAATTAAACCCCATCGAGAAATTCCATTAAGAAATTGAAAGTAATTGAAATCTGACAAGGAATTAAAAAAATTCTTTTTTAAATAATTGAATTCCTGTGAAAATGTTTATTTTTGAAAAGAATTGAATTCTTAAGAAGAAATTTATTAAAATTTCTTAAATAATTGAATTGCTTTGAAGAATTTTAGTTTTTACGAAAATAATTATATTCTTTCGAAGATTCTTATGAACATTTTTGACAATAATTGTATTCCTAGAAAGAAACGTTATATTTTACAAAAATAATTCTATTCTACGACCAATTTTATTATAATTTTTCAAATTTTCAATTACAAAGCATTTTACCAAAATTTTTTTAAATAATTGAATTCCCAATAAAAATTTTATTGTTATAAAAATAATTGGTTTCTGGCAAAGAGTTTTATTCAAATTTTTTTTAAATAATTGAATTCCTATAAAAAATGTATTATTTGTGAAAATAATTGAATTCTCAAGAAGAATTGTATTGAAAATAATTGAATTGTATAGGAAAATTTTATTAAAATTGCAAGTTTATTAACTAAATCTTGTAAAGACTTTTGTCAAAATTTTTTTAAATAATAGAATTTTTAAAAGAATTTTATTTTTAAAAATAATTGAACTTCTCAGAACTATTTTAAATTTTTTTCAATTTTCTTTATATATTTGAATTCTTTGGAGAAACTTCATTAAAAAATTAAAAATTGAAAATTATTGAATTGGTGCAAAGAAATATATAAAAAAAATGGTGTATATTTGAATTCTTGTGAAATTTTTATAATTTTTATTAAAATTTTTTTTTTGAAATAATAGAATTCTTTTGTAAAATTTTATTTTAAAATAGTAGATATTAAAAATAATTGAAATGAGGAAAATTTTTGAAATCGTGCCAAGAATTTTATTAAACAAAAAACACCAAAATTCAGAATGTTCTTATATAATTTCTAAAAATTTAATTTTTTCCGATACTTTTAATAAAAATCCATGACTTTTCCCTGATTTCCCTGACCAATTCTAATTTCCCTGACTTGTGGCAACCCTGTACAACTTAATTTTATTTAAAAAAATTTTAATGAAGAGGAATATTAATATTTATTATTTAACTAAATTTCTGATTGGTGAAATGTTTTTTATTCAGTTCACTTAAATAAATTTTAACGAAGGGGAATTTTATTAATTATTATTTAACCAGATTTCTGGTAAGCAAATTTTTTATTTTTAATTTATTTGAGTAAATTTTAACGAAGGCGAATTTTATTATTTATAATTTTACCAAATTTATGACTAGTAAATTTTTTATATTTAATTAATTTAAGTAAATTTTCAAGAAGGCGAATTTTATTATTTATAATTTGACCAAAAACCAATTTTCTAATTATCAAATTTTTTTATATTCAATTCATTGAAATAAATTTTAACGAAGACAAATTTTATTCTTTATTATATAATCAAATTTTTGATTTATAAAAATTATTTTACGATAACAAATAATAAGTAGTCATTAAACTTGAAAAAAAAAATTTTTTTAAATTTTTTCTGAAAAAATTAATTAGCTTAAAGGATTAATTAAGTTGAATGAATTGAAATTGAAAATAAATGAATAATTTGAATGAAAGTTAATTGTTTGAAAAATAATTGAAAAGTGGAATAAAATAATTTGCAGTGCGAAAAAGTTTGATTGTAGATCAACGCGAGTCGACTTGATGTTACCATGATGCCCTTTGCACTCATCAAAGATGATGGTTCTCGGTCCTCTATATATAAAGGCTATGTTGTTTCAGGATATTCAGTCTCTCAAGATTAATTTCCCCAAGCTGATTACTAAAAATAATGCTTTCGAAGCGTAAACACTCACGAATTATCCACGCCAATTTAACTTTCGAATTTCCCCACATATATTAAACACGTATTTCTCTTTTCCCATTCACCGCACAAACCAAAATATCTGATTTTTTATATTCCATTTTCAATTCTCCAGAAATCAGTTATTAAATTGTGTGAAATAAATTTCCATAAAGAAATTTTCATTCATTTTATTTTCCAAAGAAAAATTTTTCTAAGTCAAAATTTGTTCAAATAGAAAATTGCCTAATAATGAGAAATTCTTTAAAATCAAAATTTAAAAAATAAAATAAAAAAAATGAAATAAAAAAAAAATAAGGCAGGCGAGAGAAGACAGACCTTCTTTTGCCCTCTCTTGAATTATCGCCACGCCTTCCACCTTTATAAGTCGTTCTTGTAATATTCCTCGTTTCGCGTCCTATCTTTCCTCTTCATACATCCCGACAGATCTCGCCGCCTTTCGCGTACCACCAGCATACGCGGATATGAAATTCCCACACTCGTGTATATAAATACCCCAACTCTCAAAAATTACAATTATTTTTATAAATAAAAATTGAAACTAAAAGGGTAAAGGTAAAATTATAACTATAATAATGATAATAATAATGGGAAATATAGTTTAATATTTAATCATATAGCGATGAAATTTAATGAAGAAATCGTTTCGGAATTGTTGTTTGTGTTTTCCCTTGATTTTCAATCGGTGAAATAGCTCTGTTTGCAATTATTCAACGTCAATGGACGGGGCAACGGGTCCCGCGGGTACCGCTTGTGCCGCGCATAAAACGATTTTCTCGGCTAGATTGGAAAGAACGGAAAATTCAAGGGATATATAAGTGTCGTAGATCTTTAAATGCTATCCTCCATGTACGTTAATGTTGACTGAGGATAAAACGATCTTTTTTTAAAACCAAATCTCGAATAGAATTTTCGACCAAATCTCGTCCTCAGAAAAATTCTGAATTCGAATTTATTCTTAATTTGATCGACAAAATTTTGTTCGAACAAAATTTTAATATTACCTATATGAATAATTGTAGAAAAATGGGCAAAATATAATTATTCTTAAGGGTCATTTTTAAGGAACAACAATTTTTATCAGGAACTCAGAATACGGCCAAATGAATCTTAATCTAAATAAAAATTTTAGATAAAAAAAACAAAAAAAAAAAAAACTAAAATCTAAATTTTAGATAATAGACTAGAAAAATTAATTAATGCTTACTTAATTCATAATGTCTAATTAATTTATTAATCTTTAATACCTTCATTCATTAAATAAATAATTATTATTAACTTATGTAATAAAAGAATTCTATCGAATAAATTATATTTAATAAATATTCGGTTGAATAGAAAAATTTTTAAATAAGAATTTAGCTAAATAAAAATTCTTTTGGAATCAAAATTTCCAGATAAAAACTCTAGAAATACTCTCTAAATTTTGTATTAGTAAAAAATAAAAACATTTACTAATTTAAATTGAAAATTGATTTTTTTTCTTTTGAATTAAAAATTTTAAATTCAAACCCATTTAAAATTAAACAACTTATAAAAAATTGTTATAAAACATGAAGAAATCGATCACTCCGAGTCTTCGACTCGGAGCAATCGATATCTTCATGTTTTATAATAATTAAAAATGACCGAGTGATAAATTTGGTTATTTTTGAAAATATTTAAATTCTTGCCAACGATTTTATTAGAATTTATTAAAATAATTAAATTTCCAAGAAGAAATTTATTAAGACTTTTAAAAATAATTGAATTTTTGTCAGGAATATTGTTATTTACAAAAATAATTGAATTTTGCAAAGAATTTTATTAAAGTGACTCAAAATAATTGAATTTTCAAGAATAATTTTGTTATTTATCTTTAATAATTGAATACTTTCGAAGAATTATTTAAGTAAATAATTGAATTTCTGGGAAGAATGTTATTAAAATCGAAAAGAATAATTGAATTATTACAAAAAAATTTAATTAAAATTGTATTTCAAATATTTGATTTCTTTCGAACAATTTTATTAAAATGTTTGAAAATAATTGAATTCCTGTAAAAATTCTAATCTTTTTGTAAATAATTGAATTCTTCCAAAGAATTTAAAAAAAAAACATTTTTTTAAATAATTAATTTTCTCGAAGAATTGAATTTTTGGAAAAGAATTTTTGACCAATTCTTGTAAAATTATATGAAAAAAAATTGAAATCCTGTGATGAATTTTATGATTTATGAAAATAATTGAATAGTTGCTAAGAATTTTATTAAAATTTTTTTAAATAATTGAATTCTTGAGAAGAATTTTATTATTTTTGAATAGAATTAAATTCTTGCGAACGATTTTATTAAAAAATTTTTTAAATATAATTGAATTTTGAAGAAGAAATTTATTACTTTTAAAAATAATTGAATTTTTGTCAGGAATATTGTTATTTATACAAATAATTGAATTTTGCAAAGAATTTGATTAAAGTGCCTCAAAATAATTGAATTTTCGAAAATAAATTTGCTATTTATCTTCAATAATTGAATTCTTTCGAAGAATTATTTAAGTAACTAATTGAATTTCTGGGAAGAATGTTATCAAAATCTAAAAGAATAATTGAATTATTTGAAAAAAATTTAATTAAAATTGTATTTAAAATAATTGAATTCTTTCGAACAATTTTATTAAAATATTTGAAAATAATTGAATTCCTGTGAAAAATTCCAATTTTTTTGTAAATAATTGAATTCTTCCAAAGAATTTAAAAAAAAAACATTTTTTTAAATAATTAATTTTCTCGAAGAATTGAATTTTTGGAAAAGAATTTTTGACCAATTCTTGTAAAATTATATGAAAAAAAATTGAAATCCTGTGATGCATTTTATGATTTATGAAAATAATTGAATAGTTGCTAAGAATTTTATTAAAATTTTTTAAAATAATTGAATTCTTGAGAAGAATTTTATTATTCTTAAATAGAATTGAATTCTTGCGAACGATTTTATTAAAATTTTTTTTAAATATAATTGAATTTTGAAGAAGAAATTTATTACTTTTAAAAATAATTGAATTTGTGTGATGAATATTGTGATATTTAAAGATAATTGAATTTTTGAAGAAGAAATTTATTACTTTTAAAAATAATTGAATTCTTTTAATGAATATTGTGATATTTAAAAATAATTGAATTTTGCAAAGAAATTTATTAAAATGTCTCAAAATAATTAAATTTTCAGGAATAATTTTATTACTCATCGAGATAATTGAATTCTCTTGAAGAATCATTTATGTAAATAATTGAATTCTTGGGGAGAATTTAATTGAAATTTTAAAGAATAATTGAATTATTTCAAAAGAAATTTAATTGAAATTCTTTTTAAAATAATTAAATTTCTCAGAAGAATTTTATTATTTACAAAAATAATTGAATTCCTGTGAAAAATTCTAATATTTTTGTAAATAATTGAATTCTTTCAAAGAATTTTAAAAATACATTTTTTTTAAATAATTGATTTTTTCCAGGCATTTTAATTAAATTTTTAAGAATTATTACATTTCTCGTGCAATTCCTGTGAAATTATATTAAAAATAATTGAAATCCTGCGATAAACTTTTTTATTTATGAAAATAATAATTTAACACTTGCTAAGAATTTTTAAAAATTTTCAAAAATAATTGAATTGTAAAAAAAAAATTTATTATTTATAAAAATAATTAAATTATTGCGAAGAAATTTATAAAAAATTTGTAAATAATTGAATTTCTGTGAAATTTTGATTATTTATGAAAATAATTAAATGTTTGCGTAGAATTTTATTAAATAATAAAAAATAAAATTAGATGAAAAAAAAATTAGTTATAAAATTAGTTATAGTTGAAAAAAAACGACTAAAGGATTTTTTTAGGTCTTAAAGTCGATCCGAACCCTGTTTTTGTAAAAATCGTAAAAATATTCAAAAACTATCAGAAATTTTGCTAGACAGACGAAATGATTCGAAATTGAGTAACTATATGAATTCATATAGTTTTGAGTGTTAACACTCAAAAATCGGAAATTGATTCAACTCTTGGTAATCAAGCAAAGATTGAATCAGAATTCGGAGCGAGAGAGAGAAATAGAGAGAGAAAATGAGAGAGTAGTCTGAGTGATGACACCTGTCACTGTTAAACGCCTCGTCACGCCCTATTCCCTTGACTTTCCATTGGAATTTGCATATAAAGTAAACCCGGTAGCGCAACCACGTTTCGGCTAAGAATTTCCTCAGGCACCACTCAGGCAACACTGAGGAAAAGTGTTTCGAAACTTGATGTCGATTGCCCCAGCACACGCTCATTTCATCTGTCAAGAAGACTAACAACCGCGCAACAATTCCCTCCCAAAGACGCGAATCTTTTTCTGATACATGTGTTCTCAAAACCACACTTGGCACAATCTAACTCCCATATAAAAAAATTGCATCTTTTCTAACGTTATATACTGTGCACGGGGGAATAATTTCATTTGCTCGCGGTAGTGAATCGTCTCTTTTTTTTCTTTTTCTTTTTCTTTTTGAGACTTGGATTCATCTTTTAGATCGACGGATCTGCGACTCTCTGTCCCCCTTTTCGAAATCTTCAATTCCACCCTCTCTTTATTCGCGGTTGCTTTGAACGCAGATGCCAATGATGTTCTCTGCGATTTAAACCCTATTTGCATGTGTTTGGAAATTTGTCTCTCGAAATTGCTCCAAATATTCTCTCTAATATTTGAATTTATGTTTTGTTTCATTTCTATTTTTGTTTCTTTTCATTTTTTTTATTTTGTGTACTTGACTTTAATTTGGTTTCAAATTAAATTGAATTTATTTATTACATTGAATGAATTCTTCGCAAAAATTCAATTACATATGTTCAAAATTTTTTTTTAATAATTAAATAATCGTCAAAATTTCAATTATTATCTTTAGAAATATTAAAATTCTTCTCAGAAATTCAATTATTTTCAAAAAAACTAAAAAACATTGTCAACATTTCAATTATCTTTATAAATAAATAGCAAAATTCTTCGACAAAAATCAATTATTTTCAAAAATTTTATTAAAATTCATTACAAAATTTCAATTATTTCCATAATTAACAATCTTTATCACACGAATTCAATTATTTTCAGAAATTTTAATAAAATTCATTGCAAAATTTCAATTATTTTCAAAAGAAATAAAATTCTTCGCAGAAATTCAATTATATTCAAAAATTTTTAAAAATTCTCGTCAAAATTTTAATTATCTTTTAGAAATATTAAAATTCTTTTCAGAAATTCAATTATTTTCAAAAATTTTAATAAAATCCATTGCAAAATTTCAATTATTTTCAAAAGTAATAATATTCTTCGCAAAAATTAAATATTGTTCAATGTCTACTATTTTCATAAAATTTACCAAAAGAATTTAATTATTAAAAAAAAATTTAATAAAATTCTACAAAAACTTTTAATTATTTTCAAAAAATAATAAAATAAAATCAAAAAATAATAAATTTCTTCGCAATCATTCAACTATTTTCATAAATAATAAAATTTCTACGGGAATTCAATTATTTTCGTAAAAAATAAAATTCTTTTTAGGAATTTAATTATTTTCAATAGAATTTTAATCGAATTCCTCGAAAAAATTCTTAAAAATTTTATTAAAATTCCTCTAAAGAATTTAATTATTTAAAAATTTGTTGATAAAATTTTTCATGGAAATTTAATTCCAAGAAACATTCAATTATTCAATAAATTATTTATTTTTGCATTTAAATAATTGAATTCTGGTAGAATTTTCTCATAAACATTGATTTAAAAATTAAAAATATATTTCAGTTAAAATCTTAGATTATAATAATTGAATTCCTTCGAAGAATTTCATTAAAGTTTTAAAAATAATTGAATTTTATCGAGACATTTTTTTAAAATTGTCTTAAAAATAATTGAATTTCTAACAAAAAAAGTTTTATCAAAAATTTTTGAAATGTTTGAATTTCTGCAAAAATTCTGATATTTTTGAAAATAATTGAATTCTTGTGAAGAATTTTATTAAGACTTTTGAAAATAATTGAATCTGCAAAGATTTTTATTATTTTACGAAAATATTTAAAATCTTGAGAAAAATTTTATTAAAATTTCTGAATGTAATAATTGAAGATCTGCTAAGAATTTTGTTATTTTTAATTTATGCCAAGAATTTTATTAAAATTTTTAAAAATAATTGAATTCCTATTAATTTTTTACAAGAATTTAATTATTTTCGAAAATTTTAATAAAATTCTTCGCAAGAATTCAATTATTTTCATAAATAATAAAATTCAATGCAGAATTTCAATTATTTTATTTATTTTTAATACAATTTTAATGGAATTTCTCGAAAAATGTAATTATTCTTAAAAATTTCATTAAATTTCGTTGATAGAATTCAATTATTTGAAAATTTGTTGATAACGATTTTTTATGGGAATTGAATTTTAAGAAACGTTCAATTCTTTAATAAATTATTTATTTGCATTTTATTTGTATTTAAATAATTGAATTCTAGTATAATTTTCTAATAAAAATTGATTTTCACTTCTTAAATATAAATTTTAGTTGCATTTTTTGAAAATAGTAAAAAAAAGACGAATATTTCAGTATAAAAATTAAAAGAAAATTTAAATTCTAAGAACAAGGGGAATCGAATTTACGTAATAAAATATTCATTTGTGAGAGTTTCATTGTCTTTTTCTCTCGTAAGTTCTTTTAGAATTTTTCTTTTTTTTCGCCTTTTTTCATCGTCATTGTTACTCGATCGCGAAAGAATCTATAAATTTTGATAGCTACTAAATAAAATATTGCGAATGGGTCAAGAGGTGTGGTTCGGGTGGCGAGGTCGAGGGTCGAGTTTAGGATCACCTGCAGCCAGGACTAGTATATACGGGAATCCAGTTGTTCTCGAGAGTCAAGCGACTCCCTCGGGAGCTTGGATCGTTAATCGCCCGAACGATTCGCTTTCCTGTCACGTACCGGGATGGCCCGTGGAATCAGCGTAAAAATACAAATTTAATATCACCGCCCCGAGATCCTTGTCCAGCTGCACTCTCGCACTCAAATACCATAAGTAGAATACTCGTTCAAGCCTTATTCTTTCCATCGCGAAATATATCCGCCGCGTAATTGGATTCATTTCGAATCACATTCTCGTCAAAAGGGACTAATTGATCGTGAAAGAAAATAAAAATTTCCAAAAAAAAGTTTTGTTTGGCAAAATTTTTTTCTCGTATAATAATATAGAAAAAATGTAAAGAAAAAAATTCTTTTATGAAAATCATATAACAAATTGAGACAAAAACGAATCAAAACGTTGCTTCGCAACAATTGTTGAGAAGCAACGTTTTGATTTGTTTTTTCTTTCAATTTCACAGTAAAACGTGAGGTGTTAAAATAACACCAGAATGGATTAAAATAATCTGCAACAGTTTATTCCCTCTATAATTAAATTAACAAGAGAAAAGATTAAAATAATCTATTTTTGTGTTATTTTTAACTATGAATTAAATTTTACTTTAAATAAAACACCAAAGTCAACGATTTGGAAAAATTCAACGAATTTAGCTTCTCCAGGGAGAATAGTAAGCTACTAACTTAGTTACTAACTTACTAACTAACTTAGTAACATAGTTACTAAATTCAATTGTGTTCAAAAATTTTAAAAAATTCTCGTCCAAATTTCAATTCTCTTTATAAATAATAAAATTCTTCTCTGATATTCAATTATTTTACAAAATTTTAATCAAATTCTTGTCAAAATTTCAATTATTTTCAAAAGTTTTCTAAAATTCAATGATTTTCAATATCTACTATTTCAATAAAATTTTCCAAAAGAATTCCAGTATTAAAAAAAATTTCAATAAAATTCTACGCAAACATTCAATTATTTTCATAAATAAAAAATTTTTTACAGGAATTCAATTATTTACAAATTTTTTTATAAATTTCTTCGCAATAATTCAATTATTTTCATAAAAAATAAAATTCAATGCTACAATAATAAAATTCATTTTAGAAATTCAATTATTCTCAAAAATTTTTCTCAATTCAATACAATTTTATTTGAATTTTTCGAAAAATGCAATTATTTTAAAAATTTTATTAAAATTTGTCGAAACAATTCAAGTATTTAAAAATTGCTTTTATAAAATTATTCGCAGTAATTAAATTTTTTTAGAAACATTAAAATTCTTTTCAAAAAAACTTATCTCAGAATTTCAATTATTTTTAATACAATTGAATTTCTTGAAAAATGCAATTATTCTTAAAAATTTCATTAAAATTCGTCGAATCAATTCAATTATTTAAAAAATTTTATAAACTTCTTCGCAATAATTTAATTATTTTCATAAATATTAAAATTCTTTTTAGAGATTCAATTATTATGATAAATAATAAAATTCTTTTTAGGAATTTAATTATTTTCATAAATAATAAAAATTTCACAATAATTCAAATATTTACAAATTTTTTATAAATTTTTTCACCATAATTCAATTATTTTCGTAAATAATAAAATCTTTTATAGGGATTCAATTATTTTTAACCAAAATAAAATTATTTTTAGGAATTCCAATATTTACAAAAATTTTTCTCAATTCAATTCAATTTTTTTTTGAATTTTTTAAAAAATGCAAAATGCACTTCGCAATAATTTAATTATTTTTATAAATATATTAAAATTCTTTTCAGAGATTCAATTATTTTCATAAATAATAAAATTCTTTTAGGAATTTAATTATTTTCATAAATAATAAAACTCATTGTAGAATTTCAATTATTTTTAATGCAATTTTAATCGAATTCCTCGAAAAATGAAATTATTTTTAGAAATTTTATTAAAATTCATCCAAAGAATTTAATGATTTAAAAAATTTGTTAATAACATTTTTTATGAGAATTTAATTTCAAGAAACATGAAATTAATAAATTATTATAATTTTTGTATTTAAATAATTGAATTCTCGTAGAATTTACTAATAAAAATAGTTTTAAAAATGAATTTCAGTTCAAATTTTAGACTATAGTTGAATATTAAAAGCATTATAACGTGGATTTTTAGAAATAATTAAATTTTGAAAAAGTTTCAAACTAAAATCATTGAAATTCTTAATTTTTCATATTTTTGACAAAAAATTCTGTAGAATTAATTCTTTTTAAAAGTTTAATAGGATTTTTTTTGAAATTATTTCAAGTTTTTATTTTTCAATATAATATTTAATTGCAGAATTTCCGAATAATTGAAATTTTGTAAAATTGAATTGTAAACGAATGGATTTTAAAATTCTCAAAGAACTTTTTTAAAAATTATTAAAAATAATAGATTTTTTGAAGAATTTTAGTTAAAAACACGAGAAAAAGATTTAATTTTAGAGAAGTTACAAATTATTGCAGAGATTCAATTATTTTCAAGAGTAATGAAATTCTTTTTAGGACTTCAATTATTTTTATTAATAATAAAACTCATCGCAGCGTTACAATTATTTTTCATACAATTATAATTGTATTTCTTGAAAAAAGTAATTATATTCATGAAAGTTTTAATAAAATTCGACAAAAGAATTCAATTATTTAAAAATTTGTTACTAAAATTCTTTATGAGAATTGAATTTTGAGAAACATTCAATTATTCAATAAATTATTTACTTTTGCATTTAAATAATTAAATTCTTGTAGAATTTTTTAATAAAAATTGATTTTCATTTCATAAAAATGAATTTCAGTTAAAATTTTAGATTATAATTGAATATTAAAAGCAATTTAGCGTGAATTTTTAGAAATAATTGAATTTTGAAATGAATTTTTTTGAAAAAGTTTAATTGAATTTTCTTTTATATTATTTGAAGGTTTTATTTTCTAATATGCATTTAATTAAAGAATTTAGGAATAATTGAAATTTCGGTGAAATTGAATATTGTAAACAAATGGATTTGAAAATTGCCAAAGAACTTTTTCGAAAATTATTAAAAGTAATTGATAAAGTAAAATTGTAATTAAAATTTTTTGAAAATAATAATTGAATTGAAGTAATGAAAATAATTTTGAAGAAGTATAATATTCTTATAGTATAAAATAATGATTTTATTACTTGGTCATCTTTAATTATTATAAAACATGAAGAAATCGATGACTTCGAGTCGAAGACTCGGAGTTATCGATATCTTCATGTTTTATAGTTATAAAAAAATTTAATGAACTAAAATTTCATTCATTGTAAAAAATAACATATTGATTATTTTAATCTTTTTTGGTGTTAATTTAATCTCCAACACTTTTTAATACCTCACCATTTACTGTATTGTTATTTTTAGAAATTTCCTCAAATTGATAATTTACGAGTGAAAAATTATTCTGAAGAAAATGAATTGAAACAAAAATGATTAAATGTCGCTTTTTTGTTATAAATAAAAAAAATAGATTTATTTAAATTAGCAACTAAGAAGAACGAGAGGAGAAGCGGCCCCCCACCAAGTGGACTTCTTCTCCCCTCCCCTTTCCGTTCAACTCTACTCACTGTCTATACTCTCACATGTGAGAGTATAGTCTTGGTGAATATTATACCTACTTTAAATCCCTACTTTTTAAGTATATCAATAACCCTCTTAATTCTTTTGATCCCTTTCTCAAATTGATCCCCCCTCCCCATTATTTGAGTAAAATCAGAAGAAAAACTGATGAATAATCTCCTAAAATAAAATGATACCATAAAAGAAGAGCTGTTGATTAGATCAAGTTGTGCGAAATCGGGATAGATACGGAAGTGTAGTATGATATCGAATATTGTATAATCCAGTGGCTCCGATATAAGACGATGATATAGAGAAGGAGAGAGGGAGAGAGAAAGAGAGAGAGAGAGAGAGTGAACTCTGATAGCACAAGGGCAGGGAAAAGAGAAAAAGGAGATCGAAATAGGAAAGGGGGATTGAGAGAGAAAGAGAGAGAGAGAGTAGATTTAGGCTGTTTGCACCAGTGGAGATGCGGGGAACGAGCCTCCGGTAATGAAAAGCGCGATCGGAATACCAAGTAGCAACCTCTAACCTAACCCATATACAAGGTGGTAGTGTGTATAACGGATAAAAGGTACGACCCCGCACCGAAGAAAACATCTCAGAAGGCCCAGCAATCACGTACCAAACTACTAAAACTTGGACCATTGCCATCCAAGAATCGAGACAGATATATCGATTCTTCATATCTTCCTCTCTGCTAATAGATTTCTTTTTTCGACACAAAAAATTTATTAATCATTTCTCGAAATAGGGAAATATTTTTGATGATAAAATAAAAATTTAGAGTGTAGCCACTTGAAATCTGAATTAGTTAAAAGTAACTAAGGGCCGATTTCACCAACACCGATTAAAAGTTAATCAATGATTAAATCCTCAATTAACCAATCAGAAGCCTTTAAACTGTCTTTAATCATTGATTAACTTTTAATCGGAAGTTGGTGAAACTGGCTCTAAGTGTCAGTGTAAAATAGTACCATGTATTTTTAGTTACATTTAGTTTTGTAATTTTCTGAATGGAATTTTTCCTTCTGTGTTTCAGAATGGAAAGCTGTTGAATGAGACGTTGAAGGAGGACTCGAGCGACGCCGGATCAAAGTTTGATGACACGACAGTGATTTGCCTAACGCAGGAGGGTGGCTCACTGTCGGACAGTGGAATATCGGACAGTGGCAGCGAGCAGGAGTTGAGTGAACGTGAACGTCGTCTGGCGGCACTTCGGCGATTGACGCGTTCATTGGAGAGCCAATTGGCACCAGGAAGCGACGCCTTGGCGGAACTTTGGAAGAGAGTCGAGGATGCCGAGGCGGAACTAAGAACGCTGCAGAAACAATGTCGCGAACTCATTGTCCGAACTGCCGCCAGCGTTGAATCACGTTCGACAAATCGAGCATCCAGTCCCATCAATTTTCCCATTTCAATGTGAGTTTTATTTTCAATTTTCGATAATAGAACGCATTCATATTTTATTTTTATAAAAATTAAAGACGACCAAGTGAGAAAATTATAAATTAATAATAATTATATTAATTATAATTATTATATTAATAATAATTATTATATTAATAATAATTATTATACTAATTATAATTATGATCTACAAGTTTCGAACGTTGAAATGAATATTTTCAACTACAGTCATCTCTCGATAATAATTAAACTTTCGATAAGTTGAACTTCTTAAATAATTGAAGTTCTTTTTGTTTTCCCAGAAAAAATTTTAATACTATAATCGTTCGATTCATGAAACATTTGATAATTTGAATTTTTTAAGTCCCTTAAGATTCATTTTATCAAGAGTAGACTGTATATCAAAATTTGAAATACAGTCTATTTTTGATAAATTAAATCTCAATTGCAAAAATTGATGTAAAAAACGAGAAATAGAAATTTTATTAAATTTTCTTGTTTGTTGAAAAAAAATGAAAAAAAAATTCAGGGTCGTTTTATTAGAGACAAATTTTCACAACAATTGTCAAATTATTTTGTACGGTATTAAAGAATTTGCATAACGTGAAAATGAGAAAGTTAAGAATGACGGCGTCTATTTTAAGTGTGAAGAAAAGAAGGGGAGTCGTCGCAGTTCATAATGCTTGCCCCTATAATGCGCCTTCTCATTTGAATTTATAAGAACTTAACTGTGAATGAGCGAAATTCTCCCGTGAATTGTATTATTTAAAAATTAACAATAATTTCTAAAAATATTTTCTCAGAAGAAACAAAAATTTTGGTATTTTCTTTTGAAAATATGACAAATCGTAAAAAATGAAGCTTTCAGAAAAGAATTCGACAAAAACTATGAAAACAGAAACTTTGAGAATTGGAATCTTTTCATTTTTGATTTTTAATAAAAAATTAAAATTAAAAGAAATTTTATTTATTAATATAATAATTAAATGATTTTCATTTTAATAAAACAAACATTTGCTATAATGAAATAATTTTTACTTAAATCAAACAAATATTTACTTGAATCGAAAAATTTGTAATTAAATCAAACAAATATTTATTTGAATCAAATAATTTTTATTTCAGTCAAACAAATATTTGCTTTAATGAAATAATTTTTATTTAAATCAAACAAATATTTACTTGAATCAAATAATTTTTGTTTCAATCAAACAAATATTTTCTTGAATCATATAATTTTTAATTACGTCAAACAAATATTTATTTGAATTAAATATTTTTTATTCAAATCAAACAAATATTTTGTTTTAATTTAATCAAATAATTTTTAATTAAATCAAGCAAATATTTACTTGAATAGAATTATTTTTATTTAAATCAAACAAATATTTATTTGAATCAAATAATTTTTATTTCAGTCAAACAATTTTTATTTAAATCAAACAAATATTCACGTGAATGAAATAATGTTTACTTGAATCAAATAAATATTTACTTGAATCAAATAATTTTTGTTTCAATCAAACAAATATTTACTTGAATCAAATAATTTTTCTTTCAATCAAACAAATATTTTCTTGAATTAAATTATTTGATTCAAGCAAATACTTGTTTGATTGAAAGAAAAATAATTTGATTCACTCAATTATTTACTTCAAACAAATAATTAAAAAAAATGTATTCAATTAAATATTCGTTTAAATGAAATAAAAATTATGTGTTTGAAATAAATATTTGCTTGGTTTAAATAAAAATTATTTGTTTTATGTAAATATTTGCTTAATTGAAAGAAAAATTATTTTACTCAATTAAATGTTTAAATGATTAAATTAAAAATTATTTGATCCAAGTACATAATTGTTTCATTAAAATAAAAATTATTTGCTTCAACTAAATAATTGTTTGATTGGAATAAAAATTATTTTATTCAACTACATTTTTTTATTAAAATAAAAACAATTTTTTTTAAGTAAGTATTAGCTTGATTTAAATAGGAATTATTTGATTGAAGCAAATATTTGTTTGATTGAAAGAAAAATTATTTGTTTCAAGTGAATAATTGTTAGAATGAAATAAAAAATAATTCACTCAAGTAAATAATTGTTTGATTAAAATAAAAATTATTTAATTAAAATAAAAATTATTTGATTTCAGTATTTAATTAAAATAAACATTATTTGTTTCCAGTAAACATTAAAAATATTTATGAACAATATTTAAATATTTTAAACTTTTTCTAATCAAATGATCGAAATTTAATTATTTCTCGCTTAAATTAAATTTCTATTGCAATAATTTTGCGTCATTAATATTTAAACAATAAGAATACAATGAATATTTAAATATTCCTTACTTGTCAATTAAAAGTAAAAATATTATGAATTTTAAATTTTAAGACAACTTTTCTGTCTATGTATTAAAAAAAAGAGAACCACTGCAGTGTGTGGGGGTCAACTGTTAAAATGAATTATAGCTTTTCATATAAGCATCCTTGCCATCTTTTCTCACCCTCAAATTTCCAGCGCACAATATGTTCGAAGAATTCTGAATTTTGGGGAATTGCTGGAGGAATTATTTCCTTCTTAATTTGACCTGAATTGACCCAAAAAGTGGTGATTTTGATTTAAAATTATAAATTGTTGTCATTTTTCTCTATCATTTCATTTCTATGAAATGATTTATATTGCTCGTGTAATGAACTAATATTTTCTCATATTTACTTATATATCTGCTGAAGAACTAATTTATATTTCTCATAACAGTATTCGGGAAAAAAATGAAGTGAATAATTTAGTTATTTTTTAATAGACTACTTGCTGCAGTTACTTTCAATGTATATTTAATTGATATTCTTTTTAAAGTTAATTTAATAATTAATTTACTAAAAGAAAAGAGGAAACTTACTACAATTTCGATTTATGTCCAATTCTTTTTTTATCTTATTATCTAATTTCTTATTTTTACAATTAGTATTCGTGAGTGTTCGTAATAATACTCACGAATAATAATTGTAAAAACACTAAATGTAAATAAATACTAAAAATACTAATTGTAAAAATAAGGTTAATTAAAACAGACGTTAATTGAAATTTAATTGAAATTAAAGGTAATTTAAAGGTAATTTAAAGGCGTGGTTGAACGGGACCGATGTGATACGTAAGGTGCTTGACTAGAAAAGCAGAGCGCAAGCGCGGGAGTGGGAGAGGGCAATGAGTGAGAGAGAGACGTTCTAGTCTTTCTCACTTGCACTCATTGTCGCGGGCACTGGAGTGGGGACACCTGCGCCTGCGCTCCACGTCTTAACCGAGTTAACGAGTTTCTTTTCCTCTACATCAATGAAACGAAACTTTTCATTTGAGGCTTCAATTATTTTCAGCTGCGCCATTATCACTGGCCACCTCATTTAACTTTGTTTCTGGGGATGTTTTTCCTTCTTTTTTTATAGTTACGTTTAATCACTGACTTCTTGCGGCGCACTGGTAATAGGTTTAGTTCGGTTGGGTGCGAAACGTCTCCTTCTATATTGCGTCGTAAAAAAAGGTTGTAAAAAACTCACGCCCGCATTCACGTCCATCAATTCGTTACGCTCTTCCCTCTCGTGTTTGCTTGTATTTTTGACTTATGCAAACAATTCGCGAATCGAATTTTAAATTTAGGGTAAAATTATAGAAATTATTACAAATTATTATAAATTATTAAAAAAATTATTACAACTTATTATAGAAACTAACTACAATTCGCGCCCGGCTGACTTCTCTCTCACTTTTTTTTAAAATAAAATTAGTAATTTTAAAAATAATGGAACGCAAAAATTTTTAATTCAAATTTTTTTTTCTGAAAATAAAATATGAATTGGAATATATATAGTTTTAATATTATTTTAATTATAATAATTATCTATTCTGACATAGGGAATTCAGGGAAAAGTGAGGAATTTTTATTAAAAGTACTGAAAAAATTAAATTTTGAAAAAGTTACAAATGATTGCAGAAATTCAATTATTTTCAAAAATTCTTATAAAAAAATCTAATTATGTTCGAAATTTACAAAAAAATCTCGACAAAATCCCAATAATAAATAATAAATTATTTTATTTTATAAATCTTGATAAAATATAAATAAAAAAATACTTCTTCAAAATTCAATTATTTTCAAAACTTTTAATAAAATTCTTGGCAAAATTTCAATTATTTTCAATAATTTTCCTCATTTCAATGAATTTCAATATCTACTATTTTAGTAAAATTACCCAAAGGTATTCAATTATTTAAAAACAATTTTAATAAAATTCTACGCAAACATTTAATTATTTTTATAAATTATAAAAATTTCACAGGAATTCAAATATTTACAAATTTTTTATAAATTTCTTCGCGATAATTCAATTATTTTCGTAAATAATAAAATCTTTTACAGGGATTCAATTATTTTTAACAATAATAAAATTATTTTTAGAAATTCAATTGTTTTCAAAAATTTTTCTCTATTCAATACAATTTTATTTGAATTTTCCGAAAAATGCAATTATTCTTAAAATTTTATTAAAATTTGTCGATACAATTCAATTATTTAAAAATTTTTCTTATAAAATTATTATACGCAGTAATTAAATTATTTTTATAAATATGAAAATTCTTTTCAGAAATAATAAAACTTATCTCAGAATTTCAATTATTTTTAATATAATTGAATTTCTTGAAAAATGCAATTATTCTTAAAAATTTTATTAAAATTCGTCGAATCAATTCAATTATTTAAATTTTTTTTTATAAAATTCTTCGCATTAATTTAATTACATATTTTTATAAATATTAAAATTCTTTTCAAAGATTCAATTATTTTTATAAATAATAAAATTCTTTTTAGGAATTTAATTATTTTCATAAATAATAAAAATTTCACAGTAATTCAAATATTTACAAATTTTTTATAAATTTTTTCGCGATAATTCAATTATTTTTAACCAAAATAAAATTCTTTTTAGGAATTCAAATATTTTCAAAAATTTTTCTGAATTCAATTCAATTTTATTTGAATTTTTCAAAAAATGCAATTATTCTTAAAATTTTATTAAAATTTATCAAAACAATTCAATTATTTAAAGATTTTTTATAAACTTCTTTGCAATAATTTGATTATTTTTGTAAATATTAAAATTCTTTTCAGATATTCAATTATTTTCATAAATAATAAAATTCTTTTTAGGAATTCAATTATTTTCATAAATAATAAAATTCTTTTTAGGAATTCAATTATTTTCAGAAATAATGAAATTCATGGCAGAATCTCAATTATTTTTAATACAATTTTATTCAAATTCCTTGAAAAATGTAACTATTCTAAAAAAATTTTATTAAAATTCGTCAAAAGAATTTAATTATTTAAAAATTTGTTAATAAAATTCTTTATAATAATTAAATTTTAAAAACTATTCAATTATTCAATATGTTATTTACTTTTGTATATAAATAATTGAATTCTCGTAGAATTTTCTAATAAAAATTTCTTCATATTTCATAACAATATTTTATAAATTGTTTAATTTCATAAAGGTTTAAATTTGAAATTTTTGAAAATCTTAATTCCAATGGAAAAATAATATTAATTAATTAATTTTTTAAAAATTTTTTCCTTCATTTTCGATTAAATTTTCTAATTGACAAATATAATTTATAAACATTTTTTTCGTTTATTTTTAAAAAACTTTGAATTTCATTAAAACAATTCAAATTAAAAAATAGAATTGATGCAAATTATTTCGTTATGAAAATTGAGAATTTTCTACATAAATGTTAAAAAACGGGAATATCTAATGTTTTTCTTTCCAAAAGAAAAAAATGAGTTTGTAAACAATATTGTTATTGAGAAATAAAAATTATTTTCCTACTTTTTAATAAAAATTTGTCAACAATTAACAATTTTCTAGTATTTTTTTACAAATAAAAAGAAGAATAATTTACATTACAATTTAGATTAGTCAAACAAAATTTGTTATAGAAAAAAGCATATAACAAACAGAATGGGTATATTTTTTATTTGTTAATCATAATTTTTAAAAAATTTTTATTTTTATTATTCTTTTAATGATAGAAAATGTAAATTTTCTGTTCCAGAAAGCGGAAGAAGGTGGCGAGTCTTGTGGATTCGGAGAACGAATGGAATCCAAAACAAAAGAAGAAGGGTTGTGTCACGAATTCTGGCGATCCGGAAAGTGAACCTAGTGAACCTAATAGTTGGATTTGGCGAATTTTGAAAGCAGCTTTACCATTTCAGCTGGCGCTTGTCGCTTTATTTTGTGCAGCTTGCCTTTTGGAGCCACATTGCTGTGAAGCGGCCAACAGCCTTAATTTGTCGTTAACGCCGCAATTGCGTTACGTTCGCGGACCGCCTCCAGTCTAAACTGCAAAGCAGAGACAAAAAAAAACTTACAGAATAAAAAAAGTCAACGTTGACTTTTTTTTCGAAAAAAAAATAACAAATGAGACTGAAAATCCACACTGATTTTTTTTTTTTTTTGCTTTTTTTTCGACGTCACGTTTAGAGGAGAAAAATAGGCTCAAAGAGAATTTTGGCCTAAATCTTTCGATAATCAAAAAGATTTCGAATTAGAAAAAAAGTAGTCAATACTACTAGTACTAATAGTCAATCAAAGTACACAGTGTACTATTTTTACGAAGTTTACTATTAAAAATAGTAAACGAATCACGCTTTTTTTGGGTGTATAAAAATACACGCAAAAATTCGAGAAAAATCTCAAACGTGATGTCACTAGGTGGATGGAAAAAAAAAGTTGACGATCGATTCGTAAAGTTTGAGTGCCTTTTTAAAGTCACTATTGGCGCAAAAAAAAGACGGAAATATTTACAAACCGTTGGCGCCAAAATTATTTTCGATTCAGAATAGTGAATCGAGAATGCAACTTTAATCTGTACTTTCTTGATCGAGAGAAAATATAGTGAAGAGAGTGAGGTACGTATATAGTAGATTAGAAAAATTTTCGAAGAGTTTAAAAATACGTTTTCAATCATTTACCCGTAAAGTATAGATAATAAGATTATCCCAACGCTTTTGAGGTAGATAGAAATTAGAAGAGGATTAAAGAATAAAAAAAACGATATTGGCACAATATTGTAATGCAAAAATATTTTTTTTATCTGAAACCTTGCATTACAAGCAATATATTTTTCTCATGCTTTTAAAGCGAGGAAAAAAATTCTAATATTTCCGAATTTTTACACTCAAGTGCCTCATTAAATTTTGAAAGTAAAAAAAGCAAAAATCGAATTATCTAAGTCATTTTAAAAAAAATATGTGTACACAGAAAAAAATTTGGTTGATTCAAAGAAACTATTGCTTGTCTATTATCAAATTAAATTTTTATTCGTTTCAAATCATTTTCAGAGCCAATTAAATATTTATTTTCTTCATTTAAAATTTTAAATAAAAATTATTTATTTCATGTAAATATTTGCTTGATTGAAATAAAAATTATTTAACTCCAGTAAATAATTGTTTGAATGAAGTAAAAATTATTTGATTCAAGCAAATATTCATTTGATTAAAAGAAAAATGATTTGATTCAAGTAAAAATTATTTGCTTCAAATGTATTTTGGTTTTTTCATTTTAGAATGAACTTGGTTTAAATAAAAATTATTTGTCTCAAGTAAATATTTGCATAATTGAAACAAAAATTATTTTACTCCAGTAAAAGATTTAAATAAAAATTATTTGACTCAACAAAGTATTAATTCGATAATAGACAAGTAATTGGCTATTTGAATAAAATAAATTTTTTTCATGTGTATTTAGTTGGAAATATTTAATAAAAGTTTATTTGAAACTAAAATTTTTAAATGCCTTCACAAAATATCAAAAGCAACTTCCAAAATCTTTTTATCAATAAAAAATAGACTCTTTCTCAATAAACAAATTTCCAACTGTAATAATTTTTTTATCAAAAACTATTTAATATTTTTTTATACATCAATTTTGTAAGAGGAAGGAATCTAAAGTTTTTTTTTTAATAAAAAGAACATTCAACATTTTATAAGAAAAAAGAACAAAATATCCAATTTTTCAAAAAGAAAGAAAATTTTTTTTTTTTTTTGAATACGAAAAGATATTTTTTGAAAAAATAAAAAAAAAAAGAATCCACTCTATGAGTGATGAAAATAAAAGTGCCAATATTGGTGAATTGCTTTTTAGTGAAAGAAAATAAAAGGAAAAAAAAAGTTGAAGAGTGAATTAAAGTTAGTTTCGATTGTAAATATGTAAAAAAATAATTATAACGATAATCAAAGAGCGGATTAATAATAATAATTTGCTATAAGTCTCTACCTGCGAAGATGTACTATTTTTTCAGCGTTTGTTTCAAGTTTGCATGCAACTTTTTGATATAAATAACACATCTCTCATAATAATAATTTTTTTAAACTAGATGTTTTTTTTCTAAACTATAGAATCTATAATAATCTCGTATCAATATCCACGTGTGTCACACGCTTTCTCCGCTTTTCTGCTTCCCAGATTTTTTAACATTAATGTCTTCTCGTCCAAAAAATTCCTATTTTTTTTTCTTAAAAAATTAATTATTCAAATAATTATTTAAATAATTGTTTAAATAATTATTTATTCAATTAATAATTAATTAGCTATTTATTATGAAAATTATTAATTTTTATTTTTTATTTTATCCATTAATTAACATTATTTAATATTATTTCTCCAAAGGATTTGAATTTTTGCAAAAACTATTTGCAAAAATATCGATGTTTCTAAAGTTTTGAACGTTCAAATGACGGACAGTTTTTTTTACTCTTTTTTATTTTGCATTTTATGAAAAAAAAAATTATTTGTTACATTAAAAGGATTAATTTTCACCTTAGTATATTTTTAATTTCCATTTTTCAATTATTTTTCACTCCAATAGAATAATTTTTGAAAATTTTTAAATAGAGAGAAAAATTTTGTTTATTCGAATGTTCAAAACTTTAGGGAAATCAATAATGCTTTTAATTCAAGTCCTTTGGGGGATAATATTAATTAATATTTATTTGAAATTAATCAATCGTTAATTAATTATTCTTCAATTATTTATATTAATTAAAAATTATTAATATTCGATGAATATTTAATCAAAAATGTTAATTTTAATTAAAAATGGTTAATTTTGATTAAAAATGGTTAATTTTGATTAAGGATGGTTAATTTCGATTAAAGATGGTTAATTTTGATTAAAAAATAAAGAATAACAATTAATAATTATATTTTCCCGAATTTTATATTCTCGAAATCAATTTTTCCATAGAGATGAATATTTTTTATCATAAAACGTTTATGGATAACCATGTGAAAAGAAAGTGATGCTAATTTTTTTATCGCGCAGGTAGAAAAGAGAAAAAATAATCAAAAAAATGAAGAAATATTTTTTAAATAAAAAAATGGTCCAGAGATAGAAATATTTAAAACAAAGGACAAATCACAACGAAAGATAGAAAAAAGGGAAGAAGAATTTAAAACTAGTCATATCAGAAAGAGAACACAGTAGTGCTCCATTTCTCTAAATAGAAATAAAATCCTCTTTTTATTTCCAACGCTCAGCGAAGTTACATATTTTCCTTGATTATAATTGTTTTTCTCGTGTTATATTTTTTTTCCTATTAAATAAATATACATTTACCATGTAAGTGTGCACTTTGTACTATATTTATAAAAAAACTGTTAATATTTAAGGCACGATGATTAGCAAAATATTTGTTTTCAAAAGCGTTTAATTTTCAACATTGAACGCTTTTTTTTATAAGTCTGAATTTTTCATTTTCTCTTTATATATTTAATATAAGTTGATCATTAATGCCGCAAAACTCCATTGTGTATCTTTTTTTTTTGTTCTTTCTTGTTATATAAACAATTTATTGATAAGATTTTTTTCCATTAAGACTTATATTTACAAATATTTTTATTTATGTTTTATTATAATATATACACAATGGAGACTTTTTTTTATTTATACGTAATTACAGAAAAATATAGTGCGAAGAGCCAATCATGCATGTTATGTTGTAAAGTTATATATTGTTTTCTATAATATTATACATATATATATTATATATTTTTTTTATAAAAAATAAGTTGCAATTTCGGAGTTTGGTTCTTAAGAGTTTTTTTTTCTATGCACCAACTCGAAATCAACGTAATAGTATATTATAGCTTTTGGCTCTCCTGTGGGACCTAAAAATTCACAGTTTATTGAAGAAAAGCAAAGTTTATATATATTTATAGAAGAAGCATTGAGAAAAAATTTCTTGAGATTATTTTTCAATGACTGGAGATGCACAAAACAAAAATCTTTCGAGTGGAACTTTGAATCATTTTCTGTTTTTGACTTTGAAACAATTTTCGCAATAAATAAAAAATAAAAATAAAATAAAAAAAGAAAAAAGAAAAAACGAAAATAATAAATAATAAATAATAAATAATAAATAATAAATAATAAATAAGTAAATAAATAAATGAACAAATAAATAAATTAATAAATAAAGAAACAAATAAATAAATTAATTAACAAAGAAATAAATTCGAGAATAAATTAATTAACAAATAAATATGAAATTAAATTGAAAATTCATTAAACTTCAAAATAATTAAATGGCAATAAAATTTAGTTACAGCTATAATTATTTATTGAATAATACAAAAAATTATAATTTATTCACAAGTGTGAATTTTATTCTAAAAAAATAGATCACTACGAAAGTCAATTTAAAGATTCACTCTAAAGATTTTTCAAATTCCACTAAAAAAAGTACTTATTCGATCACTATGAGTTGAAAACAAAGTGAGGATTGTACTTTAAGAGATTTTCGACAATTTTTTTTACATACTTTTAATAAAAGAAGTAGAAAAAAATTATAATTGAAAAAAGAAATGATAAGAAAGGAAATAAAAAAATTCAATTAATAAATAAATTAATTCCTACTTTAATAAAAGGAGTAAAAAAATTATTATTGGAAAAAAAAACGTTGAAGTGAAAATAAAAAAAAATCAGTTGATAAATAAATTAATTTCTCTTCTAATAAAAGGAGTAGAAATAAAAAAATTATAATTGCAAAAAAGAAACGATAAAGTGTAAATAAAAATATTTTAATTAATTTAATAAGAAAAATTTTGATACAATAAGTTGAAAATAAATAAATAAATAAAGAAATTAATTAAATAAATAAATAAATAAATAAATTTTTATAAGAATAATAGCGAATAAATTATAATAATAATAATTTATTATTATATTAATTAATAATTATAATAATGATGATAATATGGAAAAAAAATAATAAACAGAATTTCGAAGGAAATAAAAATAAAAAATTGTCGAAACTCTACTAAAACGATCCTCATGGGATAAATAATAATTTATCGGTTTGCAGACTTTCAGTATACGCAATAATAATAGTATATATTTATATGTTATACATATATGCAAAAAAAAAGAGTATTTTATGATTTTCATCATAAAATGTATTTCTACGGAATTCTCTATATTATTATAATTATAATAATATTCTAGTACTCGAAAGAATAAGTATTTTCTATATATATAATATTAAATATGTTCGTGTTTTGATTTTTACAAACATGAAAAGACAGATTACCTGTAATTTTATTAACTTTTTTTTCCCCGACATTATCATGTATGACTTCTAGATATACATCTGAATGTCCTGTTTTTTTTTGTTCTTTATAAAACTGATAGGAAATATTCTTGTCAGCATTTATAATAATAATAATTGGACGAGGTTCACACCGCCTTATAATACATACATATATTTAGAAAATAATTCATGATAATGTGTATAAAGTACCTGAGAATAAGAGTTTATATTTAAATATGTCTATAATATAAATATATTATATATTTCGATATACCATTTAATGAGGATCATAAATAGTGCAGTGTATGATTAATATGCAGCAGTATGGTCGTTGTTAATTCAATTTTAATCGAAATTGGGAACAAAGTTTCGAGTGTCTTTTTTTAAAAAAATATTTTTAATATTGTTTAATATTTATTTAACGTCGACTTTGAATTTAAGTTTCACTTTGACTTTGATTTTGACTTTAACTTTGAATTTAATTTTTACATTGACTTTAACTCCATTTTGACTTAAACTTCGATTTTAATTTTGACTTCGACTTTGACTTTGATTTTGACTTTAACTTTGAATTTAATTTTTACTTTGACTTTGACTCCATTTTGACTAAAACTTCGATTTTAATTTTGACTTTGACTTTGACTTTGATTTTGACTTTAACTTTGAATTTAACTTTTACTTTGACTTTCAATTCCATTTTGACTTAAACTTCGATTTTGATTTTGAATTTGACTTTTATTTTAATTTTGACTTTAAATTTAATTTTCACTTTGACTTTCGATTCCATTTTGTCTTAAACTTCGATTTTAATTTTGACTTTGACTTTAACTTAGATTTTAACTTTGAATTTAACTTTGACTTTGACTTTGAATTTAACTTTGACTTTGACTTTGACTTTGACTTTGACTTTGACTTTGACTTTGACTTTGACTTTGACTTTGACTTTGACTTTGACTTTGACTTTGACTTTGACTTTGACTTTGACTTTGACTTTGAATTTAACTTTTACTTTGAGTTACAACTCCATTTTGACTTAAACTTCGATTTTAATTTTGACTTTGACTTTTATTTTGACTTTAACTTTGAATTTAACTTTTACTTTGACTTTCAATTCCATTTTGACTTAAACTTCGATTTTAATTTTGACTTTGACTTTGACTTTGATTTTAACTTTGAATTTAACTTTCACTTTGACTTTCGTCAATTCAATTTTTTTTTAATCCTACGAATTATTTTTTTTAAAAAAGTTACTTGAAATTTTCCCAAATTCTACGATTAAATTGAAGCTTTATATATGTGCTTTTTTATTGAAAATATTATGTAGCGTTTTCACGTTAATAATATTTGCATAGCTATAATTTGCATGCGGTTTTGAAGAAAAAAAAAATAATCGTCAAAAAAAAAAAAATAAAAAATAAAAAAAAGAGAGATTAGTTGTAAAACGTGAGTTTTAAGCGTGTAAAAATATTTTGTGCAACCCCTGCTGGAAAAGAGCTACTTTCCTTTAACATAAATGCAGCAGAAAGTGGTCAATTTCTGCACATTTAAAAGTGTGCAGGAAAGTGTACTTTCCCGCACTCTTTTGATGAAGTGTGCAGGAAAGTGTACTTTCCCGCACACTTTTGATAAAGTGTGCAGGAAAGTATACTTTCCTGCACACTTTTTTGTAAACAGTATAATATACGCTATAATCAACATAAAACTATATTTATTGATTAGAAATGTATAAAAAGAACTTTTTTCGGTAAACAGGTGTTGCACAAAGTACTGTGTGCAACACGTACGAAAGAAGATTTTCCAACTTCGTGCAAATTACTGCCCTCGCTTCGCTCGGAGCAGCAAACTTTGCACTCGTCGGAAAACAGCTTCTTTCTGTACTTGTTGCACAATATACTATTGGATAATTTGAATACAAGTAGGTAATGTAAGAAAAGAAAAAAACTGTATAAATACTGTTTTTAATAGAAAGGAAACGAAAATATCCCCCATTTCTTTTTGGGGTCAATTCTAGTTTGATCGTTGTTCGACAAACTATTGACGAATTTTGACGAAAGAGAGAAAAAGAGCGAGAAAGAAAAATTTCTTTTTTGTGAAAGAGAATGAAACAGAGAAAAGAGAAAAACAGATTCCATCGAGTTTAAACAATTGCTTTTAAAATTCGACAGAAAATACAGAACGTTTTTTTTCGTCGATATAAAAAGCAAAGAGAGATGGAAATCGAATTTCCAAGTATTTTGATACTGCCACGATTTTGCGACAATTTCTATAAATCTTTTTTTTTAATTGTACTCCAAGACAATCGGTGGAGGAAAAAAAAGAAGATAAATACTGCTCAATATAGTGATTTTCTCACTGAGAAAGACTGTAACGTGTCAAATGTGATGAAGTTGATTTTATAAGACTTTTTGGATAAACGAAATTTTTCTACAATTTTTATAAACAAATAAAAAACGTACCAAATATGGCTTAAAATTTTTTTACTATTTATAATTGTAACAATTTCATCAATTTTGTACACGAGTGCGAGCAAAAATTTTTTTTTTCGAAAGGGTAAAAAAGAGTTTATTTTATTTTTCAATTTTTTTTTTCTGAACTCTACACATGAATCGAAATGTCATAGTTTTTTCAAAAGAAAAAAGAAATTTGGAGAAAATAGGACATTTGTGATTTATCGTCGTTTACATGTTTTTTGTTCACAGAGAAAAAATACAACTGATGCCAAATATTTTTTTTTAGATTTTTAAAGTAGAGTTATTTGTAGATTTAGTTTCTTAATTTTTCTCTTTAAATAATTATTGATTTAGAAGGAAATTTTATTTTGCATTTATTTTGGTCAGTTGATTTTTTTCTCAATCAATCATCGGACAAAGTTTCTTCCCACAATATTTGTATTTTTCTTTTGTGGGATTATTATTATTATTATTTTTATTGTAAGAGAGAAAAAATTTTGATTTTTGTTTCGATAGGAAAAAGAAAACATCATTTCAAATCTGCATGCTTCATTTGACAAAAATCGTATTATGGAATTTAAATATTCTGTATTATGTCGTTTTGTCTTCTCATTCGATTAATTATTGTAATAGATAGTTATATCATTTTTCATCATCGCTCATCAATATTCATTCGATTCATTAATTTTATTTTCTCGTTAACAACATGCGATTTTACTAACAGTACACGATAAAATATAGTTTTTGGTTACGACATTATTTTCCTTTCTTGAGGGAAAGGCCGCTATGTCATTTTTTTTGGAAAAGTATGGTAATAAAATTTGTTTCAAAAAAAATAAATAAATAAATAAACGAATTTGTATTTTATTTCTAGTTGTTTGTACCTTGTCCTTTTTTTTAAATGAAAATTGAGAATTAGTTTGGAATTATATATACAAATCGAGGAATATTTTTTTTATGTAGAAAAAATATTTCTAGTCTGTTTTTTACAAAGTGTTGAAATTTATTACAACAATTTTTTTATTTTTATTATTATTTATTTTTTATTAATTATTATTATTTATTTTTTATTTATTATTATTATTTAAAAAAATTTTTTGTATTTATTATTTTATTATTTTTATTTATTCAAAATTCTTATTATATCTTTCAAACATTATTCTACTTAACAAATTTTTTTAAAGAAATTTCTATAATGATTTTTTATAAATATTTATAAATATTTTCTTTTCTATTCTCTTTTTAAATGAAGCATGTAAACTTTAAACATTTTGAATATTTCTCGTGATATTCCATTTTTTGGAATATTTTTCCCGATATTCCAATAGTAAATATTTTCAATAAAGATCCATCTGGCGAATATTTATATTATAGGTAAGTAAAGGACTGACGAAATAAAGGAATTTTTGAGCGGCTCTCGGGAATATTTTCCCTGATATTCCATTGTTGGAGAATATTTTTGAAATGACATTTGGTATGCCTATTGTGAATATTTTTCTATAAAAATAAGGGACATTTGAATGTTGTGCAGAACTTGAGCGGCTCTTTCGAGAGTTAAGAGTACTTAATGTAGTTAGGGTTGATTTCAAGAGTGTAATGCCGACCATTTCAGCACGAGCAATAATGATTATCCAGCGATTGATACAGGTAAGATGATTGCGCTATTCCCGGGCTCAATTGTTGCGGCCCTAGTGAGATCTGGTCAAAGGGCACAGCCGCTATATTATTAGACTCACACCTGTACCGACAAGAAGAAGACCACTGTGGCCGAATTGTTTCTTATATACGACTTTTAACTTAATAGACCGAAGGCTCAACTTTATTTTTTATTACAGCTACATTTAATGCCAATATAATGTCAAGAAAAATTATTGTCCATTTAAAAACAGAAATTTTCTATTCTCAAAAAATTTATTTTATTCCAAATTGTATGCTTGTAAAACTAGTGCCTTTCAAAAATTAATTTAAAATCTTTTTCAAAAATTAATATTAGGAATTTCTTTATTAAAATTTTTTGAAAATATTCTACCTTAATATGTTTAAAAAAAAAAATGTACAGTTTCAATTATCATAAAAAATTCAATTTTTGTATTAAAATATTTGAATTCTCGAAGAAGTTTCAAAAAATTATTCAAAGTTAATATAGAAAATTAATTAAGGGATGAAGTTTATTTAAAAATTGTAGATTGTAGAATTGTAGAAATTCAATTATTTTCAAACATTTTAATAAAATTCTTGGCAAAATTATAATTTTTTCAAAAACTTTCCTCAATTCAATGATTTTTAATATCTACTACTTTAATAAAAATTCCTAACAGATTTCAATTAGTTAAAAAAAAAATTCAATTAAATTCTACGGAAACATTTAATTATTTTCATAAATAATAAAAATTTTACAGGAATTCAATTATTTTCATAAATAATAATAATTTAATTCTTGGGCAAATTTTAATTATTTTCATTAACAATATAACTTATGGCAGGATTTTAATTATTTTTGATATAATATTTTAATCGACTTCCTCGAGAAATGCAATTATACTAAAAAAATTTTATTAAAATTTGTCAAGAGAATTCAATTATTTAAAAATTTGCTGATAAAATTCTTTATGAGAATTCAATTTTAACAAACATTCAATTATTCAATAAATTATTTATTTTTGTATTTAAATAATTGAATTTGTAGTAGAAGTTTCTAATAAAAATTGATTTAAAAATGAATTTTAGTTTAAATTTTAGATAATAACTATGAATATTAAAATTCAATTATGTTTCAAAGTTTAAAAAAGTTCTAGTCAAAATTTCAATTATCTTCAAAAATAATAATATTCTTCATCGAAATTCAATTATATTTTCAAAACTTTTAATAAAATCCTTGGCAGAGTTTCAATTTTATTTAATATTTTTATTTATCTGAAACAACTATAATTTTGATTGCAATGGCAAAATTTTTTAGTTCGTTCACTTAAGACTTTCGCTATTCTAGAGAAAATTATCGCTGTTCAAGATAAAATATTATCTAGAAATTAATTAATTGTCTGGTTATTAAAAAAAATTGCTTTTACTTTAAAAATTAATTTTTTTACTTTAAAATCGACTTTTTTTTAAAAATCTATATTTGAATTTTTTTTTTTTAATAGTTTCTAAATTTCAGATTAATTAACGATCTAAAAGAACCATTATCATAGACTATTTACCGATTAAATCTATCGTCATCATTATATAACTTTGTCACCTGACGGCTCTTTATGCTACTCACTTAATGGAGAAACTTTCATGTTCTAATTTGTAATTTACGCCTTCTATAAAACGAAGGGGGTGAAAGGGACTATCGGTTGGAAAACTTGTCCAGCGAAAAGTCACTTAAAACAAAAATGAGAAAGAGAGAGGGGGATGAAAAACTTAAGAGTTAAGAAAAGCGGAAAGAGAGAAAGAGTGAGAGGGGGGGGGGGCAACAGAGGGAACAGTGGCAAATGAGTGAGGACAAGAGGTATTATTTTTATGGAAGAGAAAAGTCCCTCGGCGAGTAAATGGGTCGCTCTACGACTCATCGGAGAAAACGACACAGAGATAGAGAGAGAGGGGGGGGGGTCTTGAATTTCACCCCGTCGTATATATTTTAAGAAAGCGAGAATCGCCTTCTACCCTTGCTTCCATGGGTTTAAAGAAGAAAGAAAAAAAAGGGTTGAGAGTTCAAGTTGTAAATTACCAAGAGGGCATTTTGATTAAATTTTTTATTGTAGCGTCGTTATAGTCCCTACAAGATCTCTACTCTTTCAGCCCCCCCCCCTCTCCCCCCAGGCCACCTTTACGTCTGGGTGATTTAATAGTGTATATACATATATACATAAATGTGCGAAAAACGTTTTTCATTACATCTCTGATACTTGCGACTATTATCCTTGCGAAGTGTTACTTAATTAAAACAAATTTTATTATTTATTTCCACAGTTTTTCTAAGGATATCAAATTGAGACAAAAAATAACTGTGCCGAGTTTAGTATAATAGTGAATTTAATAACATGAGATTTTTTGAAAATAATGTATAATCTGTGAAAAATATAAAAAAAATGTGTAAATAAAAGTACATGAATAAAATATAAATAAATTGTTCTATAAATAGAAAAATTGCGTTTTATATTTTTTTATAAAGCAGATTTTTCCAAAAAATACGTAATTGCATTTTTGGAGAATTTTAAGCTCTTCCCCCCATTTTTCTGAAGGCGTTACGTATTTTTTAAATGGCCCCTAATCTTGGAGGAAGAAACTAAAAATTATATTTTTATTATTATAATTAGTATTTTTCATTTTGTTATTAATAATGCCCTGAAAAAAGATTATTTGATTCAAATAACAGATTTACTTACTCCGAGTCTTCGACTCGGAATCATCGATTTCTTCATATTTTATAATAATTAAAAATGACCAAGTAATAAAATCATTATTTTTATATTATAAGAATATTATACTTCTTCAAAATTATTTTCATTACTTCAATTTAATTATTATTTTCAAAAATTTCTAACTACAATTTTACTTTATATTTATTATTTTTAATAATTTTCGAAAAAGTTCTTTGCCAATTTTCAAATCCATTTGTTTACAATATTCAATTTCACGAAATTTCAATTATTCCTAAATTCTTTAATTAAATGCATATTAGAAAATAAAACCTTCAAATAATATAAAAGAAAATTCAATTAAACTTTTTCAAAAAAATTAATTTCAAAATTCAATTATTTCTAAAAATTCACGCTAAATTGCTTTTAATATTCAATTATAATCTAAAATTTTAACTGAAATTCATTTTTATGAAATAAAAATCAATTTTTATTAGTAAATTCTACAAGAATTTAATTCTTTAAATGCAAAAGTAAATAATTTATTGAATAATTGAATGTTTCTCAAAATTCAATTCTCATAAAGAATTTTATAAACAAATTTTTAAATAATTGAATTCTTTTGTCGAATTTTATTAAAACTTGCATGAACAATTACTTTTTTCAAGGAATTCAATTATAATTGAAAAACTCTACGTTGAGTTTTATGATTAGTAAAAATAATTGAATCCTTAAGAAGAATTTTATTACTTTTGAAAAAAATTGAATTTCTGCAATAATTTGTAACTTCTCTAAAATAAAATTTTTTTCTAGTGTTTTTAATTAAAATTCTTCAATAAATCCATTATTTTTAATAATTTTTAAAAAACTTCTTTGAGAATTTTCAAATTCATTCGTTTACAATTCAATTTTACAAAATTTCAATTATTCGGAAATTCTGCAATTAAATATATATTGAAAAATAAAAACTTGAAATAATTTTAATAAAAATCCTATTAAACTTGTAAAAAGAATTAATTCTACAGAATTGTTTGTCAAAATTATGAAAAATTAAGAATTTCAATATGATTTTAATTTGAAACTTTTTCAAAATTTAATTATTTCTAAAAATCCACGTTATAATGCTTTTAATATTTAATTATAATCTAAAATTTTAACTGAAATTCATTTTTAAAACCATTTTTATTAGTAAATTCTACGAGAATTCAATTATTTAAATACAAAAATAAATAATTTATTAATTTCATGTTTCTTGAAATTAAATTCTCATAAAAAATGTTATCAACAAATTTTTTAAATCATTAAATTATTTGGACGAATTTAAATAAAGTTTTTAAGAATAATTACATTTTTTTTATTATTTATAAAAATAATTAAATCCCTGTAAAAAAGTTATTATTCATGAAAATAATTGAATTATTGCGAAGAAATTTATAAAAAAATTTGTAAATAATTGAATTCCTATAAAAAATTGTATTATTTATGAAAATAATTGAATTTTTGCGTAGAATTTTATTGAAATTTCTTTTAATAATGAAATTCTTTTGGAAAGTTTTATTGAAATAATAGATATTGAAAATTATTGAATTTTAGAAAACTTTTGAAAATAATTGAAATTTTGACAAGAATTTGATTAAAATTTTGTAAAATAATTGAATATTAGAGAAGAATTTTATTATTTATAAAGAGAATTGAAATTCTGACGAGAATTTTTTTAAATTTTTGAACAAAGTTTGAATTTAGTAATTATGTTACTAAGTTAGTTAGTAAGTTAGTAACTAACTTATTAACTTACTATTCTTCCTAGAGAAGCTAAAATCGTTGAATTTTTCCAAATCGTTGACTTTGGTGTTTTATTTAAAGTAAAATTTCATTCATAGTTAAAAATAACACCAAAATGTATTATTTTAATCCTTTCTGGTGTTAATTTAATCCTAGAGGGATTAAACTGTTGCAGATTATTTTAATCCATTCTGGTGTTATTTTAACACCTCACGTTTTACTGTGATTGTATTTGAACCAATAATTTCAGTATTATTTATTTATTATTTATTTAAATATCATTTTATTGATTTAAAAGTAAATTTACTATAGTTATTCTTTTTATTATTGCTATTATAATTATCATTATTAGCATTATCGTTATTTTATTAATTTATTTCTACAATTTTAAGTAATTATAAAAATCGTTCGATGAATTTTACGCTGAAGAACTGTGTCGAGTAAATTGGAAAAGTTAAATTATCATTTCTGTACAGTAGAAACAGTGGAGTAACGTCAGACATAATGGTTGCCAGATTAAAGTTTATACTACTGAAAATAGTAGTGCAAGTAGATAGTGCAGTGGAATGGAGACATTAAACGTGACGTATTACAAGGAAAATAAATCATTTTTAGTATCCTTATATAACAATCGTATTTTTATAAATTGCAAGATATATTGTTTATTCTAAAAAAAGTTTATGCAATAAAAAATACAATAAAAAATACATTAAAAATTCATTAAAAAAAAGATTTAATATTTAAGTGGAAAATAAATTATTGTTCAATTTAGTTAAAGGTAAAAATCCATTTCTTCTGTATTTAAAAAAAGGAAAGGCTCAACAACAATTAAGAAGAGAAATTTATTTATAAATAATTATTTAAATTTACTGATTTATGTATTATAAATCTATTTATTTACACTGAAAAAAAATTTTAATTGATTCAAATAATTATTTAAATTTATTTATAAATTCATTTATGGGGATTAAAAAAAATTATTTCGAAGTACATTGAAAGTTTTACTACTGGGAAATTCAAGTGTCTCAATAACTGGAGTTCGAGTGTATATTGGAAAAAAAATTGTCAAGAATATCTTGAGGTGGCTCCGTTATCTCAACAACTGGAGTTCTAGTGTACAGCAAAAATTTTCCAAAACAAAGCGGTGCGGTGGTTGAAAATTTGCTGACAATATAATTAAGAACAAAGATTTTAGTTTCAATTACGTTAAATTTCTAAGTACACTAAAATCTTAGTTTCTAGGACAGTACTTCTACTTTTCTTGGCTCTCTCAACAACTGGAGTTCTAGTGTCTGACAAAGTGGGGTTTCAGTGTATGTAGAGAATTTGCCATAATAAATTTTCTTTGTATAGTTGCAGAGAATATAAGTCATTAATATCAAGGAAGAATTTACCTTAAATTTGGTAAATTTTAAAGTACACTGAAACCTTAGTTACTGGGACGCTCGGCTGTCTCAACAACAGGAGTTTCAGTGTAGGAAGAAAATTTGCCATAAAAAATTGGTAGTTGAATAGTTGCCGAGAATACATTTAATTAATATCAAGGAAGTCAGTTATCAGTTTGGTAAATTTTTAAATACACTGATACCTTATTTTTCAGGTGTCCCAATAATTCGAGTTTGAGTGTAGGATAATTTTCAAGAATATGAGACAAACAACAAAGAAGAGACAAAATTTACTAAACAAATACTTTTTTTTAGAAAAGAATCCTTCTGGAGGAGGTCACAAAATTCCTTCTGGAAGTGCTACTGCTTCTGTCCCACCAACGCGAGTTCCACTGTACCGAAAAATATAAATTCCCAAAAATAGGACAAATGGAACAAAGAATTTCTTTTAAAAGATTTCTTTTCTTTCTTTTTCCAAGAGTTGAGTTCCAATATTGTTGACTAAGAAAATTGTTGATAAAGAAAAAACTTAGTTTTCGCTCTTAAAAAGAACAAAAAAAAAAAAAAGGAAAAGTAGATTGTGAGTGAAGTAGTTGACGAAGTAGCGGAAGAGTCGCGTTGCGCATGGGCTCAACAAGTGTTTCTCGGATGTAAAACGGGGATGCCGCACATAACTCCATCCTCCTGGCGGTAACCGCCGCCTGCTGCCGCCTCCACGAAGGAGGACACGACATTTGCGTTGCTATCGCACCTAGGTGAATGTCGCGGCGGCGCCACTTGGCACAGGCCCCGCCCCCGCGAGGCAACCCGATCCAACTCCCGTCATTCATGGCCGAGCCAAAGGCTGCGCCACTCACCTCCGGCACCGTCCGGCTCCGGTTCGCAAGCGACTCTCTCGACGCACACCTGTTCGAATCCACCGTCGCGAATTGTGCCCCCACGCTAATTACATGTGTGTGCGCGACCATGTAGTGTCAAGTCCGGAGAAAAATATTCCGCCACTTCAACTTCGTTATTACCCTTTTTTTATTAATATTCCCCCATTCGGGCAATTCGGTCAATTTTCGGTCAATTTTTTATCGGTAAGAGTTTTTCTTCGGTGAAATAGTTTTTTTTTCGTGTGAAAGAGGGATTAGTTAGTTAGAGAGAGAGAGAGAGAGGAGAGAGAAAATAGTGTGAAGAAAGGGAGGAAGAAAAGGAATACAAGAAGAAGGGGAGGGAGAGGGAAATAGTGCGCGAAACATAGAGTGCGGTGTCTGGAATAATAATAATAATAATTATTTAGTGAAGGAGTGTGAAAAATTAGGCTTCGTTGTGGAGGGGTGGCTGATGCACCGCGGCGGCGTCGCCGGCGGTGGTTCTGGCGGCAGTGGAGAACATCCCCCAACGATGCCAGGGGCCCCTGGATTCTCATGGGGGGCCATGCTCGCGGGGCATCACGCCGCCGCTGCAGCTGGCACTTTCGCCGGCGGAGAGGCCCACCATGTGGCCACCCATCCCCCAATGCCCATGGACCTACACGTGTCTCAAGCCTTTCCCTACTACAGGTGCGTTCCCCTTTTTCACTACTTTTCTAAAACTATACTTTAACTTAACTTTAATAAACTTATAACTTACTTAGTTTTTATAAACTTTTATACTTTTATTCAAGAAAAATTCAAGTTAAAAAACAATTTCTAAAAAAATTCAAAAAAAAAAAAAATTTTCTCCCCTTTAAAAAGGGGATAAACAGTTTTCTTTACATAAAAAGAAAATACTCATTACAGGGTTGCCACACGGAGAAAAATATAAAGTAACTTTTACTACTTTTATAGTAAAAAATTTCCGGTAAAGCATTTTTGGTAATTTTTACTACTTTTGGAGTAAATTTTGATATACGTTCGAGGTAAATTTTACTAATTTTTACAAATATTTACTTTCGAACGTAGCAAAATTTACTCCAAAAGTAGTAAAAATTACCAAAAATGCTTTACCGGAAATTTTTTACTATAAAAATAGTAAAAGTTACTTTATATTTTTTTCCGTGCACGCTTTTTCTCTTTTCAAATTCCCTGACTTTTCCAGGGTAAAAAAAGGAATTTTTCCAGGTTTTGAAAACGAAAATAATTCGAAAACATTAATAAGATCATTTTTAAATAAATATTTAATCACTATTTTTTTATAGAAATTCAGATATTCAAAAATTTGAAATTCAATAACTATGAATATTATTATGAAACATGAAGAAAATAGAAAACATGAGAAAATCACTCCGAGTCTTCGACTCGGAGTGATCGCTTTCTTCATGTTTTATGATAATTAAAACTTACTACTTTGTTACTGTAACATCTTCAAAAATTATTTTCACACGGAGAAAAATATAAAGTAACTTTTACTACTTTTATAGTGAAAAATTTCCGGTAAAGCATTTCTGGTAATTTTTACTATTTTTGGAGTAAATTTTGCAACGTTCGAAGTAAATTTTACTAATTTTTACAAATATGTACTTCGAACGTAGCAAAATTTACTCCAAAAGTAGTAAAAATTACCAGAAATGCTTTACCAGAAATTTTTTACTATTAAAGTAGTAAAAGTTACTTCATATTTTTCTCCGTGCATCATTAAGATTATTCATTTCTAGAATTTTCAACTAAAATTCTTCAATTTTTTAAAAATAATTTTTGAAAAAGTTCTTTGTGAATTTTTAAATTCTTTTGTTTACAATTTTATTTTACGAAATTTCGATCATTCTGACATTCTTCAATTAAATATATAAGAAATTAAAAACTTCAAATAATTAAAAAAAAAGTTCCATTAAACTTATTGAGAAAAATTAATTCTATAGAATTCTCAATTAAAAGTATGAAAAGTTCAAATTTTCAAAAGATTTTAATTTGAAATTCATTTTTAAATCAATATTTATTAGAAAATTTTATCAGAATTCAATTATTTAACTATAAAAATAAATATTTTATTAAACAATTGAATGTTTCTTAAAATTGAATTTTCTTAAAGAATTTTATCAACAAATTTTTAAATAATTGAATTCTTTCAGCGAATTTTAATAAAATGTTTAAGAATATTTACATTTTTCGAGAAATTTGATTAAAATTGTATTGAAAATAATTGAAATTCTGCAATGAGTTTTATTATTTATGAAAATAATTGAATTCCTAAGAAGAATTTTATTATTTTTGAAAAATATTTAATTTTTGCGAAGAATATTATTATTTATTATATTCTTGAAAATAATTGAATTTCTGTAATAATTTGTAACTTTTACAAAATTAAATTTTTTTTCGTGTTTTTAACTAAAATTCTTCTATAAATGCATTAGTTTTCATAATTTTTGAAAAACTTTCTTTAACAGCATGTGATTGTTACAGAATTCAATGTTAATTTTTTCGACCACTTTTCTCTTAAAATATTAAATAAATTAAGCTAGTTTTTTGTGAATAACTCTAAAATATCATAAAGAAGGGCAGTGATGTGAAAAAGTTTTAATATTTTTAAAATTATTTATTAAAAAATAACTTTAAAATTATCAGTTCTCAAAATCACTTTTAATCAATTTCTCGTCTTTTCCGATTTCAAAGTATTTTTTTATAATTTATTTTAGAATTATTAAAACTTTTGCACATCACTGCTCTTCTTTATTATATTTTAGAGTTATTCACAAAAAATTAGCTTAATTTATTTAATATTTTAAGAGAAAAGTGGTCGAAAAAATTAACATTGATTTCTGTAACAGTCACATGCTGTTAAGAATTTTCAAATTCATTTGTTTACAATTCAATTTAACAAAATTTCAATTATTCGTCAATTCTTCAATTTATTAAATATATAATATTAGAAAATAAAAATTTGAAATAATTTCAAACAAAAAAATGCATTAAACTTTTTCAAGAAGACGTAATTTCACAGAAATGTTAATTAGAAATATGAAAAGAAACAGATTTTTAAAGATTTTAATTTGAAACCTTTCGAAATTAATTTATTTCTAAAAAATCACTCTCTAATTGCTTTCAATATTCAATTATAATCTAAAATTTTAACTGAAATTCATTTTTATGAAATGAAAATCAATTTTTATTAGAAAATTCTACTAAAATTCAATTATTTAAATACAAAAGAACAATTTATTGAATAATTGAATGTTTTTTAAAATTGAATTTTCATAAAGAATTTTATTAACCAATTTTTAAATAATTGAATTCTCATGATAAATTTTAATAATATTTTTGAGAATAATTGCATTTTTCGAGAAATTTGATAAAAATTGTATTAAAAATAATTGAAATTCTGCCAAGAATTTTATTAAAAGTTTTGAAAAGAATTGAATTTCAATGAAGAATTTTATTATTTATAAAGATAATTGAAATTATGACGAGAACTTTTTGTAAATTTTTAAACACAATTGAATTTCTGCGAAGAATTTTATTAAAATTATTTTGAAAACAATTGAATTGTTACGCAAAGGATTGCATCAAAATTTTTGAAAATAATTTTATTCTTTAAAGAAATTTAATTATAAATTTATTAAAAATATTACTTAAATCCTAATAAATAAATTGTAGGAAATTTTATTAAAATAATTAAATATCTTTAATAAATTCTAATAACATTTTCAGGAATAATAACTTTTTTCTAGGAATTCCATTAAAATTGTATTAAAAATAATTGAAATTCAGCATTGAATTTTATTATTTAAGAAAATAATTGAATAATATATGAAAATAATTTGTAAATCATAGAATTCCTGTGAAATTTTTCTTACTTATGAAAATAATTAAATGTTTGCGTAGAATTTTATTAAAATTTTTTTTAACTAATTGAATTCTTTTAGGAATTTTTATTAAAGTATGTAGTAGATATTAAAAATCATTAAATTGAGGAAAATTTTTAAAAATAATAAAAATTTTGCCAAGAATTTTATTAAAATTTTTGAAAATAATTGAATTGTTACGCAAAGAATTTTATTAAAATTTTTGAAAATAATTTAATTCTTTAAAGAAATTTAATTATAAATTTATTAAAAATAATACTTAAATTCCAATAAATAAATTATAGCAAAGGTTATTAAAATAATTAAATATCTTGGATCAATTTTAATAAAATTTTTAAGAAGAATCCACTGTTTTCGAGAAAATCCATTAAAATTGTATTAAAAATAATTGAAATTCAGCATTGAGTTTTTATTATTTATGAAAATAATTGAATCCCTGTAAAAAAATGTTATTATTTATAAAAATAATTTGTAAATAATTAAATTCCTGTAGAATTTCTATTATTTATGAAAATAATTAAATATTTGCGTACAATTTTATTAAAATTGTTTTTAACCAGAATTGAATTATTTTAGGAATTTTTATTAAAGTAATAGATATAAAAAATCGCTTATTTAAGGAAAGTTTTTAAAATGCCAGGAATTTTATGAAAATTTTTGAAAATAATTAATTGAATTTCTGAGAAGAATTTTACTACTTTTGAAAATAATTGAATTTCTCCAATCATTTGTAATTTTGATTCGTTTTTTGTCTCAATTTGATAACACCAAAAAAACTGTGATACAATTTTGAATGTCTTTCGCGTACAGTAGAGTTCCGTTTCTTAGAATTGACAGTTTGGGTGTCCCACTAACTGGAACTTGAATGTATTAGAAAAAAATAAGGAAAAATCTCTTTCTTATATTTAGAAAAAGTAAAAAAAAAATTCAGTTTTCAAATGGGAAAATTTTTGAAACAAAAAGATCACTTCGAAAAAAGTCATCTTCTAAATATTAAATAACCATAAAATATTTTCTCTCTGAATATATTGTTCCCGGAAGATTAAATACTGAGCCTACGTTGTTGCGCTCATTCTTCTACTTATAATCATTACTCTATTTTTATGACCACCATTCAAGCTATAAGTAACGTCAATTGAGTCAAATATCGGACAAAAAAATATAATCTCTTATTTTTATTTCACTTTATAAAGAAAAAGTATAGTGTAAATAAATTCGTCTATTGCAAATATTTTATAATTTATGATTAAATAATTTAAATGTTAATTACTTAATAAAATAAAAAAAAATAAAACTTAATAAAAAATTAATTACAAAGAAAATTAATTCTTATCGAAGTAAATTTTAATAAAACTTGATTTTATTTAGTTAAATTAAAACCACGTTTATTAAATTAAAAGTAATTTTTATCAATGTTATCTCTAATGAAATTAATTTTAATTAGTGTTATTTTCAATGCAAGTAAATTTAATTACTGTTATTTTCATTGAAATTAATTTTAATCAATTGATTAAAATTAATTTCAATAAAAAACGTTAAAGTTTTTTATTTATGTACTATTTATTTATTTAAAAATGTTACATTTATTAAAACAACATTTAATTCCTCTTATTTTTAGGTATATAGAAATTAAATTTAATCACTGTTAATTTTAGTGAAATTGATTCTTACAAATTGTAACTTTTATTGTAATAATTAAACTGTTTATCGAAAATTTAAACAATAAATTCATCAGTTCATATATTGCAATATAAGAGGAGAAAGAGTTGTAAATAATTTTGAAAGAAAATTGAAAGACGATTTCTGAGAAACTAACAGATGACGTGAATCCCCGGTCGTTATTATTACACTAAAACAAAAAAAAAATAAAACAAAAAAAAATGAGAGAAAAAAAGGCCTAAACGGGAGTTAAACTTCACGCTGTGTTAACTGTGTGTAGTGCTAAGAACTACCTGTCTGCTTTATGGATGCTTGCGCCATATTAACGATGTTAGACGAGAATCTCTACCTATTAATTTTTTCTCACTCTCTTAAATGCTCCTCTAGTCCCTTCACACAAACGACCCAGAAGCGACAAGGCGTTAACATTGTAATATTATGATTCACTTTGAAAAATTCGACCACTTTAATCATCTCAGTAAAGAGGAAACCTTTATTCGCTCAATTTATTCGAATTTATTACAATTTTTATTTTATTACTATTATTTCTGTTATTATTATTTTTATGGTTGTTTACCAATATTTTTATTACTAATATTCCTGTTTCTATTTTTTTTTCAATTTTTTACCACTATTTTTATTACTATTATTTTTTTTTACTATTTTTATCATTTTTTGACATTATCTTTATTATCATTATTATTTTTCTCGTTTCTATATTTATAATTTTTTTACTACTATTTTTATTAATATTTAATATTATTATTTTATTTTTGTTCATTTTATAAAATTTCAATTTTGAATGAATTTAATTAGTTTGAAGTACTTAGATTGTTGAAAAATTTTAATAATTCCAATTCTTCTGAAATTAGTTAAATTTTTTGACAAATATTAAATTAATTATTAAAAATAATGAATTTATAAAAGAATTTAAGTTAAAATCAGTAAAATAATTGAATTTTGAAGAAGTTACAGATTACTGCAGAAAATCAATTATTTTCAAAAGTAATAAAAGTAATAAAAATAATTTTAATAAAATCCTCCGCAAAAATCCAATTATGTTTAAAAATTTACAAAAATCATCGTTAAAATTTAAATTATCTTTATAAATAATAAAATTCTTCTCAGAAATTCATTTATTTTCATTTTTCAAAAATTTTATTTAAAATTCTGGGCAAAATTTTAATTATTTTTAATGCAATTTTCATCCAATTTCTTGAAAAATTTAATTAATCTTAAAAATTTGATGAAAATTTATCAAGAAAATTCAATAAATTAAAAATTTGATGATAAAATTCTTTATGAAAATTAAATTTTAAGAAACATTCAATTGTTCATTAAAATATTTATTTTTATAGTTAAATAATTGAATTCTCGAAAAACATTGAGAAAATTATTAAAAGTTAATATACATATAATTAATTAAGAGATGAAGTTTAGTTAAAAATTGTAGAAAATAATTGAATTTTGAAGCAATTACAAATGATTACAGAAATTCAATTATTTTCAAAAGTAGTTAAATTTTTCTCAGAAATTCAATTATTTTCAAAAATTTTAATAAAAATTCTTTGCAAAATTTAATTTTTTTTTAAAACTTTCCTCAATTCAATGATTTTTAATATCTTTTACTTTAATAAAAATTCTTAAAAAAATTCAATTATTTTCAAAAATTTTAATAAAAATTCTTTGCAAAATTTAATTTTTTTAAAAACTTTCCTCAATTCAATGATTTTTAATATCTTTTACTTTAATAAAAATTCTTAAAAAAAATTCAATGAGTAAAAAAAAGTTTTAATAAAAGTCTATGCAAACATTCAATTATTTTCATAAATATAATAAAATTTTTTCTCCTAAATTCAATTATTTTCAAAACTTTTAATAAAATTATCGGCAGAATTTCAATTATTTTTAATACAATTTTCATCAAATTTCTCGAAAAATGCAATTATTCTTAAAAATTTTATTAAAATTTGTCAAGAGAATTCAATTATTTAAAAATTTCTTGATAAAATTCTTTACAAGAATTAAATTTGAATTTGAATAGAAAATAGAAAATAGAATTTGATTTAAAATCCTCAAAAGAATTTAATTATTTTCATAAATTACAAAATTCTTTGCAGGAAACTTCATTCTTGCTGTTGAGTTAGCAAATTTTACTATAATAAAATGTAATTATTCTTAAAAATTTTATTAAAATTCGTCGAAAGAATTTAATTATTTAAATTTATATTTAATAAAGAAATTAAGTTATTGATGTTTTCGAATAATTTTACAATTAAGGAAATTCGTAAATAAATGCCATAGAACATTTTTTTGAGTATATAATAATTTTTAGAGTGAATCAATAAATATTTTGTAGGGTCAGGGAAAACGTCTAAATTTTGTCTGGAAATCAGGGAAAAGTCAGGGAAAAAGAAAATTAAATTTTTGTGGCAATCATGAATATTTTGTAAATAATAATTTACTCTAAGTAAAATTATGCAATTTCTAAAAATTTTCTAATTTTATTATTTTATGATAACATTTTAATTATTATTAATGAAAAACAGAAAATTATTCTAAATGTGAGAATGAATTTTCTGCAACGCAAAAGAAAAAAACGAATAAAGTAATTTTCTCTGTTGTAAAAAATGAGTAAAGTTAATTTTACTGTACTTTTATAGTTTCCCTTTTACAAATTTAAATAAATAAATAAAATTCAAACTATCTAGAGTCTCCATAAGCAACTTTTACTATCCGCTGTAAATTTTACTATTTCCGAAAGTGAATAATGTCAAAAGTGTAAAATAACATTTTTATTTTTATTTAATTTAGTACTTTTTAATTTAAGTAAAAATTGTAAGAAGAAAATGTAAAGAAATTAAAAATCGTAAAAGTTACTAAACAGAAAAATATTGTTAAATAATTAAATATTAAACTTTTAGTCTCCTTTTTTTAAAAAAAACTTTTCTAAACTTCTCTAAAAAAATTGTCTAAACAAAATGAAAATGAAATTTTTTACAGGAAAAATTTATTTTTTTTTTTTACAAAACTTCAATGCTCAATTTTATATAAACTTATTTCTCGCAAATTTCTAACAAAGAATTTAATAAAATTTTTTCATAGTTATAAATTTTCATATTTATTTATTTCACACTTATTTTTTACATATTTACTGATTATATTATTATTATTATTATTATTATTATTATTATTATTGGAAAAAATTAAATTCTGTTTGACAATTTATCGCGGAAGTATATAGTGATGGATTTTTCCTTTTAATTTTTAATAGAAGAGATTTTTATTCGTGAATAGAAATCTATGGCTTATTGTTAACTTATATAGCGTTTGAATTAGCAACAGGTGATAATTGATGAGTACTCCTTTTTTTCAACATAATGCAATAACGTGTTTTGCAAAAGAGCAACTTTTAACTGACTGTTTAACTTAAGTCAATATACATTTTACCGCGACTACCAGGAATATGCACACCTTTAATTTAAAAGACAAAAAGCAATTTTTTTTCTTTCCTATTAAAGCGGATTAAATTTTCTTCTTATAACTATTTTCATTTTTTCAATTTTTTTCACTCCAAATAAATTTTTACTTATAGTTCAATAAAACTGATACCATTTATTACTATTTCTAATTTTATTACTAATAAATTTCTTAATAAAAAATTTCCACTCTAATAATTTCTAAGTTTTCAATTTCCGCCTGTTTATAAATTCAAAACGTAGTAAATTATTAGCGAATTAATTTTTTTTCGAAATTATTTTTAATTGTTTTCAATCATTTTTTTAGAAACTATTTTTAATTATTTTCAATAATTTTTTACAACAATAAATTACTCAGTGTATTATTTCCACCAAATAAAGTTCCTACAAAAAAATTACCACTTGGAAAGAATAAAATTAAGAAGAAATTCCGTCAGTTAAAAAATTCAGTTTTGTATTTAAAAAAATGATAATAGAAAAAATATTTTTCTGAAAATTTGTAAAAAAAATTTCTAAAATATTAATAAAAACAAAAAAGACAAAAATCAGTGATGTTTAGTATTTGAATAATGAGGAAAAATGTGAAAAATTCGTTTATAAATGTAAAAGAGTAAATAATATTGATCGAGGGGAAAATTAGAGATTCCTGTTTTTTTTTCGCTGTTCAGAAGGCATAGCAAGAAACCTATTATGATTCCTAGCTCGTTTCAGTTATTAGCATTCCACTATCAATTATCTCTGTCGCGTGCACGCATCTCCGTCGGCAAGGTCACTCTTTTCGAGAGTGATTGCCCGCACTGCGAATAATATTAAATCTTACGGCAATGTCGACGAATCAATATGGACATTCGTCCAAAAAGGTGTTTTTAATGGCAATTTCCCTTGCTCTTTACTGCATAAAAGAGGAATTCAAATTCTTTCAAATAAATTTACATAAATTCATAGAAAATACTTCCTTAAGAATAATTAGATATTAACTAATGATCACTTTTTTTATAACTAATGTTTTATTTCTAATTTTTATCTGTAATAAAAAATTATATTATTATTAGTAATACCCCATTACAAAGAAAATCGAATAAAATTAATTACATTAGTAATAATTACTATTAAATAATAATTAAATTGATAAGTATAATTTCCTAATAATATTTAGTTAATTATATAATTAATAATTATTAGTTACTAAGCAGTATTAACTATAGTTATTGTTAATTATAGTTATTAACTAATTATTATTAGTAACTAATTGATAGTACGTAGTTAATAACTAATTAATAATAATTTATTAATTTAAAAAAAATCATCTTCAAAATTTCAATTACTTTCAAAAATCTTAATAAAATTCTGGTCAAAATTTCAATTGTTTTCCAAAAATTTTCCTCATTTCAATGATTTTCAATATCTACTATTTTAATAAAATTTTCCAAAAGAATTCAATTATTTAAAGTCAATTTTAATAAAATTCTACGCAAACATTAAATTATTTCCATAAATAATAAAAATTCCACAGGAATTCAAATATTTACAAATTTTTTTAAAATTTAAAACAATTTTTAATAAAATTCAAAGCAAGAATTCAATTGTTTTCAGAAATAATAAAAATCATCACAGAATTTCAATTAATTTTAATACAATTTAAATCAAATTTCTTGACAAATGTAACTATTTTAAAAAATATTATTAAAATTCGTCAAAAGAATTCAATTGTTTAAAATTTGTTAATGAAATTCTTTATAAGGATTAAATTTTAAGAAACATTCAATTATTATTTTCGAAAACTTTAATAAAATTCTTAACAAAATTTTAATTATTTTCAAAAACTTTCCTCAATTCCTAAAAGAATTCAATAAGTTAAAAAAATTATTGTAATAAAAGTTTCTAAAATTAATTGTATTTTTAAAATTATATTTAATTAATTATTAAAAATAATGGATTTATAGAAAAATTTTACATAAAAACACTAAAAAAAATTGAATTTTAAAGAAATTACAAATGATTGCAGAAATTCAATTATTTTCAAAAGTATAATTATATTCAAAATTTACAAAAAAATCTCGACAAAATTCCAATTATTATCTTTATAAATAAGAAAATTCTTCTTCAAAATTCAATTATTTTCAAAAATTTTTCTCAATTTAATATAATTTTATTTGAATTTTTCAAAAAATGCAATTATTCTTAAAATTTTATTATTTGTCGAAACACTTCAATTATTAAAAATTTTTTTTTATAAAATTATTCGCAGTAATTAATTTATTTTTATAAACATTAAAATTCTTTTCAGAAATAATAAAACTTATCTCAGAATTTCCATTATTTTTAATACAATTGAATTTCTTGAAAAACGCATCAATTATTCTTAAAAATTTTATTTAAATTCGTCAAAAGAATTTAATTATTAAAAAAATTGTTAATAAAATTCTTTATAAGAATTAAATTTTAAGAAACATTCAATTAATCAATAAATAATTTACTTTTGTATTTAAATAATTGAATTCTCGTAGAAATTTCCAATAAAAAATGATTTTTAAATGAATTTTAGTTAAAAATTTAAATAATAATTGAGTATGAAAATAATTTTTAAGAAGTTACAGCAACAATATTCTTATAATATAAAATAATGTTTTTAGCACTCGGTCCTCTTTAATTGTTATAAAACATGAAAAAATCTATTGCTCCGAGTCAAAGACTCGGAGTGATCGATTTATTCATGTTTTATAACAATTTTTTAAAAGTTGTTTAATTTCAAAAAGGTTTGAATTTGAAATTTTGGAAAATCTTAATTCTTTAGGGAAAAATAAAAATAATTAATTATTTAAAATATTCAAAAAAGAAATTATTGTTTTCGAATAATTTTACAATTAAATATATTCGTAAATAAATTTAACAGAACATTTTTTTAAATAAAATTTTTTTCTTTATTTTCTAACAATTCAAAAATTTTCAGTTTCATTTTCAATTAAATTTTCTAATTGACAAATATAATTTATAAACATTTTTTTCCTTTATTTTTAAAAATCTTTGAATTTTATTAAAACAATTGAAATTAAGAAAGAGAATTGATGCAAATTGTTTCCTTATGAAAATTGAGATGTTTCTACAAAAATATTAAGAGACGGGAATATCTAATGTTTTTCTTCCCAAAAGAAAAAAATGAGTTTGTAAACAATATTATTATTGAGAAATAAAAATTATGCATAAAATGGGTATATTTCCTACTTTTTAATTAAAATTTTTCTAACAATTAACAATTTTCTAGTATTTTTTATAAATAAAAAAGAGAATAATTTGCATAATAATTTAGATCTGTCAAACGAAATTTGTTATAGAAAAAAGCATATAACAAACAAAATGGCTATATTTTTATTAATCATAATTTTTTTTAAATTTTCTAATTTTTCAAACAATATTTTTTAAAGAAAAGAAAAATCATACACAGAAACTAACTTCAAACTGCGGACAGAATAAAAAAAAGGGAAAATAAACTAAAAACTGAAACAGAAAAGGAATTTTTTTCTTGTTTCACTAGAAAATCAGACACAAAAAGATTTTTTTTTGTCTTGTTCGCGAAATGAAACAGGGAAAAAAGACGTGAATGTAAAATAAAGTAAGTTCGTTATGCTTCAAGTATAAAAATGTTTTGATTACAAAAAGGGCGCGAGAGATGCTTATAACTGGGAATGAAACAACGAGGAAGGGAAAGAGGTCGTTGCTGACACTTGTTGCCGCCCTAAAACTTAAGTCCCTCGTCACTCATTCACTCGGTCAACGCTCAACTCTGCGTATGATAGCCGCAGGCACCGGAACCACTTTTAGTTGCTCATTCTCAATATATTTTATAATATCCTAACCGAAAAATAATCATTTCATTTTTTTATCTCTCATCACTTAACAATCGCCAACTGCTCTTCCAAAAAATCAATTAATTTCAACAACAAAAATTTTTCATTAAAAAAAAATAAATAATCGTTATTTTTCTTTTTTCTTATTAAATTAGTTTAATCATAAAGTATTTAGCGAAATATTAAGTTGCCTCAGATTTAAAACTTTCCCTATTCTAGATAAACGTATCGCTGTACCAGGTAAACATTTTTTTCCATGTAATCTTCGAAATAGTAATAATAATAATAATAATAATAATAATAATAATAATAATAATAATAATAATAATAATAATAATAATAATAATAATAATAATAGTAATAATAATAATAATAATAATAATAATAATTATAAAAAAAATAGTAGTAAAAAAACTAAAAGATAGTAAAAAATTTAAAAAATAGTAATAAAAATAAGTAAAAAGTTTTTTTTTTTTTTTTGCGAAATTTTAATGAATTTATTACACAGAAGTAGAATATGTTTATCGTCTGGCCTCTGTGCAATTTCATTCATTCAGTGAAACGGCAACTATTAACATTAGCACCTCATAAATCTTTCATTCATGCCAAGTACCGGAAGAAGAGTGATTATTGAATTTCTTAGCACCCAATATGTGTGTATATATGTATAATGAGCTCACGCAACAAGTCAATGTTGTTTGATGAACATATCGCGAAAAAAACTATCTATCACATCCTGCTTATATAGAAATTCATAAATCTTTAGATTTTCATAAATTATCCCTCTTTTTCATATTTACAAATCCTTCGATAAATAAATCCTTAAACATATTCAATTCATAATTTAATTCATGAATACTTATTCATTATTATTATTATTTTTATTGCTATTTTTATAATTTTTTCTACTATCATTGTTACTATTATTATTTTATTACTATTTTCATACCTTTTTTTACTACTATTTTAATTATTATTTTATTACTGTTTTTAAATTTCACAATTATTTTCACTTTTATTTTTATTATTATTACTAGCAACAATTCGCGCGGCTAACTTTTCACTTCATTTTTTAAATAAAATTATCAATTTTAAAAATAATAGAATTTAAAAATTTTAAATTCAAATTTTTGTTGAAAACACTAAAATATTTCAATTTTAGAGAAATTGCAAATACATCATTTATTGCAGAAATTGAATTATTTTCAAAAGTAATAAAATTCTTCTCATAAAATTCAATTATGTTTAAAATTAAAAAAAAAATTCTTGTCAAAATCCCAATTATCTTTGTAAATAACAAAATTTTCTCCCAAAGTTCAATTATTTTCAATATCTACTATTTTAAAAAAAATTTCCGAGAAAACTTCAATTATTTTCATAAATTGTTAATTATTATAAATTATTATAAAACATAAAGAAATCAATCACTCCGAGTCTTCGACTCGGAGCAATCAATATCTTCATGTTTTATAGCAAAATAATTTTATAAGTTGGTTAATTTCAAAAAAGTTTGAATCTGGAATTTTTGAATGTCTTAATGGAATGGAATAGTAATAATTAAATATTTATTTAAAAAATAAATTATTGATGTTTTTGAATAATTTTACATTTAAAGAAATTCGTAAAAATGTAACGGAATATTTTTTTGAGTAAAATTTTTTCCTTTATTTTCTAAAAATTCAAAAATTTTCATTTTCAATAATATCGACATTTGAAAGAATTTAAATTTAATAATTGAAAAAAATTGAATTTTACAAACAATTTTACATAAAATCGATTTTTTATAGAATTTTAATTTTATATAATGAAAAAAAAATTGAATTTTTTAAAGAATTTTCCAAAACATTGAGTTTTCAAAGAAATTTAATTTCATAATTGAAAAATAATTGAATTTAATAAATAATTTTCTTAAAAAATCGATTTTTTGAAGAATTTTAATTTAATAGTTGAGAAATAATTGAAATTTTCCAAAATTAATTTCAAAAAGGTTTGAATTTGGATATTTTGAATGTCTTAATTCCTGTAGAAAAATAATAATAATTAAATATTTACTATTTCTTAATCATAATTTTTTAATAAATTTTCTATTTTTTATAAATAAATATTTTCGATTTGTGAAAACAAATTTTTTTTAAAGAAAAAAAAAAAAGAATACACAAACACTAACTTTAGGTATGGACAGAATGAAAGAATGAATAATATGATTATTATAGTTAATTCTTATTTCTATTTTTTTTTTTACTATTTTTACTATTATCCTTAATATTTTAGTATAATTACGTGGAAAAAAAATATTTATCTGGTACAGCTATACGTTTTTCCAGAATAGCGAAAGTCTTTAAACTGAGGCAACTAAACATATCGCTAAAATAGTAAAGTACAAGGATAGTAAAGTATAAAAATAGTAAATTATAAAGATAGTAAAGTATAAAAATAGTTAAGTATTAAGATAGTACAGTACAAAGATAGTAAAATATAAAGATAGTAAAGTATTAAGATAGTAAAGTATAAAGATAGTAAAGTACAAAGATAGTAAAATATAAAGATAGTAAAGTATTAAGATAGTAAAGTATAAAGATAGTAAAGTATGAAAATAGTAAAATATAACTATAAAGATAGTATAGTACAAAAATAGTTAAATATTAAGATAGTTAAGTATAAAGATAGTAAAGTATGAAAATAGTAAAATATAACTATAAAGATAGTATAGTACAAAAATAGTTAAATATTAAGATAGTTAAGTATTAAGATAGAAAAGTATAAAGGTAGTAAAGTATAAAGATAGTAACGTATAAAAAAGTTAAGTATAAAGGTAGGAAAGTATGAAAATAGTAAAGTATAACTATAAAGATAGTAAAGTATAAAGGCAGTAAAGTATAAAGATAGTAAAGTATAAAGATAGTAAAGTATAAAGGTAGTAAAATATAAAGATAGTAAAGTATAAAGATAGTAAAGTATAAAGGTAGTAAAATATAAAGATAGTAAAGTATAAAGATAGTAAAGTACAAAGGTAGTAAAGTATAATAAGATAGTAAAGTATAAAAAAGTTAAGTATAAAGATAGTAAAGTATGAAAATACAAAAGTATGAAACAGTATTTTCATTATTTTGGAAGAAAAATGATTGCGGAAGAAAATTGTGACCCCTGACAAAGGGATAATTTTTTTCCTTGGGAATAAAGAAAATATGAATTGCCGGAGAGAGAATACGGTGCCACCCGGTATATATGATAGGTATCCATAGAAGCGAAGAGTGTGTGCTGCTGGCAGCATCGCATCGGGAGCATTATTGAATGATGGGGCAGGCAACTACTAATGGGGACGGACGCCCGGATACAAGGGATCGTAAGAAGCTGCGGCGCGGCGGATCAAGGCTGCAGCGTCCAGCGACGAGTGGATGCATTCTTCCGCCGTCGTCGTCCTCGCGACCAACGTGTTCACTTGCGGGTGATATCCGTGGTTCGTCAATTGTTGACCGACCAGGGACGTTGATTTACGATCATGCTTCACTATTTATTTCTCTCCCTCTACTCACCCACCCATCTTCCAAAGATCCAATCACTAAGATTTAACTGATTCTCTCCTTTTTTCCAAACTCCTTTTATTTTCGAAATTCCCTTTTTGTGCAATCACTATCACTATTCCTATCATTATTGCTATTACTATTCCCATCACTCTCTCTATTGTTGTCACTATTGCTATTACTGTCTCTACTGTTATCACTATTACTATCGCTATTTTTATCACTATATTGCTATCACTATTACTATCACTATTGTCATCACTATCTCTATTGCTATTATTATTGTTATTACTATCGCTATCAGTATTACTATCACTATCGTCATTACTATCTCTATTGCTATTACTATTGTTAATACTATTGCTATCACTATTATTATCACTATCTCTATTGCTATTACTATCGCTATTACTATCACTATCATTGTTATCACTACTGTTATCTCTATCACTGCTATCACTGTTACTATTACTATCGCTAATAATACTTCATATAATAATTAATTAATAATTACTATCGCGATAGCAATAGTGATAGCAGTAGAGACAGTAATAGCAATGGTGATAGTGATGGCAATAGTGATAGGAATAGCGATAGTAAAACAATTGAAATAGTGATAGGAATAGTGATAACATTAGCGATAGTGATGGCAATAGTGATAATAATAGCGATAGTAATAGCAATAGAGATAGTTATGACGATAATGATAGTAATGGTAATAGCAATAGTGATAAAAATAGCAATAGTGATGGCAATAGTGGCAACAATAGCGATAATTACTATCGCTATCACTAACAGTCACTATTTTGTTTTTGAAATTTTTCAGAGCAATTTAGTGATAGTGATGGTGTTTTACAAGAAATATTTTATGACTATCACTTTATATAGCATATAAAATAATACTATCACTGTATATACAACATACAGTGAAACCTGTCGAAATGCAACTCATTTTTTAAATTTTATTGCAGTAAATAAGAGGAATAACTTACCATCGCGATAATTGCTCCATGCCACATTGAACCTGAAATGAAACATGGCAATTAATTTATTATCCAGTAAATGTATTATTAAAAGAAACTGCTTATTAACTACTTTTTAATGACGATGATAATGATAAATTAAGTACAAAATTATCTCGATCATTTAAAGAGGCATTAAAAATTAGTAAACACTTTAAACTAATAGTTATTGCTGAAGAAAACTGAGAATCACCACGAAAATGATCATTATTAAAATTTAATTAATTTGTCACCAGAAAAATGTTAAAATTATCAATTTACGATTTTTCGAGTTCGAAAAATAATAATTTTTTATTTATTATAGATTAACGATAATATTTATTAAAATTATTTGTCTTATTATTAAAGCTCGAAAGAAATTCAATAAACGATTAGGTTTTGATAAGAAAAAAGAAAAAAGAGAGAGAGAGATTCAAAAAAAAAATAATTTTGCAATTATATTAAAAACAATAATTATGGAACTTTTTGTAATTATTAAAGACAGTAATTATTTCAATTTTTTTTCTTATTATTAAAAATTGAGAGACATTCTATGAACGATTTGAAAATAATTTGAAAATAATTCAATTCCTAAAAAGCATTTTACTATTTATGAAAATAATTGAATTTTTGCGAATGATTTTATTGGAATTTTTTAAAATAATTGAATTTTGAAGACAAAATTTATTACTTTTAAAAATAATTAAATTCTTGTGATGAATATTTCTATTTATAAAAATAATTGAATTTTGCAAAGAATTTTATTAAAATACCTCAAAATAATTGAATTTTCTTTTTTCAAAGAATTTAAAAAAAAACATTTTTTCGAGGAATTGAAATTAAATTTTTAAGAATAATTACATTTCTTGAGCAAATTCTGTAAAAATTCTATAAAAAATAATTGAAATCCTGCGATGAATTTTATTATTTATGAAAATAATTGTATAGTTGCTAAGAATTTTATTAAATTTTCAAAAATAATTGAATTCCTGACAAGAATTTTATTATTTATGAAAATAATTGAATTATTGAGAAATATTTTATTAAAATGTTTAAAAAGAATTGTATTTCAGTGAAAAATTTTGTTATTATTAAAAATAATTGAATTCTTGTGATAAATATTGTTATTTATGAAAATAATTGAATTTTGAAACGAATTTTAATAAAATGCCTCAAAATAATGGAATTTTCGTAAATAATTTTGTTATCTATCGACATAATTGTATTCTCTCGAAGAATTATTTATGTAAATATAAAATAATTGAATTCTTGGGAAGAATTTTATTAAAATCTAAGAGAATAATTGAATTAATTCAGAAAACTTTAATTAAAATTGTATTTAAAATAAATAATTTCTTACGAACAATTTCATTAAAATATTTGAAAATAATTGAAATCCTTTGAAAAATTCTAATATTTTTGTAAATAATTGAATTCTTCCAAAGAATTTTGAAAAAACACATTTTTTAAAATAAATAATTTTTTTAAGGAATTGAAATTAAATTTTTAATTCAATAATTACATTTATCGAGCAATTCCTGTAAAATTGTATTAAAAATATAATTGAAATCCTGCGATGAATTTTATTATTTATGAAAATAATTGAATAGTTGCTAAGAATTTTATTAAAATTTTCAAAAATAATTGAATTCCTGTCAAGAATTTTTATTATTTATGAAAATAATTTAATTATTCCGAAAAATTTTATTAAAATGTTAGAGAATTGAATTTCTGTGGAAAATTTTGTTCTTTTTGAAAATAATAAATTAAATGTTTCATAAGAATTTTATAAACATTGTTTTAAATAATTTTTTTGAAATATAATAAATATTAGGAAAATTTTATTTTTGAAAATAATTGAATTTTTCGATTAATTAAATTAAAATAATATTAAAAATAATTAAAATTTTTCGATGAGTTTTATTATTTATGAAAAAAATTGAATTCTTGCTTTGAATTTTATTAAAAATTTTTTTAAATAATTGAATTTCCATGAAAAATGATATTATTAGTAAAATTAATATTGAATTATTGTGCAATTATTATTAAAAACAATAAAATTATTGTAACTTTCTGTAATTATTAAAGATAGTAATTAATTTCAATTTTTGTCTTATTACACAGGCACACAAAAAAATAAAAAAGTCAAAACCCAGAGGTTACACCCCCCTATCCCCATGTTTTTGGGGTCGCTGAACCCGAATATGACCATGAAAAATTTTTTTCATCGGCCATTTTCCCGCTACCACCCCCTTACACCTGCTCCCGGGGGTTGGAATTTCAGTTTAAAAAAAAGTGGAGTAGGGTGTCTATTCCTATGTTTTTTGGGTCGCTAAAACCAAAAAAGACTACCAAAAACAAATTCTTCCCTCCCTGAACTTCCTACAACCCCCTAAACACCCGAAAGGTTGGGGGTCGAAATTCGAATTTTCACGAAAAGTCGATTACGGTGTCTAAACCTACGTTTTTTGGGTCGCTGAAACCAAAAAAGACTACCAAAATCAAATCCTTTCCACCCTCGACCCCCTACAACCCCCTGCAATAATTTTTGATAATTAATATTTAATTTTCAATTTCCCAAAAATCGGTTCGTTTTATTTGAAAAAAATTATTGCAGGGGGTTGTAGGGGGTCGGGGGTGGGAAGGATTTGATTTTGATAGTCTTTTTTGGTTTCAGCGACCCAAAAAACGTAGGTTTAGACACCGTAATCAACTTTTCGTGAAAATTGGAATTTCGACCTCTCACCCCGGGGTTGTTAAGGGGGTTGTAAGGGGTTAAGGGAGGGAAGAATTTGTTTTTGGTAGCCTTTTTTGGTTTTAGCGACCCAAAAAACATAGGAATAGACACCCTACTCCACTTTTTTTTAAACTGAAATTCCAACCCCCGGGAGCAGGTGTAAGGGGGTGGTAGCGGGAAAATGGCCGATGAAAAAAATTTTTCATGGTCATATTTGGTTTCAGCGACTCCAAAAACATGAGGATAGGGGGGTGTAACCTCTGGGTTTTGACTTTTTTTATTTTTTGTGTGCCTGTGTTATTAAAAATCGAGAGGGATTCAATGAACGATTAGATTTTGATAATGAAAAAGAAAAAAGAGCAAGCAAGAAAGAAAGAAAGAGAGAGAGAGAGAGAGTGTGTGTTTCGAAAAAAAATAACTTTGTAATTAATAAAAACAATAATTATTAAATTTTTTTTTATTATGAAATATCGAGAGGGATTCTATGAACGATTAGATTTTGATACAAAAAAAGAATGAAGGGAAAGGGAGGGAAAAAAGAATAAAGTGGAATGGGGGATTCTTTCCGTTCGGATGGACACACGGGGGCCAGTGACACCAGAGGAACATCCTCGGGCCCCGGGGGGAGGACGAGCACGCCGCGCCGAACTTTCGGCAGGCTATAATCAATTCTGATTGTAGGCCCAGGAGCGGTGCAGAGCGCGATCCACTCCCCGATATAGAGCCAGCGAAAAAAGGGCAAAGCGCGCTTCCAACTACCGGCTGGCCCCGCAGCCAACAACTGCACGTGTGTCTGTGTCTGTGTTTGTGTCTGTCGTGTATTTCAGAGCCAACGATGAGAGGGAAAAATAAAAACGCAATAGGCAAACTTACAACAAAATAAAAGGAATGACACAAGCAAAAAAAGCAGATCAAAGCGCAGAAAGTGGAAATTAAAATCATTAATCCCATCTTCGCTCAATTTATTCTGCGATACAATTTCCTTCTCTTTTTCTGTGCTTCAATTTTATTGCTTTTATTTTTTAGTTTAGTCTTTGTTTTTTTTCATTTTTACTTTTTATTTTTTGTTGCCATTATTTTTCTTTTTTTTCAACTTTTCTTTTTTTATTTTTTGTACTTCAATTTTTTCTATTTTCTATTTTTCCTACTTTTATTTTTCTTGTTTTCAATTCTTCCTACTTAATATTTTTCTTGTTCTCTTTTATATTTTCTACTTTTTATTTTTCCTACTTTTAATTTTTTTGGCTTTCAATTTTTCCTACTTAATATTTTTCTTGTTCTCTTTTTATTTTTATCTTCTTCAATTTTTCCTACTTTTTATTTCTGATGTTTTCAATTTTTCCTACTTACTATTTTTCCTACTTTTTATTTTTCCCACTTAATATTTTTCTTGTTCTTTTTTATTTTTCCTATTTTTATTTTTCTGACTTTTTATTTTTCTTGTTTTTAATTCTTCCTACTTAATATTTTTCTTGTTCTCTTTTATATTTTCTACTTTTTATTTTTCCTACTTTTAATTTTATTGGTTTTCAATTTTTCCTACTTAATATTTTTCTTGTTCTTTTTTTATTTTTCCTACTTTTTATTTCTTATGTTTTCAATTTTTCCTACTTACTATTTTTCCTACTTTTTATTTTTCCCACTTAATATTTTTCTTGTTCTTTTTTATTTTTCCTATTTTTATTTTTCCTACTTTTCATTTTTCTTACTTTTTATTTTTCTTACTTTTTATTTTTCCTACTTGATATTTTTCTTGTTCTTTTTCATTTTTTCTACTTAATATTTTTCTTGTTTTTTTCCTACTTTTTATTTTTCTTGCTTTCAATTCTTCCTACTTAATATTTTTCTTGTTCTTTTTTATTTTTCCTATTTTTTATTTTTCTTACTTTCTATTCTTCGTACTTAATATTTTTCTTGTTCCTTTTTATTTTTCTTCTTTTCAACCTTTTCTACTTAATATTTTTCTTGTTCTTTCCTATTTTTCTTGTTTTCAATCTTTCCTACTTAATATTTTTCTTGTTCTTTATTATTTTTCCTACTTTTTATTTTTCTTATTTTCTTTATTTCCATTATAATTTTAATATAATTCGAAAATGTTTAAAATTATTATTTTCAAAATACATTTCGAATAAAAATTAGAATCAAGAAAGTCAGAACTTCGTAACACGTTTATCAATTATACGAAACAAATGATGTAGGTGAATGGCAAATTGCAAAAAAAGTATCTACATTCCCTTAAAAAGAAAATTTAAAAAAAGAGTGCCATTAACATTCCGGTTAATAAACTTTTTCCTAGTATTAAAGAAACGTCGCGTATACAACTTTTGCCTGCGGATTTATATTTTAAATGTAAAGTGTACGCCTGTAGAACGTAGGTTTTTTCTTATATTCATTTCTGGATAAAATAAATACATAAGAACAATTTCTTAACGGGAATATAAGAAGAAATTGTAAAAACAATTTTCTTTCGTAATTTCTCTTTCACATTTGTTATAAAAAAAAAAAAAAAAAAAAAATTAAATTTACATTTACATTTTTTTTTGACAATTAAATTTTTATACTTAAATAGAAAGCTTCTAATAAATTATTATTATATTAAAAAATTGTGGATTTAAGAAGAAATCATTTCGAATTCACAATTTCTCTATTAAATATTATTTATTAAAAAATTATGATTTCAAAAAGATTTCTTTTCGAAAGAAAGAATCTTTTTTTATAAACGTAAACTTTTTTTTTCGAAAACAGAAAGAAGGTCAAAAGATTTTCATTTAATCTTTTTGCAGCATATATTCTTCGTAAACAACGAAGCTGAATGATAATTTTAATATATAATTGCCAGTGTCAATATTATACATATACGCATTCCTGCATTTAGTTTCGAGGAATGTGTCGATTCATAGTTTAGTCTATGGTTATCTTTAGCCACGCTGAATGTAAAATTATAATTATCCATAAAGCGTAAAATATTTTTTTGAAGCTCGAGTCGAAAATTAATTCTTTTCACTGCTAGGGAGTGAAATTGCCATTTCTAACACTAGGGCATTTATTAATTTCTTGCAGAGTTTCAATTTTTTCTACTAAAATTAACAAACATTTCCTTTAGTAAAAAAGATGAATTTTTTCTCACCTACAATCGAGTTGTAAAAAACTAAATAATTGAAAATAATAAGGAATAACTGAAAAATAAAAAAAAATTGAAAAGTCGAGTCACCAAAAATTGAATTATTCAGTATTTGGAGACTCGATTTTTCAATTATTTTTTATTTTTCAATTCTTTTTTTTATTTTCAATTATTCAGTTTATTTATTTTTTATTTTTCAATTATTCTTTTTTATTTTCAATTATTTAGTTTTTGACAACTCGATTTTTCAATTCTTTTTTTTTATTTTCAATTATTCAGTTTTTGGTGACTCGATTTTTTAATTATTAATTGAAAATAAAAAGGAATAATTGAAAAATCGAGTAGCCAAACACTGAATAATTGAAAATAAAAAAAGAATTGAAAAATCCAGTCGTCAAAAACTGAATAATTAAAAATAAAAAAAAGAATTGAAAAATCGAGTTGTCAAAAACTAAATAATTGAAAATAAAAAGGAGTAATTGAAAATGAAAAGGAATAATTGAAAAATAAAAAAGAATAATTGAAAAATCAAATCGTCAAAAATTGAATAATGGAAAATAAAAAAAAAATAATTAAAAAAATCGAATCCCCAAAAATTGAATAATTGAAAATAAAAAAAAATAATTGAAAAATCGAGTCGCCAAAAATTAAATATTTGAAAAATCGAATTGTCAAAAATTAAATAATTGAAAATGAAAAGGAATAATTGAAAAATAAAAAAAATAATTGAAAAATCGAGTCGCCAAAATTGAATAATTTAAAAATCGAATTGTCAAAAACTAAATAATTGAAAATAAAGAGGAATAATTGAAAAATAAAAAACAATTTTAAAATCGATTCGCCAAAAACTGAATAAATGAAAAAAATTGAAAAATCAAGTTGTCAAATATTAAATAATTGAAAATGAAAAGAAATAATTGAAAAATAAAAATTAATTGAAATATCGAGTCGCCAAAAACTGAATAAATGAAAAAAAATTGAAAAATAGAGTTGTCAAAAATTAAATAATTGAAAATGAAAAGGATGAATAATTGAAAAATAAAAAACAATAATTGAATAATCGAATCGCCAAAAATTGAATAATTGAAAATAAAAAAAATAATTAAAAAATCGAGTTGTCAAAAACTAAATAATTGAAAATAAAAAAAAATAATTGAAAAATAAAAAACAATTTTAAAATCGAGTCGCCAAAAACTGAACAATTGAAAATGAAAAAAGAATTGAAAAATCGAGTTGTCAAAAAGTAAATACATAATTGAAAAATCGAGTCGTCAAAAACTGAATAATGAAAAATAAAAAAAAGAATTGAAAAATCGAGTTGTCAAAAACTAAATAATTGAAAATAAAAAGGAGTAATTGAAAAATAATAAAATAAATGAAAACTATAAAAGAATAATTGAAAAATCCCCGCTGCGAACAAGTGAGGATAGATTTCCTCTAATAAATCAATCAAGATCGAATACTTATCGACGACTTCCAATTAAGCACCGTAAATCGAGTGATTCTCTTGCCAAGTCTTGTCCGGCAATCGAAAATAATAATCACGACGCGTAGCTAATCAACGCCTATTTTTAAAAAACTTTTATAATAATAATTCATCATGCTTTTTCCTGTAGTTTCTTTCTTTCCAACTTGATATAAAATCGACGATTAATTTGTCTTGTCATGAATGCACCTCAGTATATATATTGTATAAAACAAATAGAGAGTTTTCATATAATGAAAAAAAAAGAAAAAAACACCAGCTCCCGGTGCGCTTTAATGATAAATAAATTAATTCGATTTCTAGTAAAAGAAATAACGAAGCGTTCTAGTGCCAATTTAAGTTATACCGGCTTGGAATTTTTATATTTATCAATTTCCACTGAAGAAACACTAACACACACACACACAAGACTTCTTCGGAAAGTCAGAGTGGTATTGCCGATAATGGCGATTGGTAATATTGAGAAAGATTTTTATTTAACACCTATTTCCAATTTATTGCGGAAAGTTTTTTTTTTCGTTTCCTTATCTGAACTTCGAGAATTTTTAATGAGAATTTCTAAATTAGAATTTTTTTTTAATTTATTCTCATGAGTCTATTTTGCTTTACTTTCCATTTTCTAGGTCAGTTTTGCCCTAAAACTTGAGATGTAATGTTTTAATCTAATAATAAATTTAATAAAAATAAAAATTATTTAATTCCAGTCAATTTTTATTTGATATTAGCAGACTTCGCACTCGATAATTAATTTTGAAAAAAGTAGCTTTTAAAATAAAAAAAGTAGTAAAAAAGTAGCTATTGAAAAATTAATCTTGACGACCAAAAAAACTCGTTTTAGCCATTTCAAAAAACTGACAAAAATTCCATTTTATATTTTATTTTCATGACATTTCTAATTTTCATCAAAAATATTTACTTCTTTCGACTAATTTTATGCAAATACTAATAAAAAATAATTGAATTTCTGTGAAATTTTTATTATTCATGAAAATAATTGAATTCTTATGAAAATTTTTACAAAAAATTTTTCAAATAATTGAATGTCTGTGTGGCATTTTATTAAATTTTTTTTTAAATAATTGAATAATTGAATTTTTTTTAATAATAAAAAGCATTTTATTATTTATGAAAATAATTGAATTCTTGCCAAAGATTTTATTAGAATTTTTTTAAATAATTGAATTTCTAAGAAAAAATTAACTAATCTTAAAAATAATTGATTTCTTGTGATGAATATTGTTATTCATGAAAATAATTGAATTTTGCAAAGAATTTTATTAAACTGTCTCAAAATAATTGAATTTTTGGGAACAATTTTGTTATTTATCGACATAATTGAATTCTTTCGAAGAATTATTATTTATATATTAAATAATTGATTTTTTAAGAAGAATTTTATTAAAAATCTAAAAGAGTAATTAAATTATTTTAAAAAAATGTAATTAAAATTGAATTTAAAATAATTGTTTCTTTCGAACAATCTTTTTAAAATAATTTGAAAATAATTGAATTCCAGTGAAAAATTCTAATATTTATAAAAGTAATTAAATTCTTCCGAAGAATTTAAAAAAAAAATTAAATAATAGATTTTTTCCAGGAATTAAAATTAAATTTTTAAGAATTACAACATTTTTTAGCAATTCCTGTAAAATTGTAATAAAAATAATTGAAATTTTGATATGAATTTTATTATGTATTTATGAAAATAATTGAATAGTTGCTAAAAATTCTGTTAAAATTTTCAAAAATAATTTAATTCCTAACAAGAAGTTTATTATATGGTATATAAAAATAATTGAATTCCCAAGCAGAAATTAATTACTTTTAGAAATAATTGAATTCTTGCGATGAATATTTCTATTTATGAAAATAATTGAATTTTGCAAATAATCTTATTAAAATAATAAAAAAATGGAATTTTTGGGAATAATTTTGTTATTTATCATCATAATTGAATTTTTTCGAAGAATTTTATGAAAATCTAAAAGAATAATTAAATTATTTAAAAAAAATGTAATTAAAATTCTATTTAAAATAATTCATTTCTGTCGAAAAATTTCATTAAAATATTTGAAAATATTTGCATTCCTGTGAAAAATTCTAATGTTTTTGTAAATATTAACTTCTTGAAAAGAATTAAAAAAAGAATTAAAGAATTAAAAAAAAGAATTAAAAAAGAATTAAATGAATTAAATTAGGTAATTAAATTAAGAATTAAAAAAACACATTTTTTTAAATAATTGATTTTTTCGAGGAAGTTTTAAAAATTAATTGAATTCCTGACAAGAATTTTATTATTTATGAAAAATGATTGAATTTCTGAGAAGAATTTTACTATTTATGAAAATAATTGAACTACTGCGAAAAATTTTATTAAAATGTTTAAAAAGAATTGAATTTCTGTGAAAAATTTGGTTATTTTTGAAAATAATTAAATTCTTCATAAGAGTTTTATAAACATTTTTATAAATAATTAATTTTTTTCGAAATATAATAAATATTATGAAAATTTTATTTTAAATTATTGAATTCTTCTGGAAAACTTTATTTGTGAAAATAATTGAATTTTTCTCTTAATTAATTGAAAATAGTATTAAAAACAATTGAAATTCTTCGATGAATTTTATTATTTACGAAAATAATTGAAGCTTGCTTAGAATGTTATTAAAATTTTTTTCAAATATAATTGAACTTCCATGAAAAATGTTATTATTAGTGATAGTAATTAAATTATTGTGAATAATTGTATGAAAATTTTGTTAAATCATTGATTATCTCGAAATTTTTTTGAAAATGCGATTCTAAATTAATTGATTTCCTGTGAAAATTTTATTATTTATAAATGAATTGTATTTTTGGATGAATTTTATAAATTTTTTTTGTTAAATAATCGAATTCTTTTGCGAAATTTGATGAAAATACTAGATATTGAAAATAATTGAGTTTCGAATTTTTTTTCGAAAATAATTGAATCGTTTTAAAGAATTTGAGACTTTAATTTTTTAGAAGTTTTTTGATTTCTAGTATTAGCGAATTTAAAGTAATGGAAGTTTTCAAAAAAAAAAAAAAACTGAAACAGTAGCTTTTATTGGCTGAAATATAAAAAAATAGTAGCATAACGAAAAAAAAGTTCTAAATAGTAGGTTTTTGTAGATGAGTGCGAAGCCGGTAATAGAAAAATCGGTTATTTGAATTTTACAAGTAATATCGATTATTTGAATCAATTAGATTCCAATAAAAAAATATATATATTGAAAAAAATATTCAAATCATATTTCGTGAAATCAAGAGGAAATATTTCTGCGCAGAAAAAAGAGAGGAGAGAAATAGTCTAATGGATATAAATTCTTTTTCTCGTCGGGGATGTAAATTCAAATGCATCGAATTGGTATTAATTAACAGTTGAGTAGAAAAAATCACAAGGAGCTCAAAGTTACTTCACTTAAAAGCCCCAACGTTTTGAGTACCCTGATTCTTTATTAAGATAGAATGTCAGCGGTGGTTTCATTTCTTCGTAAAACAAATGGCTCGCGAGTTATCACACCCTCCCCACGGTTTGCATCAAAGAGAGAGTGAGAGAGAGCGCAAGAGAGAAAAAAGGTTAAAGCGAATACAACCCTCCCATTTAAAAAATGTAAATTCGTTAATGCAGTACCACTGCGAGAAATGGGACGCAAGAGAAGAAAGAGGGGGTGTGCGAAAATTTGTTCTTTCGTCCCTCTTGAGCTTCCTGCCACGCACCCTATTACCTGAGACTATTATCCAATACAAAAAATCAAATAAAGTATGCTAAGTTACGCTCCGCAAGGCTTTAGGGAGTCAATACTGCCTTAGGGGTAGAACAATTTTTTTTTCTTCTTCTTTTTTTTCCGCTGTTTTTTTCTCTCGAGTTACACACCAACACCTATCGACGATCCTCGCCAGTTAACCCCATAAGCATTTTCAACGTTCCCTCCATTAACTTTTCTAGTGGGGTCTTCGCTTGATCAGATTTTCTAAAAGAAGTGTCTCTGAGTCTTTTCTTTAATGATGTTTTATTTCAATCTTTACTTCGAAAATATTATCTCAATAATTGTATTGATTTTTACTTCATCATTGACAACTTATTTTTCTTTGAGAAGTAATGTAATTATTGGAGAGAGAGGGTGAAATGGGTTCTTTAATATTCAACGCCTAGATTGAGCCAGTGTTCGCCCAAGTGTTATTGTGATAATGGGAATGAAAATAATTTACTATCATTAGGGCCTATTGTTTACTAACATTTGACCTTTCCTGCTAGATAATGCTGTGATTAAGCTGCGAATATTTTCACCCAATATTCAGCCAAGATTTGACCAAGATTAACAGAAAGCAATGAATCAATATAATTAATAATCGGATTTAAGATTGTTTCGATATTCGCTCTAGTTCTGAAAATAGAGATTGTGAATCAAGTCAATCCTGCGACTAATCCACAAACATTGTCACTCAATTTTTAGCCAATATTGATCCAGGATTGATAGAATAAAAAAAATCAATACAATTAATATTCAGAGCTAAGAATGTTCCGATATTCGTCTAAATTTTTTACCTACTAAATTCTTTGTTTCACTATTCCACCAAGTTTGGTAACCAATAGCGTAGATAAACGATGGATAATCACTCCCTAGATTAAGCCAAGATTGATAAAGATTTGTTGAATAAATGATAAAATATTACTTTAACCATTAGTTCCCAATATACTCGCTGATGTTTAATACAGGAACTAAACTTGATTACCAGCACAAAAAATGGAGAAATAATTTCCAATCTTGGCTGAATCTTGGTTGAATCTAGGCTGAATTTTAATGGAAAAAAGTAGCATATTAGTTTTAACTTTTAACTGTTTTAAGCGACTATTAACATAGTAATTAAAATCTTAACTTCAGTGAATAATTAGACAGTAGTTTAAAAATTTTAAAATAAACAACTGCGGCGCTGTCTGACAATCCAGATTGAATATTGGACCAATCTAGTTAGTCAATTTTAAAGCGAATAATATTAAAAAGCAAATTAATAAAACGAAAAATTACCATTTTTGGGTCAACAATGGTCAAATCTAGTATGTAAATTCTGAAACAAAGACTAAAAGCAATATTTATTATTCGTGGGTGAATCTTGGCACAAATTTTAAAGAAAAAAAGAGATTATTAGCTGCTTGCCTCTGGTAAAAAGTGGAACAATCTAGACTGTTAATTTTAAAAGCAAAAATTGTAGTATTCGCCACCTATCTTGGGCGAATAATGAAACAATCTAGACTGGTAATTTTAAAAGCAGAAATTGTGGTATTGGACACCAAACTTGGGTGAATGTTGGGACAATCTAGTCCAGTAATTTTAAAAGCAAAAATTGCAGTATTTGGCACCAAAATTTAAATGAATATTGGGTCATTCTGGTCTGGTAAACTTTAAGAGCGAAAGTTGTAGTACTCCACACCAAACTTGGGTAAATATTGGGGCAAGTTAGTCTAGTAATTTTAAAGGCAGAAATTGTAGTATTAAACAACAAATTTAGGTGAATATTGAGGCAAACTTGTCTGGTAATTTTAAAAGTAGAAATTTTAGTATTAGATACCAAACTTGGCGGAATATTGGGTCAATCTAGTCCGGTAACTTTAAAAGCAAAAATTGTAGTATTCGCCACTACACTTAAGTGAATAATGGGTCAATTTAGTCTGGTAATTTTATTTTAAAAGCAATACAGTATTCGACACCAAACTTGGGTGAACATTGGGTATACCCAATGTTCACCCAAGTTTGGGTGAACTAGACTATAGTCTAGTTTCTCAATCACAGTTTTTCTAAGGATATCAAATTAAGAGAAAAAACGCATCGATGCGTTTTTTCTCTTAATTTGATATCCTTAGAAAGACTGTGAAGTTACAGCAACCAACTACAATCTTACTCACCATTTTTCTGCCAATTTCGGTCCAATCTATTTAAAAAAACTAATTTCAGTCCCTGAACAGTAGAAGCAACATGACTAAAAACAAACTCTTCTCCAAGAAGAAAGAAAAACTCACTTACTTTAATAAAAAAAAAAATTGTCGCCTTTCTTTGTTTTTTGTTTTACCTGCAGCAATAAATTGCAGATATAAAAAAGCCGTTACCCTCTTTTGTGCCCTCGCGCTCGGTCATAATTTGTAAAACATATGTTTCGCGTAATCATTCACGGTGTTCTCTATTATCGGCACGGGGGTGGAAAACGGAGAACGAGTTTTCGGGGTGGTACGAGTCTATACATATTTAATGAGCTTGTGGCACACAGAGAGAAAGAGGAGAGCTCTCTTACTCTCGCCCTTCGCAAGAATATCTCTACTTGCGAGATATATATTTTTATTCAAATCTCATCCAATGCGTTGAAGATGCTCTCTCCACGGTGCCTTAAAGTAAAGGAGCGTTCATATTGGCAGGGGGGGGGGGTTTGAAAAACGTAAAAAGGGGTTGTGCGAAGAGAGGAGAGAATCGTGGGGGGATATCAAAGAAAAATACAGCGAGTGCCTTTCCTGCATGCATAAATGTAATCCCTGAGTAATGTATATTTTAAAATGTCACTGAGAATCCCACCGCTCATTATTATATCGGATCGATAAACTTCACTGTATATATACAAAAAAATACGGAACTGGGTCTTTGAAATTTTATTTTTATCATTTTGATTATTATTTCTCAAGGAGGTCTTTGTCTCTCTCGTCGTATAATCACACCAGTAATTGAGTAATTTACTCAATGGTAATTTATTAAATTATTTACTTTAGGTTATTATTAATCCGTTTACTTCAATTATCATGAGATATTGTTAATTGTTATTATTTATTAGCAATATTGAAAATTATTGGTAATTATAATTGCTTTACAATTGCTAGCAGCAATTTAATTATTAATTGTTACTTGCTACTTGCTATTATCTAAAACCAAGACAATTTTTTTTTACCTTTTGAAAATATGGAAAATTTTCGATAAATTAAAAACAATTATAATATTTGTATACTACATATATATGTGAGTGTGTGTGTATGAATCGAAAGAAGTTTAATCAACGTTTGTATCTGGTGACTAGTACACCGCCCACGCAACCACTTGACCTCTCAACGCCCCCATAGCTGACAATTAACCTTATCAACTCGACTCAACTCGACCTAACCCGAGTTTGTTCTCCTTGAGTATATCGTACGGGCATTTGTAACGAAAAGAATCAAATATTTCGAATTCACGTGCGCCTCACCGAGATTTACATGCCAAACGAAACTTGATGATTTTTTACCCTTTCACGTCAAATCTAATTTATTTCTTATCTAACTTTTCGAAAATTATTATTTTCTCTAAAGTAATAATAATTTAGAAAAAAAAAATTTAACTGGAATGGAAATTTATTTGATTAAAGTAAATATTTATTTTACAATATGCACAAACAGTCGATTACTTGAATCAAATAAATTTTTCTTAATATAAAAATGAAATAAATAAATAATTATAATCACAGTAAAACGTGGGGTGTTAAAATAACATCAGAATGGATTAAAATAATCTGCAACAGTTTAATTCCTCTAGGATTAAATTAACACCAGAAAGGATTAAAATAATCTATTTTGGTGTTATTTTTAACTATGAATGAAATTTTACTTTAAATAAAACACCAAAGTCAACGATTTGGAAAAATTCAACGATTTTAGCTTCTCTAGGAAGAATAGTAAGTTAATAAGTTAGTTACTAACTTACTAACTAACTTAGTAACATAATTACTAAATTCAAACTTTGTTCAAAAATTTAAAAAAATTCTCGTCAAAATTTCAATTCTCTTTATAAATAATAAAATTCTTCTCTGTTATTCAATTGTTTTACAAAATTTTAATCAAATTCTTGTCAAAATTTCAACTATTTTCAAAAGTTTTTTAAAATTAAATGATTTTTAATATCTACTATTTCAATAAATAAAATTTTACCACAGAATTGTATTATTTAAACAAAATTTTAATAAAAATTTCATAGGAATTCAATTGCTTACCAATTTTTTATAAATTTCTTCTCACCAATTCAATTATTTTTAATTTTTTAATGAATAGTTTCTCCAAAGAATTAAAATATATTCAAAGAATTAAAAAAATATAGTTCTAAGAAATTCAATTATTTCGAAAAATTTAAATAAAATTCTTTTAAAAATTCTATTATTTAAAAAAATTTTGATAAAATTCTTTACAAGATTTAGTTAAAAAAATTGCAATTTTAATAAAATTTCCCTATACAATTCAATTTTTTTCACAATTCTTCTTAATAATTTAATTATTTTCACAAATAATATATTTTTTTATGAGAATTCAATTATTTAAATAAGTTTGAACAAAATTCTTCGCTAGAAATCAATTAGTTTAATAAATAATAAAAAATTTTCTTGAGAATTCAATTATTTAACAAAATTTCGATAAAATGCTTTAAAAATTTAAAAAATTAAAATAAAATTAATTATAGAATACAATTATTTTCGTAAAATATAACACTTTTCCTAGGAATACAATTATTATAAAAAATGTTTGTAAAAATCTTCGAAACAATTTAATTATTTACGTAAAAAATAAAATTCTTCGAAGCAATTCAATTATTTAAGAAATTGTAATAAAATTCTTCCCAAGAATTCAATTCTTTTCAAAAACAAACATTTTCACAGGAGTTCAATTATTTAAAAAAAATTTTTTTCAATTCTCTGTCAGATTTCAATTATTTTCAATTTTTTAACAAAATTTATCGATGAAATTTAATTATTTTCAAACAATGTTTAAAAAATTTTAAAAATTCAATTATTTGATAAAATTTAAATAAAATTTTTCACAAGAAATTAATTATTTTCATAAATAATAATATTTTTCTCCGAAATTCAATTATTTTCATAAATAATTAAATAATAATATTTTTCTCCGGAATTCAATTATTTTCATAAATAATAAAACTCATTGCAGAATTTCAATTATTTTTAATGCAATTTTAATCGAATTCCTCGAAAAATGTAATTATTCTTAAAAATTCTATTAAAATTCGTCCAAAGAATTTAATGAATTAAAAAATTTGTTGATAACATTTTTTATGAGAATTTAATTTCAAGAAAATGAAATTCATAAATTATTCATTTTTGTATTTAAATAATTGAATTCTCGTAGAATTTACTAATGAAAACGGGTTTAAAAATGAATTTCAGTTAAGAAATTTAATTTTGGAAATTTAATTTTAGATTATAATTAAATATTAAAAGCATTATAACGTGGATTTTTAGAAATAATTAAATTTTGAAAAAGTTTCAAATTAAAATCATTGAAATTCTTAATTTTTCATATTTTGGACAAACAATTCTGTAGAATTAATTCTTTTCAAAAGTTTAATAGGATTTTTATTGAAATTATTTCAAGTTTTTATTTTTCAATATATATTTAATTGCAAAATTTTCGAATAATTGAAATTTTGTAAAATTGAATTGTAAACGAATGAATTTCAAAATTCTCAAACAACATTTTTTAAAATTATTTAAAATAATGGATTTATTGAAGAATTTTAGTTAAAATCACTAGAAAAAAATTTAATTTTAGAGAAGTTACAAATTATTGCAGAAATTCAATTATTTTCAAGAGTAATAAAATTCTTCTTAAAGATTCAATTATTATTTTTACTTATAATAAAACTCATCGCAGCGTTTCAATTATTTTTCATACAATTATAATTGAATTCCTTGGAAAAAATAATTATGTTTATGCAAGTTTTAATAAAATTCGACAAAAGAATTCAATTATTTAAAAATTTATTAATAAAATTCTTTTATGAGAATTAAATTTTGAGAAACATTCAATTATTCAATAAATTATTTACTTTTGCATTTAAATAATTAAATTCTTGTGGAATTTTCTAATAAAAATTTATTTTCATTTCATAAAAATGAATTTCAGTTAAAATTTTAGATTATAATTAAATATTAAAAGCAATATAGCGTGGATTTTTAGAAATAATTGAATTTTGAAATTAATATTTTTGAAAAAGTTTAATTGAATTTTCTTTATATTATTTGAAGGTTTTATTTTCTAATATGCATTTAATTAAAGAATTTACGAATAATTGAAATTTCGGTGAAATTGAATATTGTAAACAAATGGATTTGAAAATTGCAAAAGAATTTTTTCGAAAATTATTAAAAATAATTGATATAAAGTAAAATTGTAGTTAGAAATTTTTGAAAATAATAATTGAATTAAAGTAATGAAAATAATTTTGAAGAAGTATAATATTCTTATAATATAAAATAATGATTTTATTACTTGGTCATCTTTAATTATTATAAAATATGAAGAAAGCATTGACTCCGAGTCGAAGACTCGGAGTTATCGATATCTTCATGTTTTATAGTTATAAAAAAATGTAATGAACTAAAATTTCATTTATTGTAAAAAATAACACCAAAATTGATTATTTTAATCTTTTTGGTGTTAATTTAATCTGCAACACTTTTTAATACCTCACCATTTACTGTGATAATATTAAGAGATACAATAATGATAGTAATCTCTGACCCATAATTTCTGCAAGTAGAGACTACAATGTCCTTTTGCCAAATGGGGCGAGAGTGTTAATCGGTTACAAAAGCATTAGTATGCAACACAAAATGGGGATAAGATAAATAATTCACTTAAAAGAAAAAACGACTAGCAAAAAAAAGATGATGAAGAAGAAATAAATAAATAAAAGTTTGCGAGGCCAAGATTTGTCACCGACCAGACATACTTTAGATTTAAGGCCATCTTTTCTGAAACGAACCTCTAACCTGTTTTCTGTTTGTAGTTCTCGTGAAATACGAGGGATATGCATTTACCGCAAGTAATCTCTCTTCGAGTGTGAGACCACTTTTACGCTTCATTTGACAAACCCAAAAAAAAGGAAAGAAAAGGAACGAAAAAAAAAATGAAAAAAAGGACAAAAAAAGTCAATGAGTTTTTAAGGGAAATAGTGGGAAAGGGTTATTCTCTTAGAAAAAACGTATCGTGTAGCGAAAAAAAATTTCCTACATCTTTTTCCATTGTCATTCAAGACTCATTTTACCACACAAAGAGGAAAATTAATCTTTTTTTTGTTGAAACGAATTTACAAGATTGTAATTTTCGTAGAAAAATTAAAAAAATTCTAGACTGTTAATAATTGATACTGATTGTTGTTTAATAACAATCAGTATGTAATCAGTAATAATCAGTTTATTTTAATAACTAAGTTACTAAAATTATTATTCCAACCAATAATTTCAGTATTTGAAACAAAGTACCATTAAATTGAATTCAATAAATATTATTAGATTCAATTAAATATTTCATTGATAATAGTCAATTAATCGGTTATTTGAATCAAATAAATTTTTTTCAGTGTATGATTCATTTTTCTCTACAGAAAAAATGACAATTTTGAAGAAAATTCCATTATACTTGTATAAATTTATTTGAATGGCGTAAATAAAGGCAAAGTTCAAGGGCACAGGGAATTTTTTTTGCTTCTACAATCTGACGACAATGCTGCTACTCGAGGATACGAAATGGATAATACATATCAGAAGGTGAACATATACCGTCTCGGTATAATGAGAAAAGAAGAGAGGGAGTCCCGATGGATTCTGTGCTGCACAATTAGCTTCGCCGTTTTCCAATTTAATCGACGAATTATCAACCCTTCAGGGAACAGGGACTTGGTTGCTTTGCAAAAAAATAAGTATATCCATAAGGACGACCACGACGACGACGTTCGTCTACCGCGCTCGAATATTAACCATATAAACACAGCGGGGCATATCGTATTTTTATATACTTTGTGCCCCAAGTAACGTTATACGATTTGCAATATATGAAAAATTAATAAAATCCAGAAGAAAGACTTTGGAGGAAAAAAATTTAATATTCGTCAAATATAATTTTCGAAATCATTTTTCTAAACGAAACAGAAACAGAAAATTATCTTAACAAGTCTCGAACCAGTGAAAGTATTTATTTGCTTTACAGACAAAAAAATGAAAAATTACGGACCACAATTACTGACAAAAATATAAATAGTCCGAGTCAAATAAGAAAACATTTTACTTAAAAGTATAAATTAAATTTTTTCATAACTATAAAACATGAAGAAATAAAATAAGAAATCGATAACTCCAAAAAAGTTCTTTGACAATTTTCAAAAACTAATTGTTTACAGTATTCAATTTTACGAAATTTCAATTATTCGTAAATTCTTCAATTAAAAATATATTAGAAAATAAAAACATCAATTAATATAAAAAAATTCAATTATAAACTTTTTAAAAAAAATTAATCTCAAAATTCAATTGTTTCTAAAAATTCACGCAATATTACTTTTAATATTCAATTATTATCTAAAATTGTGATTGAAATTCATTCTTGAATCAATTTTTATTGGAAAATTCTACGAGAATTCAATTATTTAAATACAAAAATAAATAATTCATTGAATATTTCTTAAAATTGAATTTTCATAAAGACTTTTATCAAAATAATTTTCATATAATTGAATTCTTTTGACGAATTTTAATAAAAATTTTTAATTTAATATTACATTTTTCTAGGAATTCGATTAAAATTGTATTATAAATAATTGAAATTCAGCAATGAGTTTTATTATTAATGAAAATAATTGAATTCCTAAAAATAATTTCATTATTTACGAAAATAATTGAATCCCTGTAAATATTTTATAACTTCTGAAAATAATAAAACGTTTGCGTAGAATTTTACTCAATTTTTTTTTAAATAATTGAATTCTATAGGAAAATTTTATTAAAATAGTAAATATCGAAAATCATTAAATTTAAGGAAAATTTTTGAAAATAATTGAATTTTGTTCGAAGAATTTTATTATTTATAAACATAATTGAAATTTCAACGAGAATTGAAAAAAATTCTTCTAAGAAATTCAATTATTTCGAAAAATTTAAATAAAATTCTTTTAAAAATCCTATTACTTAAAAAAATTTTGACAAAATTCTATACAAGATTTAGTTAATAAAACAGCAATTTTAATAAAATTTTCTTATACAATTAAATTATTTTCAGTACAATTCTTCTTAAGAAATCAATTATTTTCACGAATAATATATTTTTTTATGGGAATTCAATTATTTAAAAAAGTTTGAATAAAATTCTTCACTAGAAATCAATTAGTCTCATAAATAATAAAATTTTTCTTGAGAATTCAATTATTTAAAAAAACTTTGATAAAATGCTTTATAAATGTGGAAAATTATAATAAAATTGATCATAGAACACAATTATTTTCGTAAAATACAACATTCTTCCTAAGAATACAACTATTGTCAAAAATGTTTGTAAAAATCTTCGAAACAATCTAATTATTTACGTAAAAAATAAAATTCTTCAAACCAATTCAATTATTTAAGAAATTTTAATAAAATTCTTCCCAAGAATTAAATTCTTTTTTTAAAAAAAAAAATTTTCACAGGAATTTAATTATTAAAAAAAATTCTTTTTTAATTCTATGTCAGATTTCAATTATTTTAAATTTTTTAAAAAAATTTCTCGATAAAATTTAATTATTTTCAAAAAGTGTTAAAAAATTCTGAAAAATTCAATTATTTGATAAATAAAATTTGAATGAAATTCATTACAAGAAATTAATTATTTTCATAAATAATAATATTTTTCTCCGGAATTCAATTATTTTCACAAATATAATTCTTTACAGGAATTCAATTCTTTGAAAAATTATTTGATAAAGTTCGTTGCTAGAATTCAATTCTTTTCATAAATAACAAAACTTATCGCAGAATTTCAATTATTTTTTATATAATTTAAAATAAAATGATAGAAAATTGTATTTATTCTTAATTTTTTTTTTAATTTCGCCAAATGAATTTAATTGTTTTTAAAAATTTTAATAAAATTCTTTATAATAAAAAATCAATTATTGAATAAATTATTTATTTTTGTCTTTAAATAATTGAATTCTAGTAGAATTTTCTAATAAAAATTGATTTTCATTTCATAAAAATGAATTTCAGTTAAAATTTTACATAATAATTGAATATTAAAAGCATTATAGCGTGGATTTTTAGAAATAATTGAATTTTGAAAAGGGTGGAAATTAAAATCTTTGAAAATTTGAATTTATTGTTACAATAATCTTATGATATAAAATAATTATTTTATCACTCTGTCATCTTAAATTTCTTCATGTTTTATAATAATATTCTCATAAGTTATTTGAATTTGAGAATCTTAATTCCTATAGAAAAATAATAATGATTTAAAATTGATTTAAAAAAAAAGTTATTGATGTTCTTCAGGGTCAGGGAAAAAGGTGCAAATTTTATCTGGAAATCAGGGAAAAGTCAGGGAAAAAAATTAAAGTTTTGTGGTAACCCTGTTATCAGTCTAGTTTGTCCAAACATAAGTCGAAAGATTGATAGGTAATACTTTAGTTCTTTGCTTTAAAATCCAAAATCTAGTTAGCCCCAATATTCACCCAAGTTTGGTGGTAAATACTACAATATTTTCTTTCAATTGCCAGCCAAGATTGTTAAATTGCAATGGACATTAAATATTTATGCCCATATACAAAATTATTCAAGCTTTCAGGCAATAAATTACTTATAGCATCGTTTAGCAATCTTGGGTGAATATTGGGTGAAACTAGGCTGTCAGTATTAGCTGTCAATTTTGATTTTATCTTGACTATCAATAACAGAAGATCAGTTGTACCAATTATTACCAAACCTGGTCGAATATTGGCCTAATATTGGTTAATTTTGGTGAGCTTGTTCTTTTCCGGAATTTTTCGAAACCAGAGGAAAAAATTTTTCTTTTAAAGAAGAAAGAAATGTGCGATTGAATTATGAAAAGCCCGCTGCCCGAGAGTAAAGTAAACACAGCTGGAGAGTCTTTTTCCATTAAAAGTGGATTTCCACTCGTACATGTCGATTAACAAGGTTCTTATCTGGTTCTTGGATTTTTATTGACTATTGAGAATAGCAGGCGCGCGTGGAGCAAGAAAAGATCTCCAGCGCTGGATGCTTCCAGCCTAGTTGTGTAAGCGAAGTTGTGCAGTCATCCGGCAGCTTAAACACAAGGATCCCCCAAGTAATCCCGGTCTTCTCGGACCGGTAAAAACACCTCGATACGAATCGACGATTTAAAGACGATTAGCTTCGGGCTACGAGATCCACAATATATACCATAAACATTTTTCGACTTTTGCCACGTATATATCTATATGTGTGTATGTGTATAATTTTTTTTATCGCTCGTACAAGTACGATCGCGAAATTATGTTGCACGAGGGGTCTCAGCCACCGATCATCTTTGGGAAAATTGATCGCCATCGTGCCACTACCGCACCCACCGGAATTCATTTAGAATTGAGCTTGACCGCCGTGGAGAGAAGGAGCCTCTACTCTCTTGATTTATCTTTTCCCAAGCCTTCCAAGACTCTTCTTCCAAACGGAAGGCCAAAGCTACTTTTGGCACACAGGGTGGCACTAATAAGTGGTTCGCCATTCAGCTGACTAATCATCTTCTCGAGCCGTAACCAGTTGACAAAGTGATTTCTAATTCCCAACTATCGAACCGTAGTTCCAAATTCCGAAAAGACACACTTTTAGTTTTAAAAAAATTATTTTCTAATTGGCTCGAACTAGGTTCCTAAAATCCATAGAAGTTCGTAAAAGTCAGTTTTCATTAAAAAAAAAGGTCCGTAAAGTTCGTCATTTGATTAAAAAAGGACAAAAAAATTGTAAATTGTACAATATAATTTGAAGAATTTTAGAGAAATTACAAATGAATGGAAAAATTCAATTATTTTCAAAAGTAATAAAATTCTATGCAGAAATTCAATTCTGTTAAAATTTTTTTTAAAAATTCTCGTCGAAATTTCAATTATGTTTATAATTAATAAAATTCTTCCAACAAAATTCAATTATTTTCAAAAATTGTAATAAAATTCTTGGCAAAATTTCAGTTATTTTCGAAAAATTTTCCTCATTTCAATTATTTTTAATATCTACTATTTTAATAAAATTTTTACGACAGAATTCTATTATTTAAAAAAAATTTTAATAAAATTCTACGCAAACCTTTATTAATTTTCATAAAATAATCAAAATTTCACAGGAATTCAATTATTAAAAATTTTTTTTTTAATTTTCCTCAAAATTTTAATAATCTTGATAAATAATGAAAATAATTCACCGAAATTCAATTATTGTCAAAATATGCCCCGACTCAGAGTGATTGACTTCATCATATTTTATAATAAATTTAAGATGACAGAGTGATAAAATCATTATTTTATATCATCATAATTTATTGTAACTATAAATTCAAATTTTTAAAGATTTTAATTTGAACCCTTTTTAAAATTCAATTATTTCTAAAAATTCACGCTATAATGCTTTTAATATTCAATTATAATTTAAAATTTTAAGTTAAATTCATTTTTAAATAAATTATTATTAGAAAATTTTTCGAGAATTCAATTATTTAAATACAAAAATAAATAGTTTATTCAATAATTGAATTTTTATGAAGAATTTTATTAAAATTCTTAAAAACAATTAAATTCTGTTGGCGAATTTAAAAAAAAAATTTAAGAATAAATACAATTTTCTATCATTTTATTTAAAATTATATAAAAAATAATTGAACTTCTGCGATAAGTTTTGTTATTTATGAAAAGAATTGAATTCTAGCAACGAAATTTATTAAACAATTTTTTAAAGAATTGAATTTCTGTGAAGAATTCTATTTGTGAAAATAATTGAATTCTGAAGAAAAATATTATTATTTATAAAAATAATTAATTTCTTATGAAGAATTTTATTCAAATTTTATTTATCAAATAATTGAATTTTTCAGAATTTTTTAACACTTTTTAAAAATAATTAAATTTTATCGAGAAAGTTTTTTAAAAACTTAAAAATAATTGAAATCTGTCAAAGAATTAAAAAAGAATTTTTTTAATAATTGAATTCCTGTGAAAATGTTTTTTTTTTTAAAGAATTTAATTCTTGGGAAGAATTTTATTAAATTTTCTTAAATAATTGAATTGCTTCGAAGAATTTTTTTTTACGTAAATAATTGAATTGTTTCAAAGATTTTTACAAACATTTTTGACAATAATTGTATTCCTTGGAAGAATGTTATATTTTACAAAAATAATTGTATTCTGTGATCAATTTTATTATAATTTTTCAAATTTATAAAGCATTTTATGAAAATTTTGTTAAGTAATTGAATTCTCAAGCCAACTTTTATTATTTATGAAACTAATTGATTTCTAGCGGAGAATTTTATTCAAACTTCTTTAAATAATTGAATAAAAAAAATACATTATTTGTGAAAATAATTAAATTATTAAAAAGAATTGTGAAAAAAATTGAATTGTATAGGGAAATTTTATTAAAATTGCAATTTTATTAACTAAATCTTGTAAAGAATTTTGTCGAAATTTTTTTAAATAATAGAATTTTTAAAAGAATTTTATTTAAATTTTTCAAAATAATTGAATTTCTTAGAACTATATTTTTTTAATTCTTTGAATATATTTAAATTCCTTGGAGAAACTTCATTAAAAAAATTAAAAATAATTGAATTGGTGCGAAGAAATTTAGAAAGAAAAAATTGATAAGCAATTGAATTCCTATGAAATTTTTATTAAAAATTTGTTTAAATAATACAATTCTGTGGTAAAAATTTATTAAAATAGTAGATATTAAAACTAATTGAAATGAGGAAAATTTTTTAGAAAATAATTGAAATTTTGCCAAGAATTCTATTAAATTTTTTGAAAATAATTGAATTTCGGAGAAGAATTTTATTGTTTATAAAAATAATTGAAATTTTGACTAGAATTTAAAAAAATTTTTTTGAACATAATTGAATTTATACGAAGAAGTTTATTACTTTTGAAAATAATTGAATTTCTGTAATCAGTTGTTCTTAGAATTTCTTAAAACTTGGGTAAATATTGGGGCAAGCTAGTCTAGTAATTTTAAAGACAAAAATTGTACTATTCGCCACTAAACTTGGCTGAATATTGGGGCAATCTAGATTATCAGGTAAAAAACGGACAAGTACATTATTTAATTTGCTTTAAAACCAAATTTAGTAATAATATTAATAATAATAATAATTACTAATAATAATAATAATAATAATAATAATAATAATAATAATAATAATAATAATAATAATAATAATAATAATAATAATAATAATAATAATAATAATAATAATAATAATAATAGTAATAATAATAATAATAATAATAATAATAATAATAATAATAATAATAATAATAATAATAATAATAATAATAATAATAATAATAATAATAATAATAATATTAATAATAATAATAATAAAAATCAATCAATTGTGCAGTAATGTTTATAGTAAAATTGTGAGTCTTCCGGTGTGTTTGATACTGCAGCGACATTCGTAACCCCAATGATTGTAACAATAACAACAATATCGATTTAATTATAGAATTATGGTGGTCTTAGGATTATTATGGTTGCATAAAAGTTATTCGGCCCATGATGCGACAGCAGTGCTTTACTGTCAATATCAATAATGACTGTCGGAAATGACCGCAATTAAAACAGGTGTTAAACAATTAATCACCGATTCTAACTCCAGATTTTGAGCAACTAATTCCGATTATGACGATTGTAAATTTGCTGCTGCGATTACCATTACACATGCACCATTTCAAAGCCTAGTATATTAATTTAGATACTCTTTTTCTTTCCAGTTTATAGATTATACTACAATCTATATGCTTAATGTATAAATAATAAAATAAATAATAAAACGAATAATAAAATAAATAAAATAAATAATAAACTAAACAATAAAATGAACAACAAAACGAACAACAAAATGAACAATAAAATAATAAATAAAATAAATTTAAATTAAATGTAAAAATTTTAGAGAATAAATAATAAAATAAATAATAAATCAAATAATAAAATAAACAACAAATCGAACAACAAAATGAATAATGAAATAAATCTTAAATAATAATAATTTTAAATAATCTTAAATAAAACTTAAGCGTAAAAAAATGTAGAGAAAAAATAAGAAAAGAGTAAGAAAAATGAATTAGTAAAATAAAAACTGAAATAATTAATAAAATAATATGGAAGTAAATAATACGTTACATAAATAATAAATCAGAAAGTTAAAAATAAAATAGTAAAGGAAAACTACAAAACATGAAAATAACAGTTATGTATAGGTACACAGGAAAAATTTTCAACTATCGTTAAAAAAAATTTGTTCAACACTCGAAAAAACTAATTCTATCACTAATTAAAAGTTTACACATTTGAAAAGAAATTTCTTTTTCTTTTTTTTTTTTACTTTTTCCATTTCTTTTTCTCTGGGGGAAACTAAAAGGAATGAAGAATGTAAACAGACTGAAGACAATTTTACGATTACTCTCGTGTGTCTGCATCGTTAAGAGTGTATAGTGTCTTTCAAGTTGTCGGCAAAACTCAGTAAACCGCTAATAATAATTTACGTTATTCGATCTTCATTACATTTCTTTGCAAAGCGTTAATGTTTATTACTTCTCATGAGAGTACTACAGCGAGAGAATAAGAGGACAGTATGTTTCTTTCACTAGCCGATCATCTGTCCAATGAATCGCAACAGTGCTCAACTCTTTTCTTGAATTGATAAAAGAGATGTGTCGAGATACATTAGCCAATTGACGTTTTTGTCGCATCATTTCACAACATCTCTAACCGATTGTATAAAGAGAATTTATCATTTTACTTTTTTTCTTTCTTTCTTTTTTTTATTCTTTAATTTGTAATTAAATTTATAATTGCTTGAATAATCTGTTTCTCTTGTTTTACAAAAAAATAAAAAAAAAAAAAATTCTGTATTACTACGTTAATGAATTAATTTTTTTAAAAACTAATTAATGCTACAGTGATAAGAATTTCTTCATGTTTTATAATAATTAAAGATGGCACAGTGTTGAAATTATTATTTTATATTATAAGAATATTGTACTTTTTTAAAATTACATTCATCATTTCAATTCAATTATTATTTTTAAGAATTTTTCACAAAAATTTTTCTCTAAATCAATTAATTTTCAAAAAAGTTCTTCTACAATTTTCAAAATCCATTTATTTACAATATTCAATTTTACAAATTTCAATTATTTGTAAATTCTTCAATTAAATATATATTCGAAAATAAAAACTTCAAATAGATTCATAAATAAATAAATAATATACCCAAAAAAAAATTCAATTACATTTTAAAAAAAAAAATTAATCTCAAAATTCAATTATTTCTAAAAATTCACGCTATATTGCTTTTAATATTCAAGTATTATCTAAAATATTAACTGAAATTCATTTTTAAATAAATTTTTATTAAAAAATTCTACGAGAATTCAATTATTTAAATACAAAAATAAATAATTTTTTAAACAGTTGAATGTTTCTTAAAATTCAAATTCTCATAAAGAATTTTATCAATAAATTTTTAAATAATAGAATTCTTTTAATGAATTTTAATAAAATTTTTGAGAATAATTATATTTTCCGAGAAATTTGATTAAAATTGTATTAAAAATAATTGAATCATCATTTCAATTAAATTATTATTTTCTACAATTTTTTACTAAAATTCTTCTTTAAATCAATTATTTTTAATAATTTTGTGATAAAGTTCTTTTGAGTATTTTCAAATTCATTTGTTTACAATTCAATTTTACGAAATTTCGATTATTTAGAAATTCTTCAATTAAACATACATTAGAAAATAAAAACTTGAAATAATTTTTAAAAATTTCGAATAAGCTTTTTGAAAAAATTATTTCCATAGAATTTTTAATGAAAAGTATGAAAAATTCAGATTTTCAAAGATTTTAATTTGAAAACTTTTAGAAAATTTAATTATTTCTAAAAATTGCAATTGTTAGTAACTTCACAAAAATTCAGTTATTATCTAAAACTTTGACTGAAATTAATTTTTAAATCAATTTATGTTAGAAAATTCTACGAAAATTCAATTATTTAAATATAAAAAAACAATTTATTGAATAATTGAATTTTTCTTAAAATTCAATTTTCATAACGAATTTTTCTTAAAATTCAATTCTCATAACGAATTTTATTAACAAATTTTTTAAATCATTAAATTCTTTGGACGAATTTTAATAAAATTTTTAAGAATATACTTACATTTCTCGAGGAATTCGATTAAAATTGTATTAAAAATAATTGAAATTTTGCAACGAGTTTTATTATTTATGAAAATAATTGAATTATTGCGAAGAATTTTATAAAAAAGTTTCAAAAAATTGGAATATTATCAAAGTTTTTGTTTAATAATTGAATTCTTTTGGGAAATTTTATTAAAATAGTAGAATATTGAAAATTATTAAATTAAGAAAACTTTTTTAAAAATAATTGAAATTTTACCATGAATTTTATTAAAATTTTTGACAAATAATAGAATTATTCTTGTCATGAATACTATTATTTATGAAAATAATTGAATTTTGCAATGAATTTTATTAAAATTCCTGAATATAATTGAATTTTGGCTACGAATTTTGCTATTTATAAAGATAATTGAAATCTTGACGACAATTTTTTTTAGATTTTTTAAAAATAATTGAAATTCTGCGAAAAATGTTATTAACTTTGAAGATAAGATTTTAAATAAGATTTTTTAAAAATAATTGAATTTCTGCGAAGAATGTTATTAATTTTGAAAATAATTGAATTCTTGAGATAAATATTATTTATGAAAATAACTGAATTCTACAATGAATTTTATATAAATTTCTGAATATAATTGAATTTCGGCTATGAATTTTGCTATTTATAAAGATAATTGAAATCTTGACGACAATTTTTTTTAGATTTTTTAAAAATAATTGAAATTCTGCGAAAAATGTTTTATTAAGGGCATTTGAACCTTGATGACGTCATACACATGCTTTGCACAAACTGTAACGTCATCAAGGTTCAAATGCCCTTAACTTTGAAGATAATTGAATTCTTGAGATAAATATTGTTATTTATGAACGAAAATAATTGAATTTTACAATGAATTTTATAAAAATTAATTGACTATTATCAATGAAATATTTAATTGAATCAAATAATATTTATTGGAGTCAATTAAATAGTTCAATTCATATTTGCTTCAAATACTGAAATTATTGGTTCAAATACCATTTAATTGACTCAAATAAATATTATTTGATTCAAGTAAATATTTAATTGATAATAGTCAATTAATCGGTTATTTGAATCAAATAAATTTTTTTTCAGTGTACTTTTATAAAATTTAATAAAGATTCTCTCTCCGTGTAAATATTAAATTTTTTCCTAGTACTTTTAATAAAAAATCCTTGACTTTTCCCTGATTTCCCTGACCTGTGGCAACCCTGGCGAAATTAAAAACAAGAAAAATTTTATTTAAATAATATATTAATTTTAAATAATATACAATTAATTAATATCTTTTGAAAAAGTAATAGGGTAAATTTCTAATTAAAATTTACTGGAAAAATGGTAAATAATAGTTAAAATATAATTAATGATACGATTATTAAAGAAAAATTATAATCATATAAATTTTTTTTTTCATTTTTTGTTCTGGATCATTGGAAATTATTAATAAAAAGAGTATGAAATTTGTCGTTGAGAGGACGTATTGAAAAGGGGAGATACAAAAAGGTCAGGCAGTGGTAGAAGCATAATGAGTAAAATCATCAGTGAGTCTCTTGACATAACGGACTCAGTCTCATAGTATTTGTCCAGCGGGCGGGCTCTTCACGTACAAACATTGAACTTGAGGCTTCATCCCAAACTTTTATTTCTCTGATTCAATATAATATTTGCGAATGTCAAAGTATTTTTTTCTCCATCTCTTTCACCCATAAAAAAACAGGAAAACTTTCTGTACGAATTCCTCTCATTTTTCAAAGTCACTTTTAAATTTTCTCTCAATTTAAAACCGTTCACAATTTTTTTTGAATATTTTCTACATTTATTTTTTCAGTTTGAAAACAAAATGGGACAAATATAAAAATTTTTAATTGTTAACTATTAATTGTTAACTATTATTTGAAAAAATAATTCTTTGACTAAAGAAAAAAAAATCCAGTGGAAATGAAAAGGAGTTTGTAAAAAATTATTCATACGAAAAAAACTTGAGGAAATGAAATGGAGTTTAGAAAAATTATTGGGACAATAATACTGCCACGTGGTTTTAAAACACAATATATATAAAAGAAAAAGAGCATTGAGGTAACGACAAGCAGATTCTTATCTCTTGTCGTCATTGCTACCGACTCGAATCGTATAATGTCTTTCCTTCTTGCCAGCTTGTTCTTACTATCGTATAACCATCCTCGGGATCTCTCGGGAAACTTTTAATTTGGATCCGGATAAGAAAAAAGAGTTACGAGTGCAAAAATTCTCGAGTGAGATTCGAATCCATCATTCCGGTAATGGGATTCCTTCTTCTTTTTTATTCCAAAAAATTAATGGAAAAAAAACGAAACTTCTTCAACTTCTATCAATTTTACATTTGTATCCACGCACAATTAAAAAAAAACAATGTTAATTCAAGAAGGTTGGACTTTTTTCCACAAGGGCAAAAAAAAACTTCTTTTGCAATAATTCTTTTACAACGCTGAGAAGTTCAACGAGAAAGTATTCTAAATATGAACATAAATAATTAGTTCAATATTTAATTGAAAATTAAAACATGGAAATTAAAACACAAAATACCAAAAATAAAATAATTTCTATTTATGGTATTTTGGAAAAAGTAACAATTTATTTTTTACTAGCAAATGTTACGAGCGCAAAGCGCAGTGTTCAATAATTATTTTTATTGTGTAAATAACAAATTTTTTTCAGTTTTAAATATAATCTTTAATTTTTGAATAATTTTAGATTCAAAAATTTATTAAATTCACTTATTAATTACATAATTAATTAGATATTAATATTTATTATTTTTAAAAATTCTAATACAATTCTTCGCTAAAAATTCAATTATTTTCATAAATAATAACATTCTTCGAAAGAATTCAATTATTTTCAAAAATTTGAATAAAATTTTGCGCTAGAATTCAATTATTTTTATAAATCAAAAAATTCTTTTCAAGAATTCAATTATTTTCATAAACTGTAAAATTTTGTCCAAAAATTCAATTATTTTTATAAATAAAAAAATTCTTCTCAGGAATTCAATTATTTTTATATGTAAATAAAAAAATTCTTCTCAGGAATTCAATTATTTTTATAAATAAAAAAATTCTTCTCAAGAATTCAATTATTTTTATAAATAAAAAAATTCTTCTCAGGAATTCAATTATTTCCAAAAAAAATTAATAAACTCCAATAATAATCAAAATTTTAATTATAATTATTAGCAGTAACGATTATATTAAAAAGTTAATAAAAATTCTTAGTAAAATTGAATTATTTTCAAAATTCTGAATTAAAATTATTAAAAAAAACATTATTTTCAAAAAAAACTTGAAGAAATTCTTTAAAAAATCTAATTATTTGCGGAAACTAATAAAATTGTTCAAAAGAATTTAATTTTCTACCAATAATTTCAATTAAATTTAATAGTAAAATTATTCCTTACAATTATTAACAAAATCAATTGTATTAATAAATTAAAGAAATTTTTCAGAAGAACTCCATTATTTTCAATATTTTAATAAAATTCCTTGAATGAATTCAATTATTATGAAAAATTGAAATATAATTCTGAGAAGAATTTAATTATTTACGAGATTATTTTCTAAAAATTTTGATAAAATTCAATAATTAAATGGTTAATTATAATTATAAATTTTTAATTATAAATTATTAAAAAACACTTCATTATTTTCAAAAAATTCAAATAAATTTTTTATAAAATTCAATTATTATTAAAATTTTCAATTAAAATTATTACAAAAGTCCATTATTTAAAAAAAAATTCAAAAAAATTCTTCAAAACAATTCAATTATTTTCAAAACTTTAAATAAAATTCTTCACGAGAATTAAATTATTTTCATACATAATAAAATTTTTTGCGAAAATTCAAGTATTTTCAATTTTATTAAAATATCTCGAAAGAATCCAATTATTTTCAAAAATTTTAATAAAACTCTTTGATGTACTTTCATGTATTTCGAATTTTTTGATAAAATTCTTTGCAACAATTAAATAATTTTTAAAACATTAACTTTAAAATTCATTTAAAAAGAAAAACTATTTTAAAAATTACGAAACAAATAAGCAAACAACAACTAACTTCAAAATCTGCGAACAGATTACCGGAACGCAACGATTATTAATATATAGATTTTATTTATTTATTTATAATAATCAAAGTTTCTAGGCAAGAATATCGATTATGGTTTTGATAATTTTTTGCAAATGAAAAAATATTTCTATATTAAATTATAAGGATAATATAAAAATTCAATACATTGACCTAATTCGTAATATTTCTTCTTCTTCTTCTTCTCTTTCTCTTTCTTCAGTTTCAGAACAAAAAGACGGAAAAATTAGGAATAACAAAAACCAGTAATAACAGGTTTTTTTTAGCTCTTTTTGGAGTTCAGGTTTGTGATAAAAATAACGGACTCAAATACAAAAGCGATTGAAATCCGTGTATTTCGTGAAGCGTGAAATGGAGGGAGGAAAAAAAGGGAATTGGGTCCGTTGAAAATGATACAGTCACATCGAAATTGATGATGTGGGTGATGAATTTCTTTTTAGTTTTAGAATTCAGAAATTGGAATTCAAAATTAGTTATTCGAAAAACAAACAAAAAATGACAAAAAAGAGGCATAGAATTGTAAAATTTGTAAAAAAAAATTGCAAAATATTAATGGGGTATTATTACAATTGAATTTCTTCATGTTTTATACCAATTTTTTAAAAGTCGTTTAATTTCAAAAAGGTTTGAATTTGAAATTTTTGAAAATCTTAATTCCTATGGAAAAATAGTAATAATTAAATATTTATTTAAAAAATAAGTTATTGATGTTTTCAAATAATTTAAAAGAAATTCGTAAATAATAAATAATTTACAGAAAAAGATTTCTTTTTTTTTAAATTTAAGACAAAAAGTAATTGAAAAATGTGAAAAAAATGTCGATTAGTCGCATTTTACTCAAAAAAAAAATCTGGAAAAAGTCGAGTATAGTCGCATTTTCTCCCAAAAAAGTAAAAAAAAAGTCGCATTTCCTTAAAAAAAGTCGAAAATCCGAGCCCGGGTAATTTAAAATTTTTTTTCAGCGCAAATTCAGAATTGAAATAAACACGCATACAGACAGAGAGGCGCCACGGTCACTCTCTGGACTAATAAATCCCGAAGTCCTCATTACTAAACTTGTCCCTTTTAATTGAAATCTCGTGTTTTTCCAAACTCCCTCTCCTTTCATTCTCAACTCTTTGCTTGAGGATTTTTGTCCTGTCTTGTCTCTTTTTTCACAGTCTTAGCACAGCTTCCAAGTTTTATATATTTAAAAACAAGCGACATCTCACTTTGGCGATAAGTCGAAATCGAAACTTTACGAACGAATGAAATGGTTCGCACGGATTGTCGTTTCTCACAAGTGCAAACACGCGTGCGGCTTCCTGATAAACATTTTTTTAAAAACAACACAGACAGAAGAGAGAAAATATAAATACATGTTTCATTCCATAGATAAATATTATCGAAAATACCAAATTTATGCGTCTCATTGGAAAGCGACACAAGTATTTTAAAGCCTGAAGATTGCTCTCGATTCCTGAACTAATTCGTCGATAAAATTATATATGGGATCACTGTTTACTTATTTGCATATTTTCTAATTTGTCTATTAAGGGGGAATATTTTCTTCCCTATTTTAGTAAATTTAAAAATTATTTTTACATCTGCTTCAAACTTTTATCAATTAATCTTCACTATCATTTTTATCTAGTTTTTCTAAGGATATCAAATTGAGTTTTTTTTTAATTTTTCAACATAAATTAATTTCTGCAAAGAATTTTATTACTTTTGAATAGTTTTGATGAAAATAATTAAATTTCTGCAATCATTTGTAAATTTTCCCAAAATTTAATATTTTTTAAACTAAAATTCTTCTATAAATTCATTATTTTTAATAATAAATATATATCACAGTAAATCGTGAGGTATTAAAAAGTGTTGTAGATTAAATTAACACCAAAAAAGATTAAAATAATCAATATGTTATTTTTTACAATGAATGAAATTTTAGTTCATTAAATTTTTTTATAACTATAAAACATAAGGATATCGATAACTCCGAGTCTTCGACTCGGAGTCATCGATTTCTTCATATTTTATAATAATTAAAGATGACCAATAAGTAATAAAATCATTATTTTATATTATAAGAATATTATACTTTTTCAAAATTATTTTCATTACTTCAATTCAATTATTATTTTCAAAAATTTTTAACTACAATTTTACTTTATATCTATTATTTTTAATAATTTTTGAAAAAGTTCTTTGGCAATTTTCAAATCCATTTGTTTACAATATTCAATTTCACGAAATTTCAATTATTCCTGAATTCTTTAATTAAATGCATATTAGAAAATAAAACCTTCAAATAATATATAAAAGAAAATTCAATTAAACTTTTTCAAAAAAATTAATTTCAAAAATCAATTATTTCTAAAAATTCACGCTATATTGCTTTTAATATTCAATTAAAATCTAAAATTTTAACTGAAATTCATTTTTATGAAATGAAAATTAATTTTTTTTAGAAAATTCTACAAGAATTTAATTATTTAAATGCAAAAGTAAATAATTTATTGAATAATTGAATGTTTCTCAAAATTCAATTCTCATAAAGAATTTTATTAACAAATTTTTAAATAATTGAATTCTTTTGTCGAATTTTATTAAAACTTGCATGAACATAATTACTTTTTTTAAGGAATTCAATTATAATTCTATGAAAACTAATTAAAACGCTGCGATGAGTTTTATTATAAGTAAAAATAATTGAATCCTCAAGAAGAATTTTATTACTCTTGAAAATAATTGAATTTCTACAATAATTTGTAACTTTTATAAAATTAAATTTTTTTCTAGTGTTTTCAACTAAAAATCTTCAATAAATCCATTATTTTTAATAATTTTTAAAATAGTTCTTTGAAAATTTTGAAATTCATTCGTTTACATTTCAATTTTACAAAATTTTAATTACTCGGAAATTCTGCAATTAAATATATATTGAAAAATAAAAACTTGAAATAATTTCAATAAAAATCCTATTAAACTTTTAAAAAGAATTAATTCTACAGAATTGTTTGTCAAAAATATGAAAAATTAAGAATTTCAATGATTTTAATTTGAAACTTTTTCAAAATTTAATTATTTCTAAAAATCCACGTTATAATGTTTTTAGTATTTAATTATAATCTAAAATTTTAATTGAAATTCATTTTTAAAACCATTTTTATTAGTAAATTCTACGAGAATTCAATTATTTAAATACAAAAATAAATAATTTATTAATTTCATGTTTCTTGAAATTAAATTCTTATAGAAAATGTTTTCAACAAATATTTTAAATCATTAAATTCTTTGGACGAATTTTAATAAATTTTTTGAGAATAATAACATTTTTCGAGAAATTCGATTAAAATTGAATTGAAAATAATTGAATCCCTGTAAAAAAGTTATTATTTATGAAAATAATTGAATTATTGCGAAGAAATTTATAAAAAAAATTGGTAAATAATTGAATTCCTGTAAAAAATTTTATTATTTATGAAAATAATTGAATGATTGCGTAGAATTTTATTCAAATTTTTTTTAATAATGGAATTGTTTATCAAAAATATAAAAAATTAAAAATTTCAATGATTTTGATTTGAAATTTCTTCAAAACTTAATTATTTCTAAAAAAAAACCACGTTATAATGCTTTTAATATTTAATTATAATCTTAAATTTTAACTGAAATTCATTTTTAAAACCATTTTTATTAGTAAATTCTACAAGAATTCAATTAATATTTAAATACAAAAATAAATAATTTATTAATTTCATGTTTCTTAAAATTAAATTCTCATAGAAAATGTTTTCAACAAATTTTTTAAATCATTAAATTCTTTGGACGAATTTTAATAAAATTTTTAAGAATAATTACATTTTTCGAGGAATTCGATTAAAATTGCATTAAAAATAATTAAAATTATGCAATGAGTTTTATTATCTATGAAAATAATTGAATTCCTAAAACAATTATACTATTTATAAAAATAATTTAATCCCTGTAGGAAAGTTATTATTTATAAAAATAATTGAATTATTGCGAAGAAATTTATAAAAAAATTTGTAAATAATTGAATTCCTGTACAAAATTTTATTATCTATGAAAATAATTGAATGTTTGCGTAGAATTTTATTAATTTTATTAATTTATTAAATTTATTAATTATTATTATTATTATTATTATTATTATTTATTAATTTTTTTTTATTTAATTTTATTAATTTTGAAAATAATTGAATTCTTGAGATAAATATTGTTATTTATGAACGAAAATAATTGAATTTTACAATGAATTTTATAAAAAATTCCTGAATATAATTGAATTTCGGCTACGATTTTTGCTATTTATAAAAATAATTGAAACTTTGAAGACAATTTTCCTCGATTTTTTAAAAATAATTGAATTTCTGCGAAGAAATTTATAAAAAAATTTGTAAATAATTGAATTCCTGTACAAAATTTTATTATCTATGAAAATAATTGAATGTTTGCGTAGAATTTTATTCAAATTTTTTTTAATACTGGAATTCTTTTGGAAAATTTTATTTAAATAGTAGATATTGAAAATCATTAAATTTTAGAAAACTTTTGAAAATAATTGAAATTTTGACAAGAATTTGATTAAAATTTTGTGAAATACATAATTGAATATCAGAGAAGAATTTTATTATTTATAAAGAGAATTGAAATTTTGACAAGAATTTTAAAAAATTTTTGAACACAATTGAATTTAGTAACTATATGTTACTAAGTTAGTTAGTAAGTTAGTAACTAAGTTAGTAGCTTACTATTCTCCCTGGAGCAGGTAAATTCGTTGAATTTTTCCAAATCGTTGACTTTGGTGTTTTATTTAAAGTAAAATTTGATTCATAGTTAAAAATAACACCAAAATAGATTATTTTAATCCTTTCTGGTGTTAATTTAATCCTGGAGGGATTAAACTGTTGCAGATTATTTTAATCCATTCTGGTGTTATTTTACCACTTCACGTTTTACTGTGAATTGAATTTCTACAATCATTTGTAACTTTTCCCAAATTCAATATTTCTTAAAACTAAAATTCTTCTATAAATTAATTATTTTTAATAATGAATATGTATTAAAAAATTTAACTAATTTGAGAAGAATTTGAATTATTAAAATTTTTCAAAAATCTAACTTCTTTAATATTTCTATAATCGAATTCATATTGAAAATTGAATTTTCTAAAATAAAGAACAATTTTTTGCCCCTGTCATTGCGCGAGAGAATATTGAAGAACGAAATAATGTGAAGATATTAAGGAACTGTGAACATAATAAAGTACAGTGTCACCGGTTTTGGATACAAGTCGAAACTATTACCAAGTGACAGGTGGAATTTAATATTAAAGTTTGTAATATATGACTACTGGGGCTGAAGAAATCGATCAGAAGTTAACAAGTTTAACTTTACGATTTCACGCGACAGTTTCTCTTTCCCCCCTCATATACAATACACACAGTGTATATGTACCAATTTCATTCTTGTTGTTTTTTTTCTTTTTTTTCCCTTCATTTATTTATTTTCTATCCGAGTTTATCCTCTCATATAAAGGTCTCTAAAAACTCGTTAAGAAATTTCTAGTCACTGAAAAACGAATTCAACTTCTAGTGAGCATAGGGAATGTAAGAAAAATGTTATTAGTAATCTTTTTTTCTCATTAAGACGGGGGCCAAAAAAAATTATTCACTCTGTACGTTCATTATGTGTACGATGATGTTTCTTTTCCATTAAATTCTCAATGGAAAAAAATTCTTTCTTCTGTTTGTTTCTTAACTTTTTAAATGAAATTAGAGAAAATGAAAAGTTGACTGAAGAAAATTTTACTATACGTGTAGTTTATGCAACTAAGTCGAAAAAAATTCATTACACAAATTTCACTGGAACGATTCAGTTAAATTTCTACATTGAACTCTAGTTTGAATTTCGCGCCAAAACAGTTCATCAAATCGCCGCCTAGATGGCATTAAAGTTCTCTCACAAGCGAAGTGAAAATTACGGCGAAAAAGGTTCATTTTTTCAAAAACAAAAAACGATCCTTTTTTGGCGCAAGAAGAAAGGGAAATGTTTGCCAAATGTCATGTGTATGTTGAATTTTGTTAATTAAAAACAAAAGAAAAATAATTTCAACGATAAATGACAACATTGCAGTACTTAATGATCTATATATAGAACCGGATTATTGCCGTGTGTTCAATTTTTCCCTTCTTCATTATTTTTATTTGAGAAAGAGAGGGAAAAAAAAAGATTTCGCTTTTTTTTCGTTTTTCATCATCTTCGTTCACGGTGAAATAAGAGAAGTAATTAATCGCAGCAAATCGAAGTCGAAGCACAGGATCTCGTCACTTAAGAATTACCTGCTACTGGTCTTATATATACCTGGGAGGAATTCCTGTCATCGTGGATCAACGTTCTCGGGAACGAAGCAGAACGAAAGAAAGAAGAAGAAGCGATGGAAAGAAAAGGAGAATGAGAGTAACAAGAAGGAAAAGGCCTCCTCCCACTCTCTCTTTGATCGTTGCTTTCAGTGGCTGTCTGTGTGTATATATATGTATATATACACAGAAGGCTGTTTTGCGTCCTTTTCCTTATCGGCCTCCAGTGTACCTTTTTATTTAATAATTGGAACGCCCGGTATGTTAGCTATATCTGTTCCGCGAATCCACTTCCATTTTGGGCAAGACGCGATGGTTACCGCACCGCACTACCTGGTTTTACGTGAGTCTCGTGTCACGTTCAAACTGATAACTTTTTTACATCTCGCAGAAAATTTCCTCCCTGCTCCTTGGCTTGCATGCAAACTCTTTGAAAAAAGTTTTTTTTTTCATTCAGAAAGTTTCTTTTTTTCTGCACTTGATTTATTCTCTATTGGAGCAAATCTTTTTTTTTGTAATAAATTTTTTCATTTTTCCTGATCCTGACATCTACTTTTTGTCAAAAACGAGAAGGAATACTTTACGTACTCTGTTTTTTTCTTAATAACGAAACTATTTTCCTTCAAAGAAAACGTGACGATTTTTACATTTTTTTCTTTTAACCCATTAATGCCCATGGGCACAGGAACGCAGATATAAAAAAAACAACAATTGGAATCCTGGCATGGGGTCTAATAATAATTTTTGACGTTAAAAATTAAAAAAAAAATTTTTTTAAACAATTTGTTATAAACAAATTAAGAAAAATTGATTTTCATAAAAAACTGATAATTCGATTCTACGCAAAAAACTACTACGAGAATATATGTTCCATTTTTTAAAAAAGACCTAGATGGCTTCGTCCATAAATTACGTCACACTTTTTAGGGGGGGGAGGGGGTCTATGAAAATGTGACTAATTGTGACAAAAGGGGGGTGGGGATTTTTTATTTTGTTATGTCACACTTTATACTCTATTTATTATAATGAGAAAATTGTAATAAATAAAAAATATCAAATATATTTCTTGTTTTTAAAATATTAAAAAGTGTACTAATTATTATGAGGCATTTTACGTGAAATGTCCTAAGTTGAAATTTCAACTTCTTGAAAAAAATTGAAACTCGGGGAATTTGTTGTTCTATCAAGTAGAAATGAACCAAAAAATATTTTTGACTTTTTCGAAAATTTGGAGCCAATTTTACGAATTTTGATAACACCGGCTACTTTGTGAATTTTTTCTGAACATACTTGTAATGGAAAAATTTTTTTAGAATATGTTTCTGAAAGGTTTTTTCGTCCCTTTTCCAATGGTGAATTTTATTTTTCAATATTTTAAAAATTTACCCTAATTTTTGATAATTAATATTTGATTTTCAATTTCCCAAAAATCGGTCCGTTTTATTTAAAAATAAATTATTGCAAGTATGTTCAGAAAAAATTCACAAAATAGGCGGTGTTAGCAAAATTGGTAAAATTGGCCCCCCTCTACCCCCCCAAATTTAAAAAAAAGTCAAATTTTTTAAAGGGGGGTTTACGAATTGTGACGTAATTTAGAGGGAAGGGGTTCCTTCAGATGTTATGTAGTGTGACAAAGAGAGGGAGGGGGTCAAAAATGGGCTAAAAACGTGTGACGTAATTTATGGACGAAGCCTATTGTTATAAAAATGTTATAAACAATTTTATGCAAATTCTAATGTAAATAATTGAACTCCTGAGAAATTTTTATTATTCATAAAAAGAATTGAATTCTGTTTGAAAATTTTAGGAAAATAGTAGATATTGAAAATCATTCAAATGCGAAAAGTTTTTAAAAATAATTAACATTCCGTTGGATCAAATTTTTCAATGTTACAAATAGATTTTATTAGAATTTATTAAAATAATTGACTTGTTCAAGGAAGAAATTTTTCTACTTTTTAACATAATTGAATTCTTGTGATGAATATTGTTATTTATGAAAATAATTTTATTAAAATGCCTCAAAATAATTTCGGGAATAATTTTGTTATTTATCTTTAATAATTGAATTCTTTCCTAGAATATTTTATGTAAATAATTGAATTCTTGGCAAGAATTTTATTAAAATCTAAAAGAATAATTGAATTATTTCAAAAAAATTTAATTAAAATTTTATTTAAACTAATTGATTTCTTTCGAATAATTTTTTTAACATATTTGAAAATAGTAGAATTCCTGTCAAAAATTCTAATATTTATGAAAATAATTGAATTCTTGCGAACGATTTTATTATAGAAATCTTTTAAAATAATTGAATTTCCCAGAAAAAATTTATCACTTTTAAAAATAATTGAATTCCTGTGAAAAACTATTATTTTTGTAAATAATTGAATTTTTCCAAAGAATTTAAAAAAAATATTTTCTTAAATAATTGATTTTTTCGAGGAATTGAAATTAAATTTTTAAGAATAATTACATTTCTCAAGCAATTCCTGTAAAATTGTATTAAAAATAATTGAAATCCTGCAATAAATTTTATTATTTATGGAAATAATTAAATAGTTGCTAAGAATTTTATTAAAATTTTCATAAATAATTGAATTCCTGAGAAGAATTTTATTATTTATGAAAATAATTGAATAATTGCGAAAAATTTTATAAAAATATTTAAAAAGAATTGAATTTCTGTGAAAAATTTTGATTTTTGAAAATATAATAATTGAATTAATATTATAATTGAATTCTTCATAAGAATTTTATAAACATTCTTTTGAATAATTAATTTAAAATATGAAAATAATTGAAATTCTTGATAAGCTTTATTATGTATGGAAATAATTGAATACTTGCTTAGAATTTTATTAAACATTTGTTTAAGTAATTGAATTTCCATGAAAAATGTTTAAGTGAAAGCAATCGAATCATTATGAGAATTGAATTTTGGATATTTTTTAGAAATAATTGAACCGTTTTAAAGAATTTAATTACAATTTTTGAGAATAGTTTTTTGATTTCTAATACTAGCGAATTTAAAGTAATGGAAATTTTCAAAAAAAAAAAAAACATAAACATTAGTTTTTAGTGACTGTAATTTAAAAAAAAGTACCTAAATTGTAGCACAACGTAAAAAAATCAGTGTATGGGTAATTAGTCCTTTTCTTCTTATTTTTGTCTTTTGAATTGCGGCGACAATTTTTTATAGTCAAAAAGAGATATGAAGAAAGGGAAGGAAAAAAAGTGAAATAATCGAATTAGTCACAATGACTAATGAGGGAAACGTTCTCGTTATCAGCATCGAGATCGACAACTTTTAACCAGCACGCGAAACCTAATCGTCCAATTAAGCCGTCTACCTCTTTAATTATGTCTTGAAATCTCCCAACAACGTTCTGCTGTTATTTTCACCTTTTCATTTTACACACAGACGGAATTACAAATTGATTGTTAAGTCAATTATATCAATCAAATTGCAGTGAATTTCAAATTTATGCTTCGTGGGCAATTTTTTTTTTGGTATTTACTCGAATTTATGTTCTATGCATTTATGTTCTATTTATGTCCATGTTGTATTTTTTGGTTTGACTAAAAAATCGTCAAGGAAATTCAAAAGACAAAAAAAGGAAGATAAATGTATGGATGAATATTTGTCGTATTGAAATACCAGACGCTATTTAGGAGTCAATTTTTCAGAAAGAGTCAAGTTTTTCCCCCCTCCCTCGACAAGCATGTCTCTCGAAATATATTGTTAAACAGCGCGTTATTATTTAGACGACAATGAAGCGTAAACCACACTTGAATTCTCGCGTTTCGATCAACATATTATGGCGAATAAACGCCTCACGGTCCTTGATGGCAAATTTTTTTTTCGCCGCCTTTTTTTTCTTATCGAGAATAATGATTGCAACACGTATATAATACGCCTTTTAGATTGAAGGTAAAATCGACAAAGAGAGTGAGGAAAGCGGGTGTCTTTTTGTCGAAAAACTTATGCACGCATTCCTACGCGGTGTATGCATCACATCACGTGGAACGGAGATTGAAAGTGTACCCGTTACAAGACCGGTTTTCGAGTTATGGTAATCCGTTTATTTAGGTGACACTGGGAAAATGCGATGTCATGTTTCGTTGTGAAAGAAGGGACAAAAATGTGCGAAACACTGTATTATTGCATTGTAACGATATAAAAGAAAGCCGACCGTTTTGTTTTCTTTTGTTTCTTTGCTTACTTTTTTCCCTTTTTTCTTGCGCTCTTACTCTATACTTACGTCTCGCTTTAGATCAAATTTTATTTCGTGATTGCAACTTTCCGGGGAGAGGGGGGGGGGGGGAGTTTATTTTGTGTAAAGTCGTTTTTTTTTGTTTACACTTGAACTCGGGTTATTGAGACACTTGTTTTATGAATAGATTTTATTGTCACCGCTGTCTTTGTTTTGTTCCAGTGAATTTAAAATTTTTACTTTCTACAAGATATACAATATTTCGGATTCGATATTTCAATCTTTCCAACTGAAAAAGTTCTATATAATTTCACTAGAATCATTCTATATGAATTCTAGTGAATATTCTATAGAATTTTACTAGAGCGATTCTGTAGTATTTCTACATGAATTCTACTAAATTTTAGCGATTTTTAATTAGAATGAATATATAAATTTCGTGAAATAATTTTCTTAATATTATATTATTATGTGGTTACTACAGGGCTCGAACAAGGTACGCAAATCCCGTAAAGGTCCGTAACTAAATATGCTTGAAGTCCGTAAAAGTCAGTTTTTTAAAAAAAAAGGTTCGTAAAGTCCGTAATTTCATTGAGAAAAGACGAAAATTTCAGAGAAATTACAAATGATTACAAAATTCAATTATTTTCAAAAGTAATAAATTTCTTAGCAAAAATTCAATTATGTTTAAAATTTTTTTTAAATTCTCGTCAAAATTTCAATTATTCTGATAAATAATAAAATTCTTTTTCAAAATTCAATTATTTTCAAAAATTCTAATAAAATTCTTGACAAAATTTCAATTATTTTCAAAATTAATACAATTTTTAGCAAAAATTCAATTATGTTTAAAATTTTTTTTAAATTCTCGTCAAAATTTCAATTATTCTTATAAATAATAAAATTCTTCTTCGAAATTCAATTATTTTCAAAAATTCTAATAAAATTCTTGACAAAATTTCAATTATTTTCAAAATAAATACAATTCTTAGCAAAAATTCAATTATGTTTAAAATTTTTTTTAAATTCTCGTCAAAATTTCAATTATTCTGATAAATAATAAAATTCTTTTTCAAAATTCAATTATTTTCAAAAATTCTAATAAAATTCTTGACAAAATTTCAATTATTTTCAAAATTAATACAATTTTTAGCAAAAATTCAATTATGTTTAAAATTTTTTTTAAATTCTCGTCAAAATTTCAATTATTCTTATAAATAATAAAATTCTTCTTCGAAATTCAATTATTTTCAAAAATTCTAATAAAATTCTTGGCAAAATTTCAATTATTTTCAAAAGTAATACAATTCTTATCAGAAATTCAATTATGTTTAAATTTTTTTTTAAATTTTCGTCAAAATTTCAATTATCCTTATAGATGATAAAATTCTTCTCCAAAATTCAATTATTTTCAAAAATTTTAATAAAATTCTTATTCTTTGCGTAATTTCAATTATCAAAAATTTTTCTCAATTTAATGATTTTTAATATCTATTATTTCCATAGAATAATGAAAATTTCAAAGAAATTCAATTATTTACAAATTTTTTTTAAATTTCTTCACAATATATAATTCAAAGATTTGTTGTATTTAAATAATTGAATTCTAGTAGAATTTTAAAATAAAAATTGATTTAAAAATGAATTTCAGTTAAAAACAAATGAATTTGAAAATTCTCGGAAAACTATTTGAAAAATTATTAAAAATAATGGATTTATAGAAAAATTTTAGTTAACACTAAAAAAAATTGAATTTTGGACAAGTTTCAAATTAGTGCAGAAATTCAATTTTTTTGAAGAGTAATAAAATCTTTTGCAGAAATTTAATAATGTTAAAAAATTGTAAAATTCTTCTAAGGAATTCAATTATTTTCATAAATAATAAAACTGAATGCAGAATTTCAATTATTTTTAATACAATTTTAATCAAATTTCACGGAAAATGTTATTATTCTTAAAAATTTTATTAAAATTCATTAAAAGAATTCAATTATTTAAAAGTTTATTGATAAAATTCTTCATGAGAATTTTAATTTTACTTATTTTCAAAAACCTTCGACAATTCAATGATTTTTAATATCTATTACTTTAATAAAAATTCCTAAAAGAATTCAATTAGTTAAAAAAATTTTCAATAAAATTCTTCGCAGAAATTCAATTATGTTTAAAAATTTACAAAAATACTCGTCAAACTTTTAATTATCTATATATAAATAATAAAATTTTTCTCCGAAATTCAATTATTTTCAAAACTTTTAATTTCTTGTCAGAATTTCAATTATTTTTTATAAATTTTCATCAAATTTCTCGAAAAATGCAATTATTCTTAAAAATTTTATTAAAATTTGTCAAGAGAATTCAATTATTTAAAAATTTGTTGGGAAAATTCTTTATGAAAATTCAATTTTAAGAAACATTCAATTGTTTAAATAGTTATAGTTATAGTTAAACAATTGAATTCTCGTAGAATTTTCTAATAAAAATTGATTTAAAAATGAATTTCAGTTAAATGATTAATTTTTTTTAAATGTAATATAATTTTTTTTATGTTATTTGAAGTTTTTATTTTCTAATATGTATTTAATTGAAGAATTTACGAATAATTGAAATTTGTAAAATTGAATATTGTAAATAAATGAATTTTGAAAATTGTAGAAGAACTATTTGAAAATTAATTGATTGAAAGAAAAATTTTAGTGAAAAATTCTTAAATAAATAATCATTGAATTGCAACGATAAAAATAATTTTGAAGAAGTGCAATATTTTTATAATATAAAATAATGATTTTATCACTGGGCCATCTTTAATTATTATAAAACATGAAGAAATCGATGACTCCAAATCGAAGACTCGGAGTTATCGATATCTTCATGTTTTATAGTTATGAAAAAATTTAATTTATATTTTTAAGTAAAATTTTCTCTTATTTGACTCGAATTGGTTATATTTTTGTCAGTAATTAGTCCGTAATTTTTCATTTTTTTCCATAAAGTCCGTATTTTTAAATAGTTTCACTGGTTTGAGTCCTGTTACTAAATTTTAAATGAATTATATATTTAAATGATATTAACAGTTTATGCCTAAAATTTGTCATATAAATAAAATGTAAAATTTAATTATACAATAATATAAAGTTGAATAATATTATTTTACGAATTTAAATTCTTACTAATTATAAATCACTAAAATTTAGTAGAATTTATGTAGAAATTCTATAGAATCATTCTAGTGAAATTCTGTAGAATATTCACTAGAATTTATATATAATTATTCTAGTGAAATTCTATAGAATTTTTTCTCAGCTGGGTTGGGTCAATATTGGCTCCATCATGGCATATTTAATTTATTTGAATTTCAAAAAAAAAAGATTCAAAGTTCAAGAAACTTTTAGGTTATATTTAAAGTGCATATTTTTCTAATCAGAACATCGGGGGGAGAAGGGACAAAAGAATTAAGCACAGAAAAGCAAAAAAAAAAAAAAAAAAATTGAAATGGCGAAGAAGTGAAGAAAAATTGAAAAACATCCATTATCTCTCGCACGTCGATTGAAATTCTTGACCACGTGTTGGGAAGTTTTGGTTTGGCGAATGTACTTAAGCCTCATAATGGTTGAGCGGAAAGGGGGTCGCAAAATACGTGCTTTACAAGTGCTCATTGTGGTCCAGGAAGGGGCCTCGCGTTTGCATCACACATGGCGCGATCAAACTCCCCTTTAACGCCGGCTGCACGAAATGTCTATTCCGACACGAGTAGTATGGTATAGTTGGCTGCTGATATCAAACGGCGGCGTTAAAGGATGGGAGCAACTTTGTAAATGGAAATGGAATCAGGGAACAAAATCACGCCCTGGCGCAAAATTCCGGCATAATTTAACGACTAATCGATGCAACTGTATTTATGCGACTCTCGATCAATCGAAACATAATGAGCTAGGAGGAAGAGAAGAAAAATGAATTTCGAGAAGAAATTTGCGAGTGGAAAACTTTTTCTGATAATCTGATAATTTCCTTTAATATTTCAAATTATTTTCACCTTTTCTACTTTTTTTTTCTTTTCTTCTTAACGTTCTGATACTAAAGGGAGGAAAGGGAAAAAGACAAAAAACAAAAAGAAAGAGAGAGAGAGAGGGAGGGAGAGAAAATGGATTTCCACTACTTTAAATTCGCTAGTACTAGAAATCAAAATACTATTCTCAAAAAATATTCGAAATTCAATTATTTTCTAAATCTAGTATTTTCCACAAGAATTCAGATTAATTTAGAATAGTATTTTCAAAAAAATTTCGAAAAAATCAATTATTCAATAAAATTTTTATACAATTTTTCACAATAATTCAATTACTTTCACTAATAATAACATTTTTCATAGAAATTCAATTATTTAAAAAAAATGATAAAATTCTAATCAAGAATTCAATTTTTTTCATAAATAAGAAATCACATCGAAAAATTTCAATTATTTTTAATACTATTTTAAATTAATTAATCGAAAAATTCAATTATTTTCCCAAATAACGTTTGCCAATTCAATTATTTAAAGAATAATTGAATTCAATTATTTAAAATCAAATTTTCATAATATTTATTATATTTCGTAAAAAATTAATTATTCAAAACAAAAATATTCATAAAATTCTTATGAAGAATTCAATTATTTTTGAAAATTTCATTTCATTTCATTTCATTTATTATAAACGGGTCATGCCCTTTCATACATAAGTATTCATAAAACTAAAAGTTACATAATCTTGTAACATACAAGTAATTTATCTAATTTATATTAACTAAGTCGACCCTACTACAATGGTTTTAGTATATTTTTACGTAATAATGCGGTGAATCTAGTAAAATTACCATCAAAAAAGTCGATGCAATTAGGAAGTTCATTAGCCTCTCTACTAAGTCTATTAAACATCGAATGATATCCATAATTAGTTCTGTGAAAAGATTCAAAAAATAACGTAAAATTTCTGGTTCCTCGAATAGGAACTGACAATTTAATCAATGACAATAATAAAGTGCAATCAATTTTACCATTTAAAATCTTGTATAAAAAGGTCATATCATTAAATAGAAATCTGGATGTTATCAAAGGTATCTGCAAAAGAACACGTAAGTTACCATAATCATGGCTGTATCTGTCAAAAGGTATACGAAGTTGACGTGCTATAAATCGAAAAAATCTACTCTGAACACGTTCAATTCTTACTCTGTAGATTGTATAAAATGGTACCCAAATTATAGAAGAAAATAATAAAATTTTTCACAAAAATTCAATTCTTTTTAAACATTTAAAAAAAAAAATTTGGCAATAATTCAATTATTTTCTCATAAATAATAAAATTCTTCTCAGAAGTTCAATTATTTTAGAAAATTACAATAAAATTCTTAACAATTATTCAATTATTTTCATAAATAATAAAATTCATTGCAGGATTTCAATTATTTTTATTACAATTTTACAGAAATTGCTCGAGAAATTTAATTATTTTTAAAAATTTAATTTCAATTCCTCGAAAAAATAAATTATATAAAGAAATGTTTTTTTTTAAATTCTTTGGAAGAATTCACTTATTTGCAAAAATATTAGGTATAATTTTTAACGGTAATTTAATTATTTTCAAATATATGTTAACAAAATTGTTGGAAAGAAATAAATTATTTTAAATACAATTTTAATCAAATTTTTTTGAAATAATTCAATTATTTCTTTAGATTTTAATAAAATTCATCTCAAGAATTCAATTATTTACATAAGTAATTCTTCGAAAGAATTCAATTATTTACATAAGTAATTCTTCGAAAGAATTCAATTATGTCAATCAATAACAAAATTATTCTTGAAAATTCAATTATTTTGAGGCATTTTAATAAAATTCTTTGCAAAATTCAATTATTTTCATAAATAGCAAAATATTCATCATAAGAAGTCAATTATTTTTAAAACTAATAAATTTCTTCTTGGAAATTCAAGTATTTTAAAAAATTCTAATAAAATCGTTCGCAAGAATTCAATTATTTCCATTAATAATAAAACTCAGCGAAAAATTTGAATCATCTTTAATACTACCTTAAATTAATTAATCGAAAAATTCAATTATTTTAACAAATAAAGTTTTCCAGAAGAATTCAATTATTTAAATAAAATTTTCATAATATTTATTATATTTCGAAAAAATTAATTATTTAAAATAATGTTTATAAAATTCTTATAAAGAATTCAATTATTTTCAAAAATAAGAAGATTTTTCAAAGAAATTTAATTATTTGTAAACCTTTTTAATAACATATTTCGCAATAATTTAATTATTTTCATAAATAATAAAATTCTTCTCAGGAATTGAATTATTTTCGAAAATTATAATAAAATTCTTTGCAACTATTCAATTATTTCCATAAATAGTAAAATTCATCGCAGGATTTCAATTATTTTTAATAAAATTTTACAGAAATTGCTCGAGGAATTTTATTATTCTCAAAAATTTCATTTCATTTCCTCGAAAAATCAATTATTTAAAAAAATGTATTTTTTAAATTCTTTGGAAGAATTCAATTATTTACAAAAATATTAAAATTTTTCACAGGAATTCAATTATTTTTAAAAGTAACAAATTTTTTCTTGAAAGGAAAAAAGTTGTCAAGAATTCAATTATTTTTATAAATAATAATAGAATGCTTTTCGGGAATTCAATTATTTTCAAAAAATTTAAAAAATAAAATTTTCGAACCGAATTCAATTATTTAAAAAAAATTTTGTAAAAATCTTCTTAAGAATTCAATTATTTTTATGAATAATAACAATTTCTCAAGAATTCAATTATTTAAATTAGAATTTGCATAAAATTAATCGAAAAAATCAATTCTTTTTTGTATAAAATTATTCCCAAGAATTAAATATTACTTTTCTAAATATTTAAATTCTTTCATGAATAATAAAATTTGTTGTAGAAATTCAATTTATTAGCAAGATAAAACAGAAGTAATTATTTTTGATGAAAATTAGGAAAAAGTCAGGAAAATAAAAAATTTTGAATGTAATTTTTGTCAGTTTTGTCAAGTGTCTAAAATGAGTTTTTTTGGTCGTCAATTTTAATTTTTCGGTAGCTACTATTTTATTACATTTTTTTTTTAGTTTGAAAGCTACTTTTAGCTACTTTTTTTAAAATTAACTATCGAGTGCAAAGTCTGAGAGAGAGAGAGAGAAAAAGAAAAGAAGGAAAAAAGAAAAAATTGAGAAAAACAAAAGGGAAATTAAAAGAAAAAAGGGAGAAAGACAAATAGAGAAAATGAAAGAAGCGAGAAAAAGTAAAAAAAAGGGAAATGGACAAAAACAGAAATAGAAAAAAGCGAAAAAAAGACAAAAAGAGAAAAAGAAAAAAAGCGAGAAAAGAACAAAAAGAGAGCGATGGACAAAAAGAGAAAAAAGGAGAGCAAGAGTAAAAAAAATCGAGAAAAACAAAAAGAAATGAAAAAAAGACAAAAAAGAGAAAAAAAGAAGGGAAAAAAGGAAAAAAGGAAAAAGGGAAGAAAAAGGGAGGAAACGGCAAAAAAAAGAGAGAAAAAGAAGAGAAGAAAAGGGGGAAGACATTAGTGGTGTTAGAACCGACGCTCATAGAGATGTCCAGCAGCCCAATTACTACCGCATTAAATCAATGTTCTATGACCCGGGTCGGTAATAAACCGTGGTCTCGACATATCTTCACGCCCGCGACTCATTCCCCACTTGTATCTTGGTCCCCCTCCCCCTTCTCAAAATACTCCCGGAATGCTCGTCTCTGTCGTAATATTTGGCTTTAAATCATGCTCCGCTGACAGGACATAGTCCTTTTTCCACGTCCAACGATTCATAGAACGAACAAGAATTCACGTTCCCAAAGATCCCTTCAAAAAATCAACCCTTATATTATATTGAGAAATAGACCGGTTTATCAATTATTATCACCAAATTAATCACCATTATCAGCCATTTTCGTTTCTTCTTCTCCTTTCACAATTTTATTCTCATTGTCAATAATGCAATTTTTCAAAACTTCTTAAATTTTCGATCAAATCTTAATGCAATTTGCAATTTTTCTAAGGCTATCAAATTGAGACAAAAAACGAATCAAAATTGTTTCATGGCAACAATTTTGATTCGTTTTTTGTCTCAATTTAATAGCCTTATCAAAGTTTTCTTGAAAGTATTAAATTTACACTAAATTGGATCAAATTGATACCAAAATTTGATACCAAGATTTAACTCGTTTTTTTATTTGATACACATTTTTGATATCAATTCGTTACAATTTGATACTTTCAAGTTAGCAGTGTAGGAAAATTGTGAAAGTACTTCTATATTATTTATATATTAATTTATTATTTACGTCAATTATTTAAAAAAAAAAAATCGTAGAGAAGCTTAAATATTGAAATTTGAAAAAAATGTTCGCGAAAAGTGTATTGGAAATGAAATGAAAAGGTGCATTGTGTGTATGTATAACAATGTTTTCCATATAAGAAGTATGTCAAACTTGGCTTTGAAGAAGTCGAATTTTTTTTTTTTTTTTTTTTTGCTTTAATATATAAACCGAAGCCACGAGATTAACTTCAGAAAAGCAATTTACGACTGAGATCTCATTCATAGCTGAGCTTTTATATAAAAGCTTTTTGGTGTAAGCTGCGACACGGACTTTGGTTAAGGGTACACTTTCCGAGAGGGGCAGTGCGACTTTTTTCAACCGCAGCGAATTAGCAATACGCATTTTTTACTTGTATTCTCAAAAATATCTATTTCTTGAAAAGAAAGTACTTTTTAAATCTAATTTTTTGTCGAATGGCTTTCAACACAAATTCATTTAATATATTTAGACGATTCTTAACTTTGGTCATACTTTTGCTTTCCCACTGTTTTCTATTTAATAATCTTTAAAAATTATTCTCAAATCTTCTTCAAACTATATTGCACAATTAATCTTCACTATGCTTCTATTTTTATTCATTAATTAAAGTTGTTAAGAATATGAACACGAATATTTGACAATTATTCTGTAAATTAAAAAATTTTTTATATTCAAGAATAAACATTAATTTTTGAATGATTACAGATTTAAAATTTTGAAGAGAATTCACTTATTAAATACTAAATATTAAATATTCTTATTCATTATTATTCGAAAATTTTAATAAAATTTGTCTCAAGAATTTCATTATATTCTCATGAATAATAAAATTCTTTAGAGAAATTCAATTATTATTTTCACTACAATTTTAATAAAATTTCTCAAAAGAATACAATTATTTTTAAAAATATTAATTAAATTAAATTCTTTAGAGAAATTCAATTATTATTTTCACTACAATTTTAATAAAATTTCTCAAAAGAATACAATTATTTTTAAAAATATTAATTAAATTAAATTCTTTAGAGAAATTCAATTATTATTTTCACTACAATTTTAATAAAATTTCTCAAAAGAATACAATTATTTTTAAAAATATTAATTGAATTGGATTATTTTCAAGAATTTTAATATAAATTCAATTATTTTCGACAATTTTTATGAAATTCATTTTAGAAATAATAATAATTTTCAAAATTTTTAATAAAATTCCGTTAAAAAATTTAATTAATTTTCGAAAATTCAGATAAAATTCTTCGAAACATTTGAATTATTTTTATGAATTGTAAAATCATCCTCAAAAATTCAATTATTTTCAAAAAATAAAAAAATTCTTTGCAATAATTAAAATATTTCTATAAGTAATAAAATTCTTTAAAGGAATTCAATAATTATTTTCATAAATATTAAAAGGTTTCGAAGAAATTCAATTAATTTCAATACAATTTTAATAAGATTTCTCCACAGAATACAATTCTTTTAAAAAGATTATTTAGATTCAATTATTTTTAAGAGTTTTGATAAAAATTCAATTATTTTCGACATTTTTTATGAAATTCTTTTAAAAAAAATTTTATTTTCCAGATTAAAAATTTTTTTCCTTCAAAAAATTCAATTATTTTCATAAATTCAGTTAAAATTCTTTGAAACAATTCAATTATTTTTATGAATTGTAGAATCCTCCTTAAAAATTTAATTATTTTTATAAATAATAAAATTCTTCAAAGAAATTCAATTATTTTCATAAATAATAAAATGTTTCGGACAAATTCAACTATTTTCAATACAATTTTAATAACATTTCTTGGAAAAAATTCAATTATATTCAAGATAATTTTAATAAAATTTCCCTTACCAGTACAATTAATTAAAAAAATTGTAATAAAATTTTTCTAAACAGTTCAATTGTTCTCAAAAGTTTTTTTATAAAATTCTTTGTTAATTTCTATTATTTTCAAAATTTCCAATTAAAATTTCTTTAATAAATTATTTTTATCGAAATTTAATGAAATTGTTAAAAAAAAATGTAATTATTTACATAAACTCTAATACGTTTAAAAGAATTTAATTTTAATTTAATTTAATTTAATTTAATTTTTAATTCTATTTTAATATAATTTAATAATAAAATCTTTAATTACAATTAATAATAAACACGATTATTTTAATGACTTAATAGAAAATCTTCATAAAATTCAAAACTTTTAAAACTTTCAGTAAAAATTATTAAAAAAAACTCCATTATTTTCAAGAAAATTGAAATAAATTTTTCAAAACATATTAATTATTTTAAAGAATTTGAATAAAAATGTTGCCAAGAATTAAATTATTTTGAATACAATAATTTTAATTACATTTTCTCGAAAGAATTCAATATTATTGGAAAAAAATGTTGCTAAAATTCTTGAGATAAATTCAATTATTTTCAAATATTTGTATAAATACTTTACAAGAATTCAATGATTTTCAGTACATCGACAATTTAATTATTTCTGAAAATAATTGAATTCTTGAATAAAATTTTATTAAAACTTTTTTAAATAATTGAATCCCTGTCAAAAATGTATTATTGATATAATTGAATTCTTACGAAAAATTTAAAAATAATTTAATTGTCCCTGGAATTCAATTAAAATTGTATTTAAAATAATTGAACTCAATGATTTTCTAAGAACACAAATTATTATTTGAATTTACAACGATGTCTGACTAAAAGCGACTTTTACTACTAATTTAGAAATTGAATAAGTTCAGGGCAAAATTGTCCGACTATTGTTGAATTTTACTACTGATTTATAAATTATAAGTAAAGTTTTACTACGACTAAAAATTTGTACAACTGCTGAGATAAAAATTACTTGAAGACAAAAAGTTGTCTGACTGAAACTGCTTTTACTACTTACGCAATATTTCGAATAGTTTTCTTTTTGCTACTAATATGCTAAAATTACTAGAAGCTAAAAGTTCGATTGCAAATGACTGTTACTTTAGATAAAACAGTTACAAAAATTCTGTCTGACTAGACTGTTGACCTTTACTACTTGTAGAGTTAAAATTGCACTAAAATTAGAAAAACAGTAGAAAAATTTTGTAATATGGATGATTCTTCACTCGATGGTTTTTTCACTTCGTGGAGAATCACCCATATACTTTATATATTTTTCAAAATTGAAAAAAATTCGAAAAAACTTCATTTGAAATATTAATGATTAATTTTATGTTAATTAAATTATGGTTAATTTCACTTTTAATCAATTTATTTAATTTGTCGTTACAGGTATCGAGATGATACTCTATGCTGGACCGACAGGTGAGAACTAAAAAACAATTCTAAAATTTCTATCATTTTGGATTCAAATTGAAAAATTTTTCACACTATCCCTTTTTTTGAGAAACATTTTTTTAAAGAACAAGAAAATCGATTAGAACTAAATTTTACTCTAATAACTACCGAAAAAAATATTTCACCTGGAACAACGATAATTTTCTCTAGAATAGCGAAAGTCTAAAATAAATTATCTAAAAATTTCGGTATTACAATAAAATCTCCAGTTATTCCAGATAAAATATTGTTAATATGCTGTACATTCAATTTTCCATATTTCAATTCCCACTCATTCCTCTCCTCCTTGAAAAATGATCGATACCATATTAATATATATTTAAAAATCGATTTTAAAATGAATTCCGAAATAATCGACACTGTCAAATTGGGTGATGTATTTTGATTTAAGAAAGATAATTTTCCCCCGCAATAAAAATAGAATCCTGGCTAATCATAAGGCGAAGGCTCATTATAGATTCAATCTCGCAAGTTGCTTCAATTATGCGAGAGAGAAAGAGAGAGAGAGAGAGAGAGAGTTGCACAAGCGTGTGCGAGTGCCTCTAATGGATCATGCTCTCAGCAAACCTAATAATCGCTTGCCATAGATCAGTCGCGGATCGTGGAGAGCAACCAAGCAAGTGCAGTTGGGAGGTGGGTTAAATAGCGAGGTGAAGATGAGAAAGAAAAACGGTACTTAAGCATCAATGTAGTTTAATAATCGCTGCCTCTTAAAGGCAAAAGAAAAAAGGAGAGGAGAAAAAAAAACAAGAAACATCAGGGATGAGAAGAGGAGAAGTCACTAATAATTATTATCCCCCGTCAACTTTGATCGATGCTCAACATACTCCTTAAATGTACAATTCATTTGACGCCACTTGTCACAAGTCATTAAATCATGACAAATCGAGTTTACTGCCATTTTTCTTCTATTTATTACATTCTTTTTAAATTTAACTGTTTGGATTTTTTATTTTCTGTCATGTTATATCACAAAAAAGAAGCTTTTTCCTCCCTCGAGTTAAAATGAACCATTTTTGTCCCTAGTAGGAGAAAGAAGTCTTTTTCCTCCGTCGAGTTAAAATGTACCATTTTTGTCCCTAGTAGAAGAAAGAAGTCTTTTTCCTCCGTCGAGTTAAAATGTACCATTTTTGTCCCTAGTAGAAGAAAGAAGTCTTTTTCCTCCGTCGAGTTAAAATGTACCATTTTTGTCCCTAGTAGAAGAAAGAAGTCTTTTTCCTCCGTCGAGTTAAAATGTACCATTTTTGTCCCTAGTAGAAGAAAGAAGTCTTTTTCCTCCGTCGAGTTAAAATGTACCATTTTTGTCCCTATAGTAGAAGAAAGAAGCCTTTTTCCTCCCTCGAGTTAAAACGTACCATTTCTGTCCCAAGTTGCAAAAAAAGAAGTGCTTTTCCTCCCAAGAATTTTTAATTATTTTTCATCCCAAAACAAAAGATTGTTTTTTACTTATAAAATTAAAAGAAGACTACAATAAAAATGTCTCTTTTCAGAACAGTGTAAAAAAATAATATTCTTTTCCAACACAAACTACGTATTCGATAATTAATATTAAAAAAGTAGCTATCGAAAAATTAAACATGACGACTAAAAAAAACTCGTTTTAGACACTTCACAAAACTGACAAAAATTCTATTCCATATTTTTTTTCCAAATTTTCATCAAAAATAATTACTTCTTTCTCATCCTGCTAATAAATTAAATTCCTGCAACGAATTTTATTATTCTTGAACGAATTGAAATATTTATAAAAATAATATAATTCTTGCGAAGAAATTTATAAAAATCAAATAATTAATTTCTTTCCACTAATTTTATGCAAATTCTAATTTAAATAATTGAATTCCAGATAAATTTTTATTATTCATGAAAAGAATTGCATTCCTACGAAGATTTTTACAAAATTTTTTTTTAAATAATTGAATTCTGTTTGAAAATTTTATCAAAATAGCAGATAAGAAAAATCATTGGATTACGATAAGTTTTAAAAAATAATTAAATATCACAAAGAATTTTATTAAAATTTTTCACAATAATTGAATGTCTGTGTGGTGTTTTATTAAATTTTTTTTGAAAATAATTGAATTCCTAAAAAAGTTTTTATTTATTTATGAAAATAATCAAATTCTTGCGAACGATTTTATTAGAATTTTTTAAAATAATTAAATTTCCAAGAAGAAATTTATTACTTTTAAAAATAATTTACTTCTTTTGATGAATATTTTTATTTATAAAAATAATTGAATTTTGCAAAGAATTTTATTAAAATGCCTCAAAATAATTGAATTTTCGGAAAATAATTTGGTTATATATCGACATAATTGAATTCTTTCGAAGAATTATTTATGTAAATAATTGAATTCTTGCGAAGAATTTTATAAAAATCTAAAAGAATAATTGAATTATTTCAAAAAAATTTAATTAAAATTGTATTTAAAATAATTGATTTCTTTCGAACAACTTTGTTAACATATTTAAAAATAATTGAATCCCTGTCAAAAAATTTAATATTTCTGTATATAATTGAATTCTTCCAAAGAATTTAAAATAAAAATTTTTAATTTTTTTCGAAGAATTGAAATTAAATTTTTAAGAATAATTATTCATTTTTCGATCAATTCCTGTAAAATTGTATATTAAACATAATTGAAATCCTGCCATAAATTTTATTTTTAATAAAAATAATTTGAATAGCTGCTGAGAATTTTATTAAAATTTTCAAGAATAATTGAATTTCTGAGAAGAATTTTATTATTCTTGATCGAATTTAAATACTTATAAAATAATTTAATTCCTGTCAAGAATTTTATAAAAATTTTTAAATAATTGATTTCTTTCCACTAATTTTATGCAAATTCTAATCATAAACAATTGAATTCCTGAGAAATTTGTATTATTCATAAAAACAGTTGAATTCTTAAGAAGATTTTTACAACAAATTTTTTAAATAATTGAATTCTGTTTCGAAATTTTATGGAAATAGTAAATATTGAAAATCATTGAATTCCGAAAAGTTTTTTAAAATAATTTAATTTTACAAAGAATTCTATTAAAATTTTTGAGAATAATTGAATGTGTGGCATTTTATTAAATTTTGTTAAAAATAATTGAATTCCTTAAAAGCATTTAATTTTTTATCAATTGAATTCTTGCAAACGATTTTATTAGAATTTTTTTAAATAATTGAATTTTCAAGAAAAAATTTAATACGTTTAAAAATAATTGAATTCCTGTAAAAAATTCTAATACTTTTGTAAATAATTGAGTTTATTCAAAGAATTTAAAAAAAGTATTTTATTAAATAATTGATTTTTTCGAGGAATTGAAATTAAATTTATAAGAATAATTAAATTTCTTGAGCAATTTCTGTAAAATTATATTAAAAATAATTGAAATCCTGCGATGAATTTTATTATTTATGAAAATAATTTAAATGTTGCTAAGAATTTTATTATAATTTTCAAATATAATTTAACTCTTAAGAAGAATTTTATTATTTATGAGAAAATAATTGAATTATTGCGAAAATTTTTTTTTAAAATGTTTAAAAAGAATTGAATTTCTGTGAAAAATTTTGTTATTTTTGAAAATAATTGAATTCTTCATAAAAATTTTATAAAAATTTTTTGAAATAATTAATTTTTTCGAAATATAATAAAAATTATGAATATTTAATTTTAAATAATTGAATTCTTCTGGAAAACTGTATTTGTGAAAATAATTGAATTTTTCAATTTATTAATTTAAAATAGTATTAAAAATAATTTCAAATTCTTCAATGAGTTTTATTATTTATAGAAATAATTGAATTCTAGCTGAAAATTTTATCAAAAATTTTTTTTATATAATTAAATTTCCATGAAAAATGTTTTTATTAATGAAAGTAATTGAATTATTGTTAAGTATAAAAATTTTGTTAAATAATTAATTTTTTGGAAATTGTTTTTAAAAATGCTATTCTAAATTAATTGAATTCCTGTGGAAATTTTATTATTCATGAAAATAATTGAATTTTTGATGAATTTTACAAATTTTTTTTTTTAATAATTGAATTGTTTTGCGAAATTTTATAAAAATACTAGATATTGAAAATAATTGAATTTCGAATATTTTTTGGAAATAATTGAACAGTTTTAAACGATTTGATTATAGTATTTGAGAATTGTTTTTTGATTTCAAGTATTAGCGAATTTAAGGTAGTAGAAATTCTCAAAAAAACAGTAGCTTTTAGTGGCTGAAATCTAACAAAAGTACCCAAATAGTAGAATAACGTAAAAAAAAGTAGTAAATAGTAGGTTTTAGTAGATGAGTGCGAAGCCTGACATCATTACCAAAGGAACATTAAATTCTTCTTACAGTCGTATTGAAAATTTAAAAGTGTCAGCTTGTTTAATTTTTTTTTCGTTTCATTGAAATCGGTATGAAAAAAGGGCGCAAAAAATGGGCGGAGAAGGGCCTAACGAGAAAGAGAGAGAAAGAAAAGTGGACGTACAACGACTGGGGGTATAAAAGACCCCACGGACGCGAAGAGCTGAGGTGATTGATAGCCGGAGATTGACGTCGCGATGCAATTCCATTGTTCAAAGTGACTACCAGCCAGAGCTCAACAAAAGCAATGAGCAAAGCGACTAAGTCCAAGGAGAGACGTATGAAGCTCCAGTTCTTCCACTGACTGAATAAATATATGACTTATAACGCCTACCTCTACCTCACTGTCAACAGGCAAAAAAAGAAAATTGATTCTTCTAATTAAAAAAATTCTATCAAAAATATAACAACCATTATTTTCTGCTATTTTTAGTTCCATCTATTACTAAAATAAGTGGAAGCAAAAATAGGTAAAAATTTTAAGAAAGAAAAAATTACATCTCGAATGTCGTGACGAAAAATGATTAGATCGAATGATAATTAATGGTAGCGATCGTGAATCACTGAGAGGGATATATTATAAGTGGGAGACGCGTTACATCAATTAACTGCTGGCCGATCGAATGCTAATTGCAACCAACCATCGATAATTAATAACAAGCAGTTTCTTCTCCCCTCCGTTCAATTTCTCATAACTCAAAATTTCACGCATACCTTCTTCAAAGAAAAGAAAAAAAAACAGAAAACCTGCATATGTATAAGAAACGATCTCTATAAAAAATTCACCCAAAAATTTTTTACCTCAAATGGAGTAATAAATGCTAATTAATAACAGAGAAGCTATTCTGATAATGCAATTCGCCCTTGTATCTTATCAGAATTCTCCTTTCTTTTCTCTTTTTTTTCTTCGCGATAACATCATTTATGAACGGGAGTAGTCGGTTAATTATGAAAAAAGTTTCGCCCAAAAGAGATTTTAGTACCTGTAAATTGGGGTTGGAGGCCCACACCGACATCAGAGAGAGAGGGCACTCGCTGGAAGCGAGTTAATAATTATTAAGGCATCGATTAAATGCAGCACTCCTCTCTTGATTGATCAGCACTTATATCGCGAATACATCGATTCTGCCGCAGCTCATGCTCTGCTTATTCTTTTATGCAACAACCTTCAGGGTTACATTGCCGAACGTATTTTTGATCTTCACTTTAGATAAACGAGAGCTGATGCCGCGCGCGTCTTTACCGTTCACATTTTGGAGCAGTGCTTCAGAATGATTCCTCTACACACTGGACATTTATTTCTTGTTTTTGTTTTCAAACTATTTGCAGTAATTAAAGATTCACAGTAATTATCGTGATGATTGGATGGGATTAATTTTTATGTTTTTTTTTTGGTGAAGGGAAATGAATGGAAGATTTAAAAACATTGCTGAATGATAATGGAGGATCTGGATGCTGACAACAGGGAATGGAAGAATCATTGAAAATTAATGGATGATGATAAAGAATTTAGTTGATGACAAAAGAAATAGAAAGCAACACTAGAAATTATTGGATGGTAACAAAGAATTTAGATGATAACAATAGAAAATGAAAGAATCATTAAAAATTACTGGATGATGATAAAGAATTTAGATGATGACAAAAAAATCTAGATGCAAACAACAGTAAATGTAAGAATCATTAAGAATTACTGGATGATGCTAAAGAAAGATGATGACAAAGGAAATGGAAAGAAACATTAAAAATGATTGGATAATAACAAAGAATCTAGATTCTAACAACATACATTGAAAAGAATCATTAAAAATTGATGAATGATGACAAAGAATTTAGGTATAGACAAAAGAAGAAGAAACTAACATAAAAATTATTGTATGATAACAAAGAATCTAGATGCAAACAACAGGAAATGTAAGAATCATTAACAGTTGCTGGATGATGATAAAGAATTCAGATGATGACAAAAGAAAACGAAAGCAACACAAAAAATTATTGGATGATAGAGAATGTAAATGTTGACAACAGGAAATGTAAGAATCATTAAAAATTTATTAATGATGATAAAGAATTTAGATGATGACAAAAGAAATAAAAAGCAATAGTAAAACTGATTAGATGGTAAAAAATAATCTAAATGCTAACAACAATGAATGAAAAGAATCATTAAAAATTGCTGAATGATGACAATGAATTTAGGTAAAGACAAACGAAGTTGAAAGCATCATTAAAAATTATTGGATGATAACAAATAATTTAGATGATGACAAAAGAAGTTGAAAGCGTCATTAAAAATTATTAGGTGATAACAAAGAATTCATATTCTAACAACAGGAAATGAAAGAATCATTAAAAATTGCTGGATGATCATAAAGCATTTAGATGATGCCAAAAGATAATTAAAGCAATATTAAAAATTATCGGATGGTAACAAAAAATCTAGATGCTAATTAAAGAAAAAAAAACGACATCAAAAATTGCAGTATGATTACAAAGAATCCAGATGATGACAAACGAAATAGAAATCAACATTAAAAATTATTGAATGATAAAAAGAATCTAAATGCGTCAGCATTTAGATTCTTTTTATCATTCAATAATTTAACAAGAAATTAAAAAAAATCGTTTGCATCATTTTTTATTTCTCTGATCATTTCTTTTTTATGAAATCAAGATGATAAAGAATTTAGATGATGACAAAAGAAGATGAAAGCAACATGAAAAATTATTGGATGATATCAAAGAATCTAGATGCAAACAACAGGAAATGAAAGAATCATTAAAAATTGCTGAAAGATGATAAAGAATTTAGATGATGACAAAAGAAATAGAAAGCATCATTAAAAATTGCTGGATGATGAAAAAGAACTTAAGTACAGATGAAAGAAGAAGAAAGGAACATAAAAAATTATTGGATAATATCAAAGAATCTAGATCAAATTAGATAAAAATTTTACTCCCTACCTCAGATAATTTTCTCCTAATCCTTCTACATTCTTTAACAAACTTTTTATTTATCCCTCAGCAATAATTAATCCTAACAACAAACCATTATGCAATTTCACGACATGAAATACTGCTGACGACAAAAAAAACAATCAACAAACAAGTTATCGACTAATGACAAGAAATGATATTTATCCGCATGAATCAGCAAATGCGAAACAAAAAGAAAATGATCCCCCAAAGGAATCTTTTCCAAGAAAGGATGAAATTCCTCGCAGACTGCATTGGCATCCGAACTCCGAACCTGAAAAGAAGGAATTGAAGAACTGAATGATGATGCGTAGATCACTGTTAGTCAAGTTGAAAACGAAAAGAAAGGTGGAAGAGCGATGCCTTCTTGAAGCCCTTAAACAACAGCGTTACCGTATTTTTTTGCTGCCAGCAGATTTAACTGGATGTCGTTACTACTGTGGGTATTGTTGTCGGTTGATTCACCTTTACTTTTCAGCAGTTCAGATGAAAGCGTTCGCCCTTTTATTCCTTCTCTCTTTCTCTCTCGCTCATTCTACGTTTTCGTTTGCTTGCTCGCTTTTCTCGCTCATCGCGGACACAACTCGCCGATCCGATGCATGCGCCGCCCGTAATTGATCTTGCCGTCCTGTCCAGTTCTCCCTTCTGCCCCCCTCCTCCCTCCCTATACAGAAACTTTTTCCCTTCTTTGATAGATAAAATCGGAATTGAGCCTACCATAGCCAAACCGCCAGAACCGAACCAATTGAGCAATCACAATTTTGTGCTTTTTCAAAATACTTTCAAAAAGAATATTTTTACAACTGTTTAGGAAACAATAAAATTCATATTCAACTTTATTACGGATTAGGATGTTGCACAATTTGATTAATATCCTTAAATACCAGAAATGCTTTTTTAGCGGATTGTAGAAAACCTACAAATCGTAAAGTATATGACTTCTTGTAAATCTTATCAAAAGGAAAGCAAAGAGCACATCATGCCGTGGAGCTTAGGATGCTGTACAATTTGACCAAGATCTTTTGATACTGGAATTACTTTGCAGACCCAGAAATATTTTTTGTTGGGTTTATTCAGTGTTATCAAATTATCAAAAGTTTCCCAACTAAATTGTCTATTCTACCAAACAAAAATAGTTGTAATCATTCCCCTTGAAGTTATACAGCATGGTAAATATTTTTTAAAATGAAAAATGAAAAATAGACAACAATTAGACATAAATTTTTTCCAGTTAATTCTTAAATTATTGACTTCTAATTTTTTGTTGATACCTGCGACAATATTTTTCGAACAGTCGTTTCAGGAACACATAAAGAATTCACTTCCGTGGATCGCTTATCGATTCAAATCGCGTACAAGTTGAGTATGAATGGTTGAGTTGGGGATGCCCCACGGGCAATCACGAACGAGTCAAACAACAACGATGCCTGCTACCAACGCAACGCCGCGCCGACGACCTAGATCGCGAATAACCCATTCCAATCGTGGACGACGAAATCCCTGTCCCGTCGGCACGCGCTGCAACGTCGAATCCGATAATCACCTCACTTCGTCACGCACACGCTTTGTTACCTCGCCTAAACCATATCTGTGTCTGTGTCTGCTACCGTTTGTCAGTGTATATACGCACTGCCCTTTTCGACGACTATACGACATGCTTAAGTCCTTATTTAGCAGCTGGTTTTCTGCCAGCAACTTCAACGATTCACGCCACATTTACCAACAACATCTTATGTCATTTAAACGAGCCACTCGACACTTATTGTCATTTGAATAAACCTGTCTTTTTCATGAAACTCGACTTATCAATTAACATCATCTTCTCAAAAGCGAAGAGAGAAAGAGACTTTTTGAAACGAGAAGATGATGATTATGTTGATGATCAGAAGAGGAATGTTCCAGTGTAGACAACGAAATTATTTTCTACGATTTTCGACAAATGTTATTAATTAATTTTTTAGCATTTCTGTCAAAACTCATTTGTCAAAGAGTTGTGAATTCTAATCTTGATGGTTATGGTGATAATGCAGACAAGTAGTACCAAATTGATATCAAAAACTTGGATCAAATTGCTATTAAAAATTAGGATCAAAATGCAAGTCAAGTGGCTACCAAAAGTCTGGATCAAGTTACTAAAATAAGGAGCAAATTGCAATCAAAAATTTGGGTCAAGTTGCTAATAAAAATTTGAATCAAGTTATTATTGAAAATTTGGATCAAGTTACTAAAATTAGGAGCAAATTGCTGTCAAAAATTTGGATCAAGAAGTTGTTATAAAAAAATTTGGATCAAGTAACTAAAATTAGGAGCAAATTGCTGTAAAAAATTTAGGTCCAGTTGCTAATAAAAATTTGAATCAAGTTGCTACGAAAAATTTGAATTAATTTGTTATAAAAAATTTGGATTAAGTTTCTAAAATTAGGAGCAAATAGCTACCAAAAATTTGAATCAATTTGCTATCAAAAATTTGGATCAAGTTTCTAAAATTAGGATCAAATTGCTATCAATAATTTTGATCAAGTTGTTAGAAAATTTGGATCAAGTTTCTAAAATTATCAAATTGCCATCAAAAAATTTGGATCCTGTTAGGACTAGATCCACATTTTTGGTACCAAACAGTTGCAGTCTCATGCTTTCGAATGAACTCTGTTAAATTAAATCCACAATTAATATTCACATAAATTAAAAGTTCACATTATCGCTACTAAATAAAAAAAAAGATAAAAATACCATTTTACAATTAACTTGAAGAGTATAAAAAAAGTCAACTTTAGAAATTTCCATTGAACAAAAATTTCTACTTTGTCAGCAGGAGTAAAAAGTCTTGCAACATCTGGACCCACTAATGAAAAAAAAAGAGAGGAAAAAAATAATTCAAGATAGTTTTGTGTCGAAAGAAGAAATAAAGTTCTACATTGCACAAGATTTTACAAATCCTTAAGTGGAACTCGTCCAACAGGTACCTACTCTACTCTAGACAGGCTACCATTTCAGAAAAGGACGTTTTTTACCCCACTCTGCCTAGTTACAACGTGATAATTCCCATCGTCAGATAGTTATATCTCTCTAATTTATAATTTCATTTTTATCTCTCGCTTACTCCAAATTTTCCCTTGTATCAATTTTTAGGAATCCTCTTCTTTAAAATAATAATCACTGTTAAATCAAAAGTATAAAATTTCAACAATACCCAACTAATAAACTAAATAATAATTTCTACTAAATTTCCATTTGTCAATTTGATCCAATTCGGAATAAATTTAATAAAAAAAAGTTAAGGTTAAGAAAAACCTTATGGCTTTTTATTGAAGGTATACAACATACAACATAAAATTTCAATCGATAAAAATTCTGTCCCTAAAAGAAAGAAACGTGTTTCTTTTTTTGCGAAATTGTCAAGGTCATAATTTGAGTAAAACCGGAACATAATAGGTTGTTCTTTACCTAGTTTGTTGAAAAGGACCAGGTTCGCGAAAGACAAAGAACATAAAAAAAAGAAAAAAAATACTGGTAGTCATTAAACGACATCACTGGCATCGAAATGGTCACTTAAGATTTTTCTGTCACTTGCACCTTGCACGCTTCAAACGGATGGACTGTGCTGAGTCCTTTATATGGAAAAACGAAAGAAATAAAACGAGTAGAGAATCTCTTCTCTCGCTCGATACTGGAGATTAATAGTCGATTCCTACTAATTACAAGTTGCTCACTGATGTTATCCTTGTATGTATTGACAATCTTTTTTTTTCTCATGTCCACTCGACAAGCCCTGCCACGTTGAAAATTAATCTGTTTTGATTTTAAGTAACATTTAACTTATAAATTGAGAATCGTTACTCGATTTACATAAGCGTTGTTTTTATTTTCTATAATTTTTAAAAATTTTTTCCTGATCTTTATTTTCTTTAATTCTTTGTATTCTTCCATTTTCTATTCTATTCAATTTGTTTCTTTTCTTCGATTCTTTATTTTTTCAAAAATCATTATTTAGATGATGACAAAAGAAGTAGAAAGCATAATTAAAAATTATTGGATGATACCGCAAAGAATTTAGATGATGACAAAAAAAAGTAAAAAGCATCATTAAAGATTATTGGATGATAACAAAGAATTTAGTTGATGACAAAAGAATCTAGCTGTAAACAATAGGAATTATAAGAATCAATAAAAATTTCTGGATGATGATAAAGAATTTAGATGATGACAAAAGAAATAGAAAGCAACATTAAAAATAATTAGATGGTAAAAAAGAATCTAAATGCTAACAATAAGAAATGAAAAGTCTCAATAAAAATTGATGAATTATGACAAAGAAATTAGGTACCTACAGACAAAAGAAGAAAGCAACATGAAAAATTATTGGATGATATTAAAAAATCTAGATGCAAACAACAGGAAATATAAGAATCATTAAAAATTGATGGATGATAAAGAAAGATGATGACAAAAGAAATGGAAAGCAACATTAAAAATGATTGGATGATAAAAAAAATCTAAATGATAACAACAAAAATTGAAAAGAATCAATAAAAATTGCTGAATGATGACAAAGAATTTAGGTGAAGACAAAAGAAGAAGAAACCAACATCAAAAATTATTGTATGATAACAAAGAATTTTAATGCTAACAACCGAAAATGTAAGAATCATTAAAAATTGGTGAATGATGATAAGGAATTTAGATGATGACAAAAGAAATAGAAAGCATCATTAAAAATTATTGGATGATCAAAAAGAATCTAAATGCTAACAACAGGAACTGAAAGAATCATTAAAAATTTCTGGATGATGATAAAGAATTAAGGGGATTACAAAAGAAATAGAAAGCAACACTAAAAGTTATTGGATGATAACAACAAGAAATGAAAGAATCATTAAAAATTTGCTCAATGATGATAAAGAATTTAGATAATGACAAAAGAAATAGAAAGTATCATTAAAAATTATTGGACGAATTTAGGTACAGACAAAAGAAGAAGAAGAAAGCATCATGAAAAATTATTGGATGATATCACAGAATCTAGATGCAAACAACAGGAAATGTAAGAATCATTAAAAATTGCTGAATAATGATCAAGAATTTAGATGACGACAATAGAAATAGAAAGCATCATTAAAAATTGTTGGATGTTGAAAAAGAATCTAAATGCTAACAACAAGAACTGAAAGAATCATTAAAAATTGCTGGATGATAACAAAGAACTTAAGTACAGATGAAAGAAGAAGAAAGGAACCTAAAAAATTATTGGATAATATCAAAGAATCTAGATCAAATTAGATAAAAATTTTACTCCCTACCTCAGATAATTTTCTCCTAATCCTTCTACATTCTTTAACAAACGAAAGCAACCTGAAAAATTATTGGATGATAGAGAATTTAGATGTTGACAACAGGAAATGTAAGAATCATTAAAAATTTATGGATGATGATAAAGAATTTAGATGATGACAAAAGAAAACAAAAGCAACATTACAAATTATTGGATGATATCAAAGAATCTAGCTGCAAACAACAGGAAATGAAAGAACCATTAAAAATTACTGAATGTAAATAAAGAATTTAGATGATGCCAAAAGAAACCGAAAGCGACATTAGAAATTTTCGGATGGTAACAAAGAATCTAGATGCTAATTAAAGAAAAAGAAAGCGACATCAAAAATTGCAGTATGAAGACAAAGAATCCAGTTGATGACAAACGAAATAGAAAGCAACATTAAAAATTATTAAATGATAAAAAAAATCTAAATGCTGTCGCATTTAGATTCTTTTTATCATTCAATAATTTAACAAGAAATGAAAAGAATCGTTTGCATCATTCTTTATTTCTCCGCTCATTTTTTTTTTATGAAATCAAGAGGATCATTGTGACAAAGGGAAGGTCCAGTTATTGAGAAAAGTGGACTGTTGATATATTGGTTATAGCTCGCTTGGTACAACGTCCTATACCAAATTGAATGATACCCGTCCTCATTCCACTGCCATTTTTGGAAAACAGCATTTTATCATATACGAAAAAGGCACATAATCGCACGCAATACAATTCTGTGTGTGCGCGCGCGTGCAACACTATATTTTCTTGTGTGTGTACACTACCCAAAGATATCAAAAACAACAAAAAACTTCTTGTCAATTAAAATATATCTGTGCGGTATTATTCGCCGCGCGCAAAGAAGCCAATCGACAGTCTTTCTCTCCTCTCTTTCTCTCTCTCGCTCTCTTTCTTGGCTATATAGTTTTACGAGGAGCGAAAGAGCCGCCGGTGAGTGATTCCAACATTGAAAAACCGAAACATGAAATTACATTTGAAAGGCTCGTTTTTGCATTTCTTTTTACAAATGAAAAATTTACAAGACTGATGGACATCTCGCATTTTTCTTCGCTTTACACGTGTATCCATATAAATATTTATAATCCTTTTGTGCTCTTTTACCGTTTTACAATTTAACTTGTGATCAATATTTGTCTCAATGACAATCTCGATTTTTGATTTTCAACGAGGCGAATTTATTGTTGAAGATGATGATGAAGTGTTTAGTCAAAAGGAGAAAGATTTCAGCAATAGTGACAATAATGGCATAATTGCAATATTTAGCTAACAATAGGGACAATGCTGAGGCAACATAAAGGCCTTTTTATGGCAGTCAACAAAATTGCAGCACAGAAGCAAAATTATGTCAAAAAACGATCACAATTTTTTCTCAGAAAAAAAATTAAGAAAGAAATTCTGACATTGCTTAGAAGAAAATTTTTTGAAAGAAACTTACGAGTCAAATCCATTGATTAATTCAGATCTCGTTCACAGGAATCTTTTGCCGCTTGCGGAGGCTAACGATTCGCCATAAGAAACAATCGCAATAGCTCGCGCCGGCATTCCCGCGATCTAAAAAATGTGCTAAACCGCGTCTTCGCTCTGCATTCCTCTTCCGTATCGCACACGATACTCTTCTCCTTTTTGGAAGGGGGAGAGAGGAGATCGACATTTTTTTGGAATCAGTATAACAGTCACAGCGGTCCCTTAATTCGTATCATCTTCAAAAATAAAAGAATAAAAAAAAAAGAAAAAAGAGTTAACGCAGAAACGAGTATAACAAAATGTTATTTTTCTTTCTCTATACTTGTTAGTGGTTCCATCGCGTTTTGCCGCGAAAGACAAAATGTAATCGGTTTTTCTCTATATATAGAAAAATAAAAAAAAAAAATTCAAAGTGATGCGCGCACTTATTTTACGACTTTCAATTTTTATTTTTACTTCACGCAAAATCTTTGGTTCGAAAAAAAAATTGCAGTATTTCTTAAAAATGCAACTACATTTTTAAGAAATACTGCAACTTTTTTTGGCATTTTTTTACACTAATCAGTTTTTAGACTTGTTTTAAAACTGATCATTTTTCCTTTGTTAATTTTATGGTTTATAAAAGTTTTACTTAACGGGACTTTTAGTACTCTTTTTGGTTATTTGTAGAATTTGTCTATCTTAACAAAATTTTTAGTTAAACGAGTTTCGTTTGATGGAATTTCTATTTAACCGAATCCAAGCAAGAATTATTTTCACTTAGTTCCAGAATATTGTGAAAATATTACAAAATTAGATTATAAAACAATTTGAGCCTTCGTACTTATCTACTAAAACCTACTATTTACTACTTTTTTTACGTTCTGCTACTATTTGGGTACTTTTTTTAGATTTTAGCCACTAAACTACTATTTCTTTATTTTTTGGAATATCCATGACTTTAAATTCGCTAATACCAGAAATCAAAAAACTATTCTCAAAAATTATAATCAAATTCTTTAAAAGATTTAATTAGTTTAAAAAAATATTCGAAATTCAATTATTTTCAATATCTAGTATTTTCGTAATATTTCGCAAAAGAATTCAATTATTTAACAAAATTTTTATACAAATCTTCGCAATAATTCAATTCCTTTCACTAATAATTTTTGTCAAATAAATTAAGGTCCTGAAAATATTTTAAGTTTCACTAATAATAAAATTTTTTAATGGAAATTCAATTATTTAAAAAAATTAAGAAAAAATTCGAAGCAAGAATTCAATTATTTTTAATACCATTTTAAATTAATTAATCGAAAAATTCAATTATTTTCGCAAATAAAGTTTTCCACAAGAATTCAATTATTTAAAATAAAATTTTTATAATATTATATTTCGAAACAATTAATTATTTAAAACATTGTTTATAAAATTCTTATAAAGAATTCAATTATTGTCAAAAATAACAATATATTTCAAAGAAATTCAATTCTTTTTAAACGTATTAATAAAATTTTTCTCAACAATTCAATTATTTTCATAAATAATAAAATTCTCCTCAGAAATTCAATTATTTTTTTAATTTTTAATAAAATTCTTTGCAACTATTCAATTATTTCCATAAATAGTAAAATTCATGGCAGGATTTCAATGATTTTTAATACAATTTTACAGAAAATAAAATATTTTTAAAAATGATAAATTTTATTTTTTGGAAATTCAATTATTTTAAGAAATTTTAATAAAATCGTTCACAAAAATTCAATTATTTTCATAAATATTAGAAGTTTTCACAGGAATTCAATTATTTTCAAATATTTTAATAAAATTTTTCGAAAGAAATCAATTATTTTAAATACAATTTTAATTAAATTTTTTTGAAATAATTCAATTATTCTTTTAGATTTTAATAAAATTCTTCTCAAGAATTCAATTATTTACATAAATAAATTCTTCGAAAAAATTCAATTATTTTGATAAATAACAATATTCATCAGAAAAAGTAAATTATTTTTAAAAGTAATAAATTCCTTCTTAGAAATTCAATTATTTTAAAATATTCTAATAAAATCGTTCGCAAGTATTCAATTATTTTCATAATTAATAAAACTCATAGAAGAATTTTAATTACTCTTAATATTATTTTAAATTAATTAATCGAAAAATTCAATTATTTTCACAAATAATGTTTCCCACAAGAATTCAATTATTTAAAATAAAATTTTCGCAAAAATTAATTATTTAAAACAATGTTTAGAAAATTCTTATCGAGAATTCAATTATTTTCAAAAATAAGAAAATTTTTCCAAGAAATTCAATTATTTGTAAACATTTTAATAAAATTTCTCGCAATTATTCATTTATTTTTATAAATAATAAAATTCTTCTCAGGAATTGAATTATTTTTGAAAATTATAGTAAAATTCTTTGTAACTATTTAATTATTTCCATAAATAGTAAAATTTATCTCAGAATTTCAATTATTTTTAATACAATTTTACAGGAATTGATAAAAAATGTAATTATTCTTAAAAATTTAATATCGATTCCACGAAAAAATTTATTATTTAAAAAAATGTATTTATAAAATTCTTTGGAAGAATTCAATTATTTGAAAAAGATTAGAATTTTTCACAGGAATTCAATTATTTTAAAAAGTAATAAATTTTTTCTTTGAATGAGAAATGGTCGCAAGAATTTAATTATTTTTATAAATAATACAATGCTTTTCAGGAATTCAATTATTGGCAAAAATTTAAATTCAATTCTTTTACAAAATTTAATTATTTTTAAAACCTTTTCGCACATCAATGATTTTTAATATCTTCAATTTTCATAAAATTTCCAAACAGAATTCAATTATTTAAAAAATTTTTTTTAAAAATCTTCTTAAGAATTCAATTATTTTCATGAATAATAAAAATTTTTCAGGAATTTAATTATTTATATTAGAATTTCCATAAAATTGGTTGAAATAAATGAATTATTTAAAAATTTTTATAAAATTCTTCGCAAGAATTAAATTATCTTTATAAATATTTTAATTCGTTCAAGAATAATAAAATTCGTTGCAGGAATTCAATTTATATGCAGGATAAGAAAGAATTAAATATTTTTTGATGAAAATTGGGAAGAAGTCAGGAAAATAAAATATAGAATGGAATTGTTTTGTGAAGTGTCTAAAACAAATTTTTTTTGGTCGTCAAGTTTAATGTTTCGATAGCTACTTTTTTACTACTTTTTATTTATTTTGAAAGCTACTTTTTTATAATTAATTATCGAGTCCAAAGTCCTTGCAATTTTTCAAGGATTGCTTAATTAAAAAAATCGAGTTGCATTCCGACAGGTTTCAGTGTAGGGTTTACTTTTTTACTATTTTCCAAAGAATAAAACAATGAAGTTCAGAACATTTTCCCAAATGACTCTCGCATATGATAACTTTAAATTTCTATACACAATCGATACAAAGAAAATTGCTCCTTTTCCAAGGAGCAATCGGAGGAATAAATCTACAACAAGCGAGTCTTTGGGGATACTTACAAGATAATCGCTACTCTCGGTTATATTCTAATCGATGATCTCCCGACCTGGATGCGAGTTATTAGTCTACTCAGTGCGTGCATGCGAGGAGAAGGATAGATATTTTAGGGTGTCGTTATTTGCCGTGTATGTAAGGGTAGAAAATATTCTCTCTCTCTCTCTCTCTCTCTCTCTCTCTTTCTCTTTCTCTCTCGAAAAAGAGAGAGAGAGAGAGAGAGAGAGAGAGAGAGAGAGAGAGAGAGAGAGGGGAGAGAGAGAGAGAGAGAGAGAGAGAGAGAGAGAGAGAGAGAGAGAGAGAGAGAGAGAGAGAGAGAGAGAGAGAGAGAGAGAGAGAGAGAGAGAGAGAGAGAGAGAGAGAGAGAGAGAGAGAGAGAGAGAGAGAGAGAGGGAGAGACTTTATTGGCACGACACGGGATTTTGCCGCTCGCGCGATACCAAACTCGCGCGCCCAAATGAAGATAGAGCATCTCAGCATCCCCCGCAAGTGTATATGTTTTGGTAAAGGTCCTTCGAGATCCCATAAAAGAGGGGCGCGCGCACTACCAAAATTTTCAAGAGGGGATGAATTCGTAACTTTCCAAAGGCAGGAAAGTGGGGGATGATTTCGTAAATTTCCAGAGGCGCAGAAGGGAGGGGGACAAGAAACCAATTCTATATAGGGCACGCGCTTATACTCTCAAATTCAAGAGACGTGTCAACGTGCTCGACAAATCGCGTGCGCTGTTACAAAATTCTACTCATTTCAGTGACAGAAACAAATTAATAGAAAAATATCATTAATGTGCAATTAAATATTTACTGTCTTACCAATTTATTTTCTCTTACCAATCGTTCATTTTTGCTTTCAATTTGTTTATTTGTCTTTTTGTTTTTATTTATCTTCCTTTGTTTTTATTCGTTTTTTTTGTTTGTATTTGTTTTTCTTTTGTATTTGTTTGTATTTTGTATTTGCTTTTCTTTTGTATTTGCTTTTCTTTTGTATTTGTTTTTATTTTTCGTTTTTTTTTGTCATTATTTTTTGGTTTCTTTTTGAAAAAAGGAAGAAGTGCGCACTTCTTTATAAAATAGTAAAGAGCGAGTGATTTTTAGAAATAGATTTAAAAAATTCCCATAATAAAATGTGTCAAACTTCTAATTTGTACAATGTACATTCTGCGTTAGCGCACTTGAAGACGAACAATAACGAATATGATTCGTGGTTTCATTCTAGGAAACCTTCAATGGACGATGTTGGTAATCCCACTTCAGTCAACGCACGGTGAGTACTTGTCAGATTCAATTAAAGCATGCTTCACCCATTTAATTTATCAAAAGAAACATTATTTTTTTCTTCCTTTCACTTTGGCGAATTTTTACATCTAACTTCTATCTCTCGTTCAAAAATATAGTTCTTTTTTTATAGAATACATTTTTTTCTTAAAAATACATTTTTTTAATTTAAATAGCATTTCAATTATTAATTAGCATTTAAATATATTAATTGTATTTAAATATATTAATTAACTTTTATATATTTTGGCCAATATATTGTATTAATTAATTTTTATTATGTATTAACATTAATTATTCTCTAAATTTGTATTTGTAGAAAATTAAAAATATTTACTAATTTGAAATAGTGATATTGACTTTTTATTTTTCAATTAGTAAATTTTACTAATTTCAAAGCAGAAAGTAATTAACAATAATTAATAATTAATTAATTAATTACTAAAAGTTTACTAATTGAAATTAGTAAACATTTTTATTAATTCAAATTTAGGGAGTATATTAATTAGTATTTATATATTAACATTAATAAATTATATTAAAGTTAATAATTATGTGTCGCACTCAGAAGAAAGGCGCCATAAGAAGCAAAGAATTTTAGGGTTATGTTTGGGCCACTTTTTACCATAATTTAAAGTTTCTCTGTTTAATTTAAAACTAAAGTCACTTTTTACTAATTATTTTCAAAGAAACAAAAACTTAGACATCAGTTAAAAAATTATGATTAAAAAATAGAAAATGAACTCATTTTATGCATAATTTTTATTTCTCAACAATAATATTGTTTCCAAATGCAATTTTTTCTTTTGGAAAGGAAAACATTTCCGTTTCTTAATATTTTTGTTGAAAGTTCTCAATTTCAAAATTTTGAATTTTTAGAAAATAAAGGAAAAAATTGAATTGTTTAAAATGTTCTATTTTTATTTACCAATATCTTCAATTGTAAATTTATTCGAAAACAATAATTTCTTTTTAGGGTTCCGTACACCTTCGGTGTATGGACGGAACCCTATTGGTGAGACTCTTGCGTCCGTAGCGAAATCGTGCACTGAAAAAAAAATTTATTTGATTCAAATAACCGATTATTTGGTTATATTCAAATAAATATTTATTTGAATCAAATAATTTTTATTTGAATTAAATAAATTGTATTTGAATCAAATATTTCAGTATTTGAAGCAAATATTATTTAATTGATTCAAATAAAAATTATTTGATTCAAATAAATATTTATTTGAATATAACCAAATAATCGGTTATTTAAATCAAATAAATTTTTTTTTCAGTGTGTCCCCCCCCCCCTAGCGGCTAAACTATATGACCTAGAGAGCTCAAATTTGGTACAGATACGTATTTTCACACGTAGATTACAGGAAAAATATAGAGAATGTGATTAGAGGTGATGGTCATAGCGTTGTCAAGGAAATAACAAGATTTTTGGCCAAAAATGCATAAAAAGTGACCATTCCCCCCCCCTTAACTTCTAAACTATTCAACCTGGAGGGCTGATATTTGGCATACTGGTGTATTTTAACGCGAATATTACAGGAAAAATATAGAGAACTTTCTATGTAATAATAGCCATAGCGTTGTCAAGGAAAAACGCTTTAATTTCCATTAGATAATTAGATAATGAGATAATGAGATAATTAGATAATTAGATAGATAATTAGATCATTTCCATGAAAAACTTTTAATTTCCATATTATTTGATCTAATTAACTAAAAATTGGTTTATTAGTATATTTTCACTGGCTAAATACAAAAAATTAAAAAAAAATTTTTTTTTTAAATTAAAAAAAAATTTTTTTTTAAATTTTTTTAAAAATTTTTCAAAAAGTCATTACAAAAATTAAATTTAAAAATTTTTTTAAAATTAAAATTTTAAATTTTTTTAAAATTAAAAAAAAAATTTTTTTTAAATAAAATTTTTTTGTAAAAATTTATTTACAAAAATTAAAAAAAGAAATATCAAAATTATATAAGTAAAAACAGCAAAAATAATTTTTTTTAACGTTGGATTGTGGATTTATTTATTAGGAAATGTATTTATTTAAAATAAAAATAAATAAATAAAATTTAATATTTAAAATATTTGTTGATTTTAAATGACTGTTTTCTCCCTATAATTTCTTAAATAAAAAAAACCGGACAAGTGCGAGTTGCACTCGCACTGAATTGGCGGGTTCCGTACACAAATACAAGAATAATACTAGTGATATTGTATAACAGAAAATAGTAGAATTTTTCAACTTTTGCATTATTTTGAAAATTGAATTTTCGACAATAGGTTAAAAATAAAAAAAAGAAAAATTGAAGTATTATATTTGTTTTATATTATAAGCAATAAGCAGAGGAACCAATTTTGGAACAAATTTTCAAAATATTGGTTTCTTTGCTTAATGCTTACAATATAAAACAAATATAATACTTCAATTTTTATTTTTTTTATTTTTAACCTATTGTTGAAAATTCCATTTTCCAAAATAATGCAAAAGTTGAAAAATTCTACTATTTTCTGTTATACAATATCACTAGTATTATTCTTGTATTTGTGTACGGAACCCGCCAATTCAGTGCGAGTGCAACTCGCACTTGTCCGGTTTTTTTTTAAATATTTTAAATATTTAATTATTATTATTATTATTATACCATAAAAATTGAAATTTTCAAAAATTTCAAATTCAAACCTTTTTGAAATTAATCAACTTGTAATGATTGTTAATTGTGAGGGATTAGCTCGTCGGTCAGGGTTCGTTAAAATATTGGAAATTAACAAGTTCAATTACAGAAACATAGAAAGCGTGTATTTACAAGTATTTACAAATGATAAAAAAACTAATTAAACGTATAAAAATCGTCAAATCGCGTGAAAAACGTAACGGAATCTAATTAAACGAGGAAACGTCGGTAACAGCGGAAACATAATTATCGGTCGGTGCGCGAATTCTTTAATTCGCGACTTCGTGAAATTTAACGCGGGGACGGCATTTTTACCTTGCGGTGGAACTGCTTAGTAAATTAGGATATTACGGTAGAACCGTTTCGTGACGAACGCCACTTTTATTCGTCGGCGGTGGAAACCGCTTTGAGACTATCGCCTCCTGGTGCCTATGGTAAAACCATTTCGGAGTAGAACTCCTTCGGCTCGTGGTAGGACCACTTAGGGTAGAACCCTTTACTGCGGTAGAAACCGCTTCGTCTCCCGATTTTTGTGCTGCGCTCCAGCTTTTATAGGCCGTCGGGAACACATGACTAGTCGTCGCCGTCTGGTGGGGTGATGCGCGCGCAATTCACAGGATCGTAACTATTAATTCGCGTACCCAAAGTTTTCAAATTTACAGAATAACTTGTTTCGAAATTAACTATTGTTACAAACTTTAAAAATATTGTTATAAAACATAAAGAAAACGATTTTCAAATCAATTATTATTAGAAAATTCTACAAGAATTCAATTATTTAAATACAAAAATAAATTATTACTTATTGAATAATTGAATGTTTCTTAAAATTTAATTCTTATAAAGAATTTTATTAACAAATTTTTAAATAATTGAATTCTTTTGATGAATTTTTAAAAAATTATTAAAATAGTTCAATTTTTAAGGAATTCGATTAAAATTGTATTAAAAATAATTGAAATTCTGCGATGAGTTTTATTATTTATGAAAATAATTGAATTCTTGCGAACGATTTTATTAAATTTTTTTTTAAATAATTGAATTTCCATGAAGGAATTTATTACTTTTAAAAATAATTGACTTCTTCTGATGAATTTCACTATTTATGGAAATAATTTAATAGTTGCAAAGAATTTTATTAAAATTTTCAAAAATAATTGAATTTTTGAAAAGAATTTATTTATGAAAAATAATTGAATTATTGCGAAAAATTTTATTAAAACGTTTGAAAAGAATTGAATTTCTGTGAAAAATTTTGTTATTTTTGAAAATAATTGAATTCTCTAAAAGAATTTCATCAACATTGTTTTAAATAATTAATTTTTTCGAAATACAATAAATATTAGGTATGAAAATTTTATTTAAAAAAATTAAATTCTTGTGGAAAACTTTATTTGTAAAAGTAATTGAATTTTTTAATTAATTAATTAAAAATAGTATTAAAAATAATTGAAATTCTTCGATGAATTTTATTATTTATGGAAATAATTGATTTCTTGCTTCGAGTTTTTTAAAAATTTTTTTAAATAATTGAATTTTCAAGAAGATATTTATTACTTTTAAAAACTTTTAAAATTTGTTATTTATCCACATAATTGACTTCTTTCGATGAATTATTTATGTAAATAATTAAATTCTCGGGAAAAATTTTATTAAAATCTAAAAGAATAATTGAATTATTTCAAAAAATTCAATTAGAATTGTATTTAAAATACATAATTGAAATTCTGCGATGACTTTTATTATTTCTGAAAATAATTGAATTATTGCGAAGAAATTAAAAAAAAAATCGTAAATATTTGAATTCCTGTAAAATTTTTCTTATTTATGAAAATAATTAAATGTTTGCGTAGAGTTTTATTAAAATTGTTTTCAAATAATTAAATTCTTTTGGATGATTTTATTAAAATAGTAGATATTGAAAATCATTGAAATGAGGAAGATTTTTGAAATCAATTGAATTTTGAAGAAGAATTTTTTTATTCATAAGGATAATAATTAGAATTTTGCCGAGATTTTTGTGTAAATTTTGAACATAATTGAAATTTGTGATAATAATTTTATTACTTTTGAAAATAATTGAATTTCTGCAATTATTTGTAGCTTCTTCAAAATTCAATTTCTTTAGTGTTTTTAACTATAAAATTTTTCTATAAATCCATTATTTTGAATAATTAATTAAATATATATTGACAAATTTAACTAATTTTAGAAGATTTTGAATTATTAAAATTTTTCAAAAATTTGAGTTTTTTAAATCAATCAATATCAATTTTTAACATTTTTACCATTGAAAAAAATAACGTTTTTAGGTTTTTACTCTATTTAAATTAGTATTTGCATAAAATTAGTCCAGAGTAATCAATATTTATTGTAAGGATAAGAAAGAAGTAAATATTTTTTTGAAAAATTAGAAAAAAGTCAGGTAAATAAAATATAGAATAGAATTGTTTCAGTTTTGTGAAGTGTCCAAAACAAGTTTTTTTGGTCGTCAAGTTTAATTTTTCCATAGCTACTTTTAAAAAAATTTTTTTTTAGTTTAAAAGCCCATGTGAGGGCCGCTAAACAAAATCACATGACATTTGTGAAAAATATTATATTATAATTATTCCTATCAATATAATATTAAGATTATTATTATTATTATTATTATTATTATTATTTTATTTTTTATTATTATATTATTATTATTTCTTTATATTATTATATAATTATTATATTATAATATTATTTAATTTAATAGATTGAAAATTAAGAAATTTACATCCTAGTAAAGGCGGAGATAGAAGGAATTCTTAAAAAATAAAATAACTAAATAATAATAAAGAAAAATAAATAAATTAAGAAAATAAAAAATTGTCAACTATTTGAAAAATGTACGCGGTAGGATTTGAGATGATTTGAGAGATTTGAGACGCATTTATAAAAATGAAAAAATAGATCCAAGATTGTAGATATTAAAAATTAAAATTGAACAATTTTACGAAGCTCTCGCACGAGACTGGGCATAGTGTATATATATATAAACGGTGTATAATGGTTTAATTCGCAAAAATTAGCATACTCTAACGACCGAACGGATATGTGAGAAGACCATATACATCTGTCTCACTCGCTCTTCTCTTTTTAGGGGTCCCGCATCGGCCCAGAGGCTCTCTCAGAGGGGGAGGGGGCTCTTGTCTAAATAAGGGATAATTAAGATATCACTCTGGCACTTAAGTCTATATCTGATTTACTATTCGTGTCTCACAAACCAGCTACTGATTCAAATAATCTTTTGCAAATTTCTTCTCCTCTATATCTTCTTCGCAAACTTTAATCTACTTTCGAAGATTTCTTTTCTTGATAGTTTCCAAACCTTCTTCATTGATAGTGTCTTAAATGTTTCTACTTTTTTTCCTTTCATCCAATTCCTTAATTAATTTTTTCTTCTTCTACTTTCTCAAAATTATTTTTTTGTTTTCTCAATTTTTTTTTCTACTTTGTCAATTTTTTTTCTACTCAATTAATTTTTGAAAGTAGTAACGATGTAGCAAATTGATATCAATGTGGATCAAATTGATACAAAAAATTTTAATTAATTTGGAGACACATTTTTGGTATCATGATACCAAAAAAGAAAAATTGATACTTTTAAGTTAAGAGTGAAAAAAAATATTTATAAAACACAAAATTTTTATAAAAAAAAAATAAATCGAACATGGAGCTTATGTAGGCTTTCTTTTTGGAAATGAAAAGCGCGTCACTAAACAGGAATGTAATATCGAAGGGTATTGAATAAAAGTCGCTGCGTAATGTTCGATGAGTAAAATATTAAGTGAGAAATAAAAGGAGAGGAAAAAAAATGGCAAGACTCTTGCGGGTGAGAATAACATTGTTGATCGTAAAAAGACTTAAGGCAGGCAATCGGAAGTCGGCAAACGGGCAGTGGTCGGTTGACCTCGGCGGGTAATAAGAATAAATGTGATTCTATTACGGTTCAATTGTTACGGCGCTAGATGGACCGGTCTCTCGGCGAATGGACCTAGGGTAGATGATCGCGGCTGATAGGATCTGATCTGTTCTCTCCGAACAATTTTATTCTTAAGTATCTATACTCTCTTTTCTCTCTTCTTTAGTTCTTTTTCGTAGTGTCTGTTTTATCACAATTTTAAAAAAAATTTCGCTTTAGGAACAATATTCTGAAAAATAGTCCTCACCTGGCGTACAAACTGACGATTTTTGAAAATAATTGAATCGTTTTAAAGAATTTGATTATAATTTTTCAAAATAGTTTTTTGATTTCTAGTATTAGCGAATAAAGTAGTGGAAATTCTTAAAAAAAACAGAAATAGTAGCTTTTAGTAGCTGAAACCTAAAAAAATACCCAAATAGTAGCAGAACGTAAAAAATGTAATAAATAGTAGGTTTTAGTAGATGAGTTCGAAGCTTGTTATAATTATGTTTTCTTATTCTTCTAAGAAAGAAATTGTGAAAATTGACGCAATGAAAGAATCTTTTGTCAGTAAAAATTAGACAATCCTGATGAAATATGAAATTCTAGACCATATATATATAGTGCATAATAAGACTGTTCCCACAGTTCTTTAATCGTATCATTAAATTATGCGCGAGTGGGTTGTTGCTACTTGGCCACAGTGAGTCATTAATATCGTGTATGGTAATGATAATAGGCATAATACGAATTATGGACCACGTTGTATTATAATTCCAAGAGGAGATCGTTTAAGGTGGTAAAAACTGTTTTTAGTCAATTTCTCAAGTGTCTTTTTTTGCCAAAAACGGAATAAAATTAAAGGAAGAACTGCTTTCATCATTTCATATTTAAATAATCTGTTAGGACACAGAAATTATTTGAATTTACAACGATGTCTGACTAAAAGCGACTTTTACTACTAATTCAATAAGTTCGAGAAAAAATTGTCTATTGTTGATATTTACTACTGATTTATAAATTATTAGTCAAGTTTTACAGAGTCAACGATTTGTCAAAATTCTACGAATTTAGCTTCTCCAGGGAGAATAGTAAGTTAGTAAGTTAGTAAGTTAGTTACTAACTTACTAACTAACTTAGTAACATAGTCACTAAAATCAAACTTTGTTCAAAAATTTAAAAAAATTCTCGTAAAAATTTCAATTCTCTTTATAAATAATAAAATTCTTCTCTAACATTCAATTATTTTACAAAATTTTAATCAAATTCTTGTCAAAATTTCAATTATTTTCAAAAATTTCCCTCATTTAAATGATTTTTAATATCTACTATTTCAATAAAATTTTATCACAGAATTTTATTATTTAAACAAAATTTTAATAAAAATTTCATAGAAATTCAATTGCTTACCAATTTTTTATAAATTTTTTCGCACCAATTCAATTATTTTTAATTTGTTAATAAAGTTTCTCCAAATAATTTAAATATATTCAAAGAATTGAAAAAAATAGTTCTAAGAAATTCAATAATTTCGAAAAATTTAAATAAAATTCTTTTAAAAATTCTATTGTTTAAAAAAATTTTGACAAAATTCTTTACAAGAATTAGTTAATAAAATTGCAATTTTAATAAAATTTTCCTATACAATTAAATTATTCTCACAATTCTTCTTAATAATTTAATTAGTTTCACAAATAATATGTTTCTTTATAAGAATTAAATTGTTTAAAAAAGTTTAAACAAAATTCTTCGCTAGAAATCAATTAGTTTTATAAATAATTACATTCTTCTTGAGAATTCAATTATTCAAAAAGAATTTGATAAAATGCTTTATAAATTTGAAAAATTATAATAAAATTGATCATAGAATACAATTATTTTCGTAAAATATAGCATTTTTCTTAGGAATACAATTATTATAAAAAATATTTGTAAAAATCTTCGAAACAATTCAATTATTTACGTGAAAAATAAAATTCTTCGAAGCAATTCAATTATTTAAGAAATTGTAATAAAATTCTTCCCAAGAATTCAATTCTTTTCAAAAATAAACATTTTCACAGGAGTACAATTATTTAAAAAAAAATTTTTTTCAATTCTTTGTCAGATTTAAATTATTTTCAATTTTTTAACGAAATTTATCGATAAAATTTAATTATTTTTAAAAAGTGTTAAGAAAATTTTAAAAATTCAATTATTTGATAAAATTTAAATAAAATTCTTCACAAGAAATTAATTATTTTCATAAATAATAATATTTTTCTCCGAAATTGAATTATTTTTATAAATAATTAAATAATAACATTTTTCTCTGGAATTCAGTTATTTTCATAAATAATAAAACTCATTGCAGAATTTCAATTATTTTTAATGCAATTTTAATCGAATTCCTCGAAAAATGTAATTATTCTTAAAAATTGTATTAAAATTCGTCCAAAGAATTTAATGATTTAAAAAATTTGTTGATAACATTTTTTATGAGAATTTAATTTTAAGAAACATGAAATTAATAAATTATTTATTTTTGTATTTAATTTAAATAATTGAATTCTCGTAGAATTTACTAATAAAAATGGTTTTAAAAATGAATTTCAGTTCAAATTTTAGACTATAGTTAAATATTAAAAGCATTATAACGTTGATTTTTATAAATAATTAAATTTTGAAAAAGTTTCAAATTAAAATCATTGAAATTCTTAATTTTTCATATTTTTGACAAACAATTCTGTAGAATTAATTCTTTTTAAAAGTTTAATAGGATTTTTATTGAAATTATTTCAAGTTTTTATTTTTCAATATATATTTAATTCCAGAATTTCCGAATAATTGAAATTTTGTAAAATTGAATTGTAAACAAATGAATTTCAAAATTCTCAAAGAACTTTTTTAAAAATTATTAAAAATAATGGATTTATTGAAGAATTTTAGTTAAAAACACTAGAAAAAATTGAATTTTAGAGAAGTTAGAAATAATTGCAGAAATTCAATTATTTTCAAGAGTAATAAAATTCTTCTTAAGGATTCAATTATTTTTACTTATAATAAAACTCATCGCAGCGTTACAATTATTTTTTATACAATTATAATTGAATTCCTTGAAAAAAGTAATTGTTCATGCAAGTTTTAATAAAATTCGACAAAAGAATTCAATTATTTAAAAATTTGTTAATAAAATGCTTTATCAGAATTGAATTTTTAGAAACATTCAATTATTCAATAAATTATTTACTTTTGCATTTAAATAATTAAATTCTTGTAGAATTTTCTAATAAAAATTGATTTTCATTTCATAAAAATGAATTTCAGTTAAAATTTTAGAAAATAATTGAATATTAAAAGCAATATAGCGTGAATTTTTAGAAATAATTGATTTTTGAAATTAATTTTTTTGAAAAAGTTTTATTGAATTTTCTTTTATATTATTTGAAGGTTTTATTTTCTAATATGCATTTAATTAAAGAATTTAGGAATAATTGAAATTTCGTGAAATTGAATATTGTTATCAAATGGATTTGAAAATTGTCAAAGAACTTTTTTGAAAATTATTGAAAATAATAGATATACATTGAAAAGAAAGTTTATTTGATTCAAATAACCGATTATTTGACTATTATCAATTAAATATTTACTTCAATCAAATAATAATTATTAAAGTCAATTAAATGGTATTTGAACCAATAATTTCAGTATTTGAAGCAAATATGATTTAATTGACTCCAATAAATATTAATCGACTCAATTAAATATTTAATTGATAATAGTCAATTAATCGGTTATTTGAATCAAATATATTTTTTTCAGTGTAAAGTAAAATTGTAGTTAAAATTTTTTGAAAATAATAATTGAATTGAAGTAATGAAAATAATTTTGAAGAAGTATAATATTCTTATAATATAAAATAATGATTTTATTACTTGGTCATCTTTAATTATTATAAAACATGAAGAAATCGATGACTCCGAGTCGAAGACTCGGAGTTATCGATATCTTGATGTTTTATAGTTATAAAAAAATGTAATGAACTAAAATTTCATTGATTGTAAAAAATAACATATTGATTATTTTAATCTTTTTTGGTGTTAATTTAATCTACAACACTTTTTAATACCTCACGATTTACTGTGAGTTTCCTAATTTGATTTAGCGACTTATTGATTACTAAGAAGGGGAGGTAAACAGTAGTCAAATTTACTAGGAATTTTTAGAGTATATAGTAGAATAACTATTCGGTTAAAGAATAAAAATTTCGAATCTAAGGAAAAATAAGTCCCCTCAAGGGAAAAAATAGGAAAACAATTTACAAAACAATGGATTTCAGTGCACGTGGACAAAAGTATTCGTGTGTGTGCATGCACCCCGAATTTATACACGTTGACCATGTGGAATTCCTAATAAGTGAACGACTTGACTAGATGGAGAGGTGTTTGGTCCGTGTTGGCGCGCAGGTAACCTTGACGTCACAGATACGTGGGATTCCCCTTTGGAGGAGCAGCTGGGTCACGTGCCCAGGGTGAAACGTGAGCCCCCGTGCATGAAAACCGATCTAAATCGTTTGGTGTGTCTCGTCTCGTCTCGTCTGCCGGACCGGTCCTTCTTCAAATCGAAATTGAGCTCACGTTCTTATTCCGCAACCGAGGACTCAACGACTCGGCGACGACGACGCGCAACAGAGAAGGAATAACGAGACCAGTTTTCTGACAGAATCACTGCCCCACTTCGGAAATCGCAACCACATCGCAGAAAAAAACATCAGTTTGTTAAGCATCTGCCTATACACTTTGACGAAATTCGCAATGCAAAAATTTCTCGTTAGTAAGACGAGAAAAAATAAACAAACATAAAAACAGATAAATAAATTTCAGAGAGATCGTTATGATGTGTGCGAGAGACTATTGTGTCATTGAACTGCGCAATTTTTTCCCCTCTTACTATTTTGGGAAATTTGTCTAGAAAAGAATTTTTCGAAATATCCTGGGGAATTAAAGAAGGTACCAAACGCAAGAAAAATTTCTTCAAAGGGCAAATAAGCAAAAATAAATTTAAATTCATAGAAAAGAATAACTGACTTACCGATTGTCTCCGAATTCTGATCTCTTTCCTCTGCATATTTTTCCAGGAACGTTAAGACCCAAATTTGAAATATCTTCTCGATCATTAAATTTTCCATAAAACATCCAAATCACCGTACTTTGAATTCTGAAAGAAAAACATTTTTTTTACTTCTAAAAAAATGAAATTTAAAACAAAATTCATAAAGTTGTGGAAGAATTTTTCTGCTCATTACCAAACAACAAATTTCACCACAACACAGACGATTACTTCATACATATATTTAAATGTACTATTTTTAATTCACACATTACAATGAAGGACTATTTTGAAATTTAGAAATCGTTCCAGAATTTTTTTTTTCTTAAATCTAATACAATAATAAGAAAGTAATATGTGTGCGATGAATTTCGTCATCACGTACATACACGAGAAATATAAAATATAATAAAACATTTTCATCAATTTCAAATACGTGTTACAATTAATTTTTATGTTCTCGAAACTTTTTCACATTCTGTGGTAATTGAATAAGATGAAAAAACCCAGTCAGTTGATAAATCAAACGTGAAACTTGGATATGTAGTTTAAACATTATTATGAAGGGGGGCCGTTTCTATACGTATACATGAATACTATGTTCATGTCCACATTCTCCGAAGCGCATTTTGCCAATTACTACTGCGGGAAATTAAATCAACTGTACTTCTATATACGAGGCTTTTAGTACTAACACACGAGATAAACATATTTCTTCCCCCCCCTCTTTTTTCAAGAACGAATTTATTTCAATTTTTCTGATTGCATTTCTTTTTTTTACTATCACTAATTTTTTTTTATTAATTTTTATATCTTGTCGAATTTTTTTGATTGTATTTCTTTTTAACTATTCCTACTGATTCTTATCAAAATTTTAAAAAATAATTGAATTCTTTTATGGATTTTTGATAAAATTTTTAAAAATAATTCAATTCACGTAAAAAAATTTTATTATTTATGAAAATAATTAAATTCTTGTGAAGAAGTGTATAAAAATTTTGTTTAAATTTAAAAAATTAATTTTTTTTTTGGAAAAAATTTTATGAAAATTGTATTTCGAATATATGTGAATTTCTGTGAAAATTTTACTATTTACGAAAATAATTGAATTTCTCCGACAAATTTTTATTAAAATTTTGTTTAACAATTGAATTCTTTTGGGTAATTTTATTAAAATCTTAATTATTTCAAAGAATTTTTATGAATATTATTTTAAATGTTTAAATTCCTGAAAAGTTTTATTATTTATGAAAGTAATAGAATTCTTTCAAAATTTTTTAATTATTTTTTAGAAACAATTCAATTTTGAATAGGGTTCAAATTAAAATCTTTGAAAATCTGAATTTTTCATATTTTTAACTAACAATTCTGTGGAATTAATTTTTTTGAGAAAGTTTAATTGCTGATTTTTTTTTTGAAAGTATTTAAAGTTTTTATTTGTTAATATATATTTAATAATGAAGAATTTATAAATAATTGAAATTTCGTAAAATTGAATATTGTAAACAAATCGATTTAAAATTTGTCAAAGAACTTTTTCGAAAATTATTAAAAATAATTGCATTTATAGAAGAATTTTAGTTAAAAACGTGAAAAAAAAATTTATTTTTGAAAAAGTTACAAATTATTGCAGAAATTCAATTATTTTTAAAAGTAATAATATTTTACGCAAAAATTAAATTTTGTTCAAAAATAATAAATTTTCTTTTCGGATTTCAATTATTTTCACAAATAATAATAATCATCGCAAAATTTCAATTAGGTATTTTTTATAAAATTTTAATCGAATGTCTCGAAAAATGTAAATATTCTTAAAAATTTTATGAAAATTCGTTGATAGAATACAATTATTTAAAAATTTGTTGATAACGATTTTTTATGGGAATTCAACTTTGAGAAACATTCAATTATTCAATACATTATTTATTTTTGTATTTGAATAATTGAATTTTAGTAGAATTTTCTAATAAAAATTGATTTTCATTTCATAAAAATTAATTTTAGTTAAAATTTTAGATAATAATTGAATATTAAAAGCAATATAAATTTAAATTTATATTTGAATTTTGAAATTAATTTTTTTGAAAAGTTTAATTCTATTTTTTTAATAATATTTTAAGTTTTTATTTTCTAATATTTATTTATGTCAATAATTTACGAATAATTGAAATTTTGTAAAATTGAATTTTGTAAACTAATGGATTTAATATAATTGTCAAAGAACTTTTTCGAAAATTATTAAAAATAATGCATTTATAGAAGAATTTCAGTCAAAAACATCAGAAAAAAATTTATTTTTGAAAAAGTTACAAATTTTTGCAAAAATTCAATTATTTTCAAGAGTAATAATATTATAAGCAAAAATTAAATTTTCTTCAAAAATAATAAAATTCTTTTGAAAATTCAATTATTTTTACAAATAATAAAACTCATCGCAAAATTTCAATTATTTTTAATACTTTAATCAAATTTCTTGAAAAATATAATTATTCTTAAAAATTTTATTAAAATTCGTTGATAGAATTCAATTATTTGAAAATTTATTGATAACGATTCTTTATGGGAATTGAATTTTGAGAAACATTTTCATTTTTGTATTTTAATAATTGAATTCTAGTAGAATTTTCTAATAAAAATTGATTTTCATGCCATAAAAATTAATTTTAGTTAAAATTTTAGATAATAATTGAATATTAAAAGCAATATAGCGTGAATTTTTATAAATAATTGAATTTTTAAATTAATTTTGTTGAAAAAGTTTATTTAAATTTTTTAATATTATTTTTAATTTTTATTTTCTAATATTTATTTAATTAAAGAATTTACGTATAATTGAAATTTCGTAAAATTGAATATTGTAAACAAATAAATTTGAAAATTGTCAAAGAAGAACTTTTTCGAAAATTAATTGCTTTAAAGAAGAATTTTAGTTAAAAATTCTTGTAAATAATAATTGAATTGATAATAATTTTATCACTCGGTAATTAATTATTATCAGTGTTAGCGAAAAAAATCAGAAAAAATCAGAAAAATTTAATAAAAAAATCTGTGTTAGCGAAAAAGAAATCTTTTTCGCTAACACTGATTTTTTTATTAAATTTTTTCTCTTTCCTTGAATTTTTTTTCAGATTGCATTTCCTTTTTACTATTATCGCTAATTCTTTTATTAGATTACATTTTTTTTTCTTTTATATAAAATATTTTTTTCAAAAGCCGAAATTAAAAAAAAAAAAAAAGAAGAGACGAAAAATAAAACAAATCGAATATTATCTAATTTCCCTGCATATAATTTCTACTTGAAATTGGTTATTAAAGCTTTTTGGAAAATTTGATTCGAGTATCGTAATATGGGGCTTGGAAATTATCCCTATATCAGACCTCTCTACCTACCTACCAACACTGGTGATGATTATAATACCCATCTACCTGCCTATTGGCTGGAAATAATCGCTGCGATTTTTTTTTCTTAAATCCATTTCTTTATTTTTTTTTCCTCTACTCTCTTGAAGAATAATAGAAAAAAAGTATGTTGCGGATAAAATTAGTGTGTATTAAATAAAAAATAAACAAAAAAAGTATTTTTTTTTCTTTAAAAAAAAAAAAATTATCGGTACTGGTTATCGTGACCCACGGTGACGTATTGCGACGTAATAGTGACGAACATTATTTATTATGTTACAGATTTGAGGAGAGGCACTACGCTTTCGAAAGGTATGGCTCGACAATGTAATTAATTTTTAATTTTCTTTTTTTATTTACTTTTTTTGTTTTATTTAAGTATTTATTTAAGTATTTATTTAAATATTTATTATTTATTTATTATTTATTTATTATTTATTTATTTAAATATTTATTATTTATTTATTATTTATTTATTATTTATTTATTATTTATTTATTATTTATTATTATTTATTTAAATATTTAATTTAATTTAATTTTTTGACTTTGTTCCTCGGTAGTCTAAATATCAAAGTTTTATTTATAATTTAATTTAAAAATTAATTTTTTTTTCTATTTTCCTGGAGAAAAATGATTTTCTGATAAATTAGGTATGAGCACAACAAGAGGAAAGAAATTATAATTTCATATAAGGGAACTAAACTGAAAATTTAAAAATAATGGTTTAGTGCGCTCATTTACGCAAATGACACTGACATGAATAATATAATGAAAGTGATCATTCGAGGCGTATGATCATCGGACATATATATATGTAAAAGTATATATTCATAAGAAGATGCGCGAAATTCAAGGGAATAAGGGACGAGTTAATAATTATTCGTGGACGGACAATTAACTTTTTGTTACGGTACAGGGTCTCTCGCGCGCTACTCTATGATTTTGCGTATCACAAAAATAATAACGTCCAACATTCTGCAGGGACCGGATTTCTTCGACGATTTTCAGATCGAGGCCCTTCACCACGAATTGCCTCGGCTCTTTTATAAAAATAACAATCTTCCCTCGATAAGTGACTCCCGTTTATCCTAATAATAATTCTTCCTTATAAATTCAAATCACAACCATCTCTCGAGAGAGAGTAGAAAAAAAATCGTCCCCGCACTGTCATTAATTTTTACTTTCGACTACATTATTTCATTTTTTTTTAAGTGTCTATGGATTTTTAATTATCTGTTTATTATTTATTTGTTTCGTCTTTTTTTTTATTCAAATTATTTTTTTCGTGTAGGGCTCTATTTGTTTCGTCTTTTTTTTATTCAAATTATTTTTTTCGTGCAGAGTTCTATTTGTTTCGTCTTTTTTTTATTCAAATTATTTTTTTCGTGCAGCACTCGAACCAGTGAAAGTATTTAAAAATACTGACTTTACGGACCAAAAATGAAAAAATACGGACCAATTACAATTACTGACAAAAATAATATAACCAGTCCGAGTCAAATAAGAGAACATTTTACTAAAAACTAAAAACTAAATTTTTCATAACTATAAAACATGAAGATGGCCCAGTGATAAAATAATTAATTTAAATAATAAGAATATTGTACTTCTTCAAAATTAATTTCATCATATTAATTCAATTATTATTTTTCAAAATTTTTAACTTAAATTCTTCTTTAAATCAATTTATTTTCGAAAAAGTTCTTTGACAATTTTCAAATCCATTTCTTTACAATATTCAATTTTACAAATTTCAATTATTCGTAAATTCTTCAATTAAATATATATTAGAAAATAAAAACTTCAAATAATATAAAAAAATTCAATTACATTTAAAAAAAAAAAATTAATCTCAAAATTCAATTATTTTTAAAAATCCACGCTTATATTGCATTTAATATTCAATTATTATCTAAAATTTTAATTAAAATTAATTTTTAAATCAATTTTTATTAGAAATTCTACTAGAATTCAATTATTAAAATACAAAAATGAAAATGTTTCTCAAAATTCAATTCCCATAAAGAATCGTTATCAATAAATTTTTAAATAATTGAATACTATCAATGAATTTTAATAAAAATTTTAAGAATAATTACATTTTTCGAGAAATTTGATTAAATTTGTATTAAAAATAATTGAAATTTTGCGATGAGTTTTATTATTTGTGAAAATAATTGAATTCCTAAAAAAAAATTTATTATTTTTGAACAAAATTTAATTTTTACGTAGAATATTATTACTCTTGAAAATTATATTTAAAAAATAAAATAAAATAAAAAATTCAAATACTTTAAAAAAAATCAGCAATTAAACTTTCTCAAAAAAATGAATTACACAGAATTGTTAATTCAAAATATGAAAAATTCAGATTTTCAAAGATTTTAATTTGAGCCCTTTTCAAAATTCAATTATTTCTAAAAAATAATTGAAAAATTTTGAAAGAATTCAATTATTTTCATGAATAATAAAATTTTTCAGGAATTTAAACGTTTCAAATAATATTCATAAAAATACTTTGAAACAATTACGATTTTAATGAAATTATCCAAAAGAATTAAATTATTAAACAAAATTTTAATAAAATTATCCAAAAGAATTTAATTATTAAACAAAAGTTTAATAAAAATTTGTCGGAGAAATTCAATTATTTTCTTGAATAGTAAAATTTTCACAGGAATTCACATATATATTTGAAATACAATTTTTATAAAATTTTTTCCAAGAAAAAATCAATTTTTTAAATTTAAACAAAATTTGTATAAAATTTTTCACAACAATTCAATTATTTTCATAAATAATAAAATTTTTCACATAAATTCAATTATTTTAAAAAAATTTATCAAAAATCTTTAAAAGAATTCAATTATTTTTCAAAATTTCGATGTATAACTATTGATTACGAGAATTTAATTATTTTCAGAAATAATTTAACTGATTTCAATTACTTTTAATACAATTTTAAATAAATTCCTTTGAATAATTCAATTATTACATTTTAATTTTTTTAAAACTTTAATATAATTCTTTACAAGAATTCCATTATTTACAATTTTCGCAAACAATTTTTATAAAATTCTTTCCAGAATTATAAATTTTTAGAAATAGTTAAATAGCAAAAAAACAATTTAACATTGAAATCATTTAAAATATTTAAATGCCTGTGAATTTAAAAGCTTATTTAACAAAAATTTTGATTAACTATTTGAATGTAATTTAATTTAGAAATTATGATAATAATCAGTCGTTTGTAAAATTGTAATTAATTGTAATTGTAATTGTAATTTCTAAAAACTAACGCTCTAATGCTTTTAATATTCAATTATTATTCAAAATTTTTACTTAAATCTATTTTTAAATAAATTTTAATTAGAAAATTATACGAGAATTCAATTATTTTTATTAATAAATTTTAAAATAATTGAATTCTTTTGACGAATTTTAATTAAATTTTTGGTGGAATTTGATTAAAATTGTATTAAAAATAATTTAAATTCTGCAATGAATTTTATTATTTATGAAAATATGTGAATTTCTAAACATAATTTTATTATTTACAAAAATAATTGAATCCCCGTAAAAATAATAAAATTCCTGTAAAATTTTTATTATTTTTTGAAAATAATTAAAAGTTTGTGTAGAATTTCATTAAATTTATTTTAAATAATTGAATTCTTTTGGAAAACTTTATTAGAATAGTAGATATCTTTTAAAAATCACTGAATTGAAGGTAATTTTTGAAAATAATTGAATTTCGGAGAAGAATTTTGAAACATAATTGAATTTTTGCAATTATTTGTAATTTCTATAAAATTATCCAAATTATTTACGGACCTAGTTCGAGCCCTGTTCGTATCATTTTATTTCCTACTTCAATTATTTGTTTTGTCTTATTTTATTTTCTATTTAGATTTCAATTGCTGCTTCTTTAATTTTTTAATTAATCTTTTGTGTTTTATGTTCAAATAAGTATTTAAAAAAAATTTCACCTTCAGAAGGAATCGAACCCTGGCCTGACTATTATAAATCGGGAACTTATTTTATTTTTTATTTAGATTTAAATTGTTTCGTCTTCTTTCATTTCCTAATTTAATTTCTTTCTGTGTTTAATCATCAAATTAGTAATTTGAAAAAATTTCACCCCCGGAAGGAATCGAACCCCGGTTTGACAATTACGAATCGGGAACTATAGACACTAGGCTACTGCACAAATTTCTCACTACAAGTTACGCAAACAGAAAAATTGTACGAATTCACATTTCTAACTCAGAAAAAGAAAATTTAAAATAAAAACAATCAGTAGAAAGTTAAGATAAAAATAAATTATCAATCTGCAAAAAAGTTTACTTGTTTTCGCATTATGTACAAACTAATATGAAAAAATCGTTACAAATTATTCCTTAATTTCTCGTCGTGTGTTTAAATGTTGAAAACTGAAAGTAGCATTTAATAAGCAATTTCCCCCAGGAAGATTTAATAATGTCGGGGATCAAGCTCGTCTTCGAATTTATTTATTTTTTTTTTCATAAACGAAATAATAATTGAATCCTTCGGAAAGAAGGCAAATTTCCATAATGCATGAACATTATTAAAAGTGTATTTTAATAACGTGACGACGCAAGTACAAAATTTTACCATCATTATCATATAAATATTAATCGTTCTTCAAATGCGTGATTATATGTAAAAGAGAGAAGAAATGTGGAGCATTTTTCTTTCGAGGAATAATTGTCTTAAAAGTTAAAGTGTGTATTTCGAGAGACGCACTGAGATATTTGCATCTTCTTTATTAGAAATCGTCACACCATAAGTGGAGAATACGTTATAATAGAGACTAGCGCGCGAGTTCACATCTCGTTATATTATAATGCGACTGAACCGAGAATTGAATGCTTTTGTTTTTCAAATGAGTGCTCTCTTGGGCCTCGCTTCTTGTCGTCTCTCTTTTGTATATATACACACTGCAAGAGGTTCACTTTCGTTCCCTCCTCCTACTCCACCTTCTCATTCCTTTTTTGCATTTTGTTTAGTTTGCTTTTCGTTCGCAGGTTCGTTCGTGGGCCCTACATTCCGGTCAAAGACCTTTTTCATTGTATTTTTAGAAAAATTTCTTGTCGAAATAAAATAATATTTCAATTACAATTACAATAATAATAATTTGGTAAATTTCGGGCAAAAAATATTTTTTTATTGTATTTTCTATTGTATTTCCACTCATCTACTAAAATCTACTATTTACTACTTTTTTTTACGTTCAGATACTATTTGGATACTTTTTTTCGATTTGTGACAATAAAAGCAACATTTTTCCTTTTTTTTCTATTAATTTGCGCATTACTTTAAATTCGCTAAGAGTTGAAATAAAAAATTCTCAAAAATTTTAATAAACTTCTATGAAATAATTAAAAAAAGTTTTAATAAATTTCCAAAAACAAATCAATTATTTAAACAAAATTATTATGAAATTCTTCACAAGAATTCAATTATTTTCATAAATAATAAAATTTTCACAGGAATTCAAATGTTTAAAAAAATTTTAATAAAATTCTTTGAAACAATGAAGATTTTAATAAAATTTTCCAAAAGAATTGAATTATTAAACAAAATTTTAATAAAATTCTTTGAAACAATGAAGATTTTAATAAAATTTTTTAAAACAATTCAATTATTAAACAAAATTTTAATAAAATTCTTTGAAAGAAAAAAGATTTTAATAAAATTTTTCAAAAGAATTGAATTATTAAACAAAATTTTAATAAAATTCTTTGAAACAAAGAAGATTTTAATACAATTTTTCAAAAGAATTCAATTATTAAGCAAAGTTTTAATAAAAATTCGTCGAAGAAATTCAATTATTTTCATAAATAGTAAAATTTTCACAGGAATTTAAATATATTTGAAATATAATTTTCATAAAATTTTTCCAAAAAAAAAATCAATTATTTAAACAAACTTATTATTACATTCTTCGCAAGAATTCAATTATCTTCTTGAATAATAAAATTTTTCACGTGAATTCAATTATTTTTTAAAATTTTAATAAAATTCTTCTCCAAAATTAAATTTTTTTCATATATAATAAAATTTTTCATAAACTCAAGCATTTAAAATAATTTTCATAAAAGTTTTTTGAAACAATCAAGATTTTAATAAAATTATTCAAAAGAATTCAATTATTCAACAAAATTTTAATAAAAATTCGTCGGAGAAATTCAATTGTTTTCATAAATAGTAAAATTTTCACAGGAATTCACAAATATTTAAAATACAATTTCCATAAAATTTTTTCAAAAAAAAAATTAATTTTTTTAATTTAAACAAAATTTTTATAAAATTCTTCACAAGAATTCAATTGTTTTCATAAATAATAAAATTTTCACAGCAATTCAAATGTTTAAAATACAATTTTTATAAAAATCTCTGAAATAATTGTAAAAATTGTAATAAAGTTTCTCCAAATAATTCAATTATTTAAACAAAGTTTTGATAAAAATTCGTCTGAGAAATTCAATTATTTTCATAAATAAAAAAAATTTTCGCAAAATTTCAAATATTTAAAACACAATTTTCATAAAATTTTTCCAAAAAAATCAATTAGTTAAACAAAATTATTATTATATTCTTCGCAAGAATTGAATTATTTTCATAAATAATAAAATTTTTTACGTGAATTCAATTATTTAAAAAAATTTTTATAAAATTCTTCGCAACAATAAAGATTTTAATAAAATTACCCAAAAGAATTCAATTATTAAACAAAATTTAAATAAAAATTCGTTGATGAAATTTAATTATTTTCATAAATAATAAAATTTTTTACATTAATTTTTTTTTAAAGTTTTAATAAAATTTTTCGCAAGCATTCAATTATTTTCATAAATAATAAAATTTTTCAAGTAAATTCAATTATTTTTGAAAATTTTAATAGAATTCTTCGCAACAATAAAGATTTTAATAAAATTACCCAAAAGAATTCAATTATTAAACAAAATTAAAAGTATCATAATTAAAATTTTCTCAAGGATTCAAAATATTTAAAATACAATTTTTAAAACAATTATTCAAAAAAATCAATTATTTAATGAAAATTTTGATTATATTCTTCGCAAGAATTCAATAATTTTTATAAAATAAAATTTGTCTAGTAAATTCAATTATTTTTTAAAATTTAAATAAAATTCTTCGCAAGATTTCAATTACTTTCACAAATAATAAAATTTTTCATGAAAATTGAATTTTGTAAAAAAATTTTTATAAAATTTCTCTAAATGATTCAATTATTTAAACAAAATTTTGATAAAAATTTGTTTGAGAAATTCAATTATTTTCGCAAATAATAAGATTTTTCATGTGAATTCAATTATTTAAAAAAATTTTAATAAAATTCTTCACAACAATAATTGAATTATTTTCATAAATAATAAATCTCATCGAAGAGATTTAATTATTTTTAAATAGAGTCGTAAATTAATTTCGCGAAAACTGCAATTATTTTTCAAAAATTTTATTAAAAATCTTGAATAGAATTCAATTATTTAAAAAAATTTTGATTATTTATTACGAGAATTTAATTAATTTCATAAATAATAATTAAACTGATCGCAGGATTTCAATTATTTTCAATACAATTTGAAATAAATTCCTCTGAATAATTCAATGATTTTAAAAAATTGTAATATAATTCTTTACAAGAATTCAATTATTTACCATTTTTGCATACAAGTTTTATAAAATTCTTTCAGAATTATAAATTTTTAGAAATAGTTAAATAGCAAAAAAAGAAAATTTACATTGAAATCATTTTAAATATTTATTTGAATTTAAATTATTTATTTGAATTTAAAAGTTTATTTAACAAAAATTTTTATTCAAGATTTGAGTGAAATTTTCTTTAGAAATTATGAAAATAATCAATCGTCGTTTGTAAAATTCTAATTAAAAATTTTTGCAAGATAGTTGAATTTAAAAAGATTAATTTCTAATTATTTGGAAATATTGCGTCACATTAACTTGAAAAAAATTTTACAATTCAAAGAATTTTCTTTTTTTACTTTAAAAAATTATTTTGAAATAAGCAATAAAGAGAAAACAATCGAGGAGTAATGATTAAAATGAGAGAATAAAAAAAATTTGTTTAACGGGAAAAGTAATACGTAAAAGGTCAAAAAAATAGGCAAAAAAGAGGGGGAGGGGAGAAATTGATGGTCTGTGATGAAAAATTTCAAATTGTATTGAGCTCTATACAATTCCCTTGGAACCCTCTCTTTCACTCTCTCTCTCTCTCTCTCTAACAATCGTTTAAAAAGGCATTTTAAATCAGCGTGTCCTGAAAGAATTTCATAGTGACGCGGCATATAAAGGCATTCCTCCCCCCCTTCTTATTCCGATTCCCATTGATCCAAATTCTAATCAATGTTCTCTTTCCTGTTCAAGATGATCGAAATCCCTCAGCGATTCATTCAAGTTTATCTATATATTCATTCTTAGACGCCTCTGATCTGATTAATTGAGAGTCAACAACTCATTCACTAAAGCTAGTAAAACTTGTCGTTTTGATTTTAAAAGTAAAAATATTTTCCAATATTCAAATCCTTCGAAATTAATTATTTAGTTAAAAAAAATAAAATAATTAAAAAAAAAATTAGTTAAAATTAAATGAATTGATAACACAGTTTTACAAAGGGAAAACGCAACAATTTCGATACGTTTTTTTCTCTCAATTTGACATCCTTATAACGAAACTGTAAAATAAATTTATTTCCATAACTATTATTCTCAGTAATTAAAAAATTGAAAATTAAAAATTAAAAAACAAAGAAGAGAAGAAAGGAAAAAAAATTCAAAAACCAAGTTATAATCGGTTTGAGAAATTTTTGTGAAACAATTTTCTTTTTTTGCTGCGATGATCCATTTTTAATTATTTTAATGACAATAGATAACAAAAAAAAAAAAATGGGAGGGGAAAAAATTTGAGACAGTCTGTGAATGCCTACTCGGTAGTATTTAATTGCTCATCGAAAAAGCAACTTGTGTCGATTCGAATCGACAGTTTCGTTTTATGGACATTTTTCGCGTCCCGCTCCAAATTAGTCGAACGATTGTTAGGATCTTGATCGAACCCCCAAAGTTCCTTTATAACAAAAACAAGAGCCGCAGTGTTATGCCGGGACAAATTGTATAATATACTCCCTTTGAAGAGCTTAACTTTGTTTTACTTTCAAATATTTACAAAAAAAATAACAAAAAAAAAAAAAAATTCAAGTCGCTTTTAAGTAATTAGAAAATTATTTTTTTTTATTAAAAATTTACTTTCGAATTCATAAAATTCGCAATTTAATTTTTAAAACGAAAAATTAACAACATATTTATAATATAAATAAATAATAATAAATAAATAAATAAATATTTAATCATTATCTTTTTATAGAAATTAAGATAATCAAAAATTTGAAATCGCTCTCTTCCTGTTTTATAATAATTAAAACTTGTTACAATAACTTCTTCAAAAATTATTTTCATCATTACGATTATTCATTTCTAGAATTCTCAACTGAAATTCTTTTTTAAGTCAATTTTTTAAAATAATTTTTGAAAAAGTTCTTCGTGAATTTTTAAATTATTTTGTTTACAATTTAATTTTACAAAATTTCGATTATTCTGACATTCTTCAATTAAATATATTAAAAATTAAAAACTTCAAATAATTAAAAAAAATTCCATTAAACTTATTAAGAAAAATGAATTTTATAGAATTCTTAATTAAAAGTTTGAAAAGTTCAAATTTTCAAAGATTTTAATTTGAAATTCATTTTTAAATCAATATTTATTAGAAAATTTTACGAGAATTCAATTATTTAACTATAAAAATAAATATTTTATTAAACAATTGAATGTTTCTTAAAATTGAATTTTTATAAAGAATTTTATCAACAAATTTTTAAATAATTGAATTCTCTTAAAAAATTTTAATAAAATTTTTAAGAATAATTGCATTTTCGAGAAATTTGATGAAAATTGTATTAAAAATAATTGAAATTCTGCCAAGAATTTTATTAAAAGTTTTGAAAATAATTGAATTTCAGAGAAAAATTATATTATTTATAAAGATAATTGAAATTTTGAAGAGAATTTTTGTGTGACGAATATTTTTATTTATGAAAACAATTGATTTCAAACAATTTTATTAAGATATTTGAAAATAATTTAATTTCTGTCAAAAATTCTAATATTTATGAAAATAATTGAATTCCTGTCAAAAATTCTAATATTTATAAAAATAATTGAATTCTTGCGAACGATTTTATTAGAATTTTTTTAAATAATTGAATTTCCAAGAAAAAATTTATCATTTTTAAAAATAATTTAATTCCTGTGAAAAATTTTAATATTTTTATAAATAATTGAACTCTTACAAAGAATTTAAAAAATACATTTTTTTAAATAATTGTTTTTTTTAAAGGAATTAAATTAAATTTTTAAGAATAATTTCATTTTTTGAGCAATTCTTGTAAAAATTTATTAAAAATAATTGAAATCTTGCGATTAATTTCACTATTTACGGAAATAATTGAATAGTTGCAAAGAATTTTATTAAAATTTTCAAAAATAATTGCATTTCTGAGGAGAATTTTATTATTTATGAAAATAATTGAATTATTGCAAAAATTTTATTAAAATGTTTAAAAAAAATGGGATTTCTGTCAAAAATTTTGTTATTTTTGAAAATAATTAAATTCTTCTTTAAAATTTTTTAATCATTGTTTTAAAAAATTAATTTTTTTGAAATATTATAAATATTATGAAAATTTTGTTTTAAATAATTGAATTCTTGTAGAAAACTTTATTTGTGGAAATAATTGAATTTTTTGATTAATTAATTTAAAACAGTATTAAAAATTATTGAATTCCGGAGAAAAATATTATTATTTATGGAAGTAATTGAATTCTTGCTTGGAATTTTATCAAAATTTTTTTAAAATATTGAATTTTTAAGAAGAAATTCATTAATTTTAAAAATAATTGAATTCTTGTGATGAATATTGTTATTTATAAATATAATTGAATTTTGCAAAAGAATTTTATTTTAAATTCCTCAAAATAATTGAATTTTCGAGAATAATTTAGTTATTTATCGACATAATTGAATTCTTTCGAAGAATTCATGAAAATAATTGAATATTTGCTAAGAATTTTATTAAAATTTTCAAAAATAATTGAATTCCTGAGAAGAATTTTATTATTTATGAAAATAATTGAATAGTTGCGAAAAATTTTATTAAAATGTTTAAAAAGAATTGAATTTCTTTAAAAAATTTTGTTATTTTTGAAAATAATTGAATTCTTTTTAAGAATTTTATAAACTATTTTTAAATAATTGAATTCTTGTGGAAAACTTTATTTGTGAAAATAATTGGATTTTTCGATTAATTAATTTAAAGTAGTATTAAAAATAATTGAAATTCTTCGATGAGTTTTATTATTTATGAGAATAATTAAATGTTTGAATAGAATTTTATTAAAATTTTTCTGAACTAATTGAATTCTTTTAGTAATTTTTATTAAAGTATTAGATATTAAAAATCATTAAATTGAAGAAAGTTTTTAAAAATAATTAAAATTTTGCCAAGAATTTTATTAAAATTTTTGAAAATAATTTAATTTCTGAGAAGAATATCACTACTTCTTGAAATTAATTGATTTTCTGCAATCATTTGTAATTGCTTAAAATTCTTTTAAAATTGAATTAATTTTGAAATATTTAAGTAAAATTAGATTTCAAGAATTAACACAATAACTTAAAAAAAAACAATTTTCTAGGATTTAGATGAAAATTCCCTGATTTTTCCAGGTTTACAGGTTACAAAATCAGAAAATTAATTCTTTAATTGAAAACTCGTTTTTACCGATTCGAACAAAATTTCAAAATATTTAAAATAAATTTCATAACTTACAGTGTGTTTTTAATTTTTCGTATATATACGCGCTCAGCATCCACTTTATATTAAAATGTATGATAACATTTTGCCAAGATAATCCGATAAAAAAAAGAGAAGAAAAATGAAAAAAGAAAAAAAAATCCGTGTACTGCAGAAGCCTTACCCCGCATATGGTCTTGTATACACGAGAGAGAGAAAGAATGCAATTTTATTTTTAAGCCGGAGGACGAAGGTGCCATTTATGTAGGGTATATGTGCTGCGATGAAGTTGGTATAATTCGTTCAAGGGTGACGGGAAGGGTGGATAGCCTGCGGGCTGTACCACAATCCGATAAGCCTTTTGCAGCCACTTATTGGAATCTGTTCGACGTCATTTCAAATTCCATCTGAGAATTCAAACTTTCTATCCAAAAAAGTTCATTTTCTTATTCTTTTTGAAAAAAAATTAGAATATGAAGTTAATAAAAAAATTTTTGTCTTGTTTTATAATTTTCCGAGAACAATTTTCAACGAATTCTTTCCAAGGCATTAGGACTTAAATAAATTTAAATTCACAAAAAAATCAAAATTAGAATCAAAATCAATGTCAATGTCAGAGTGAAAATGAAACTTAAAGTCAAAATTGAATCAGTCAAAGTCAAATTAAAAAATCGAATCGGAAATTAAAGTCAAAGTCAAATTAAAAAATCGAATCGGAAATTAAAGTCAAAGTCAAATTAAAAAAATCGAATCAAAAATCAAATTAAAAATCCAATTTACGACAGTTTGGTTTAAAAAATTTAAAAATTTATCACAGAGCTGTTAAAGAGTCGAAAGAAAATCATCAATATAAAAGGCATTTTTTAGAAACCACAAAAAAATCGCGTGGAAGTTTCGACAAGTGTAATAAAGAAAAAAAAAATAGAGTAAAAGGGGGATAGAAACGAAACATATTGGTCAGGAGTGGTCCCGTTGAAATTTTTTTATTTGGGGTGACCGAAAGAGAAAGAGAGAGAAGGAGAGACACTTAGGAGCAACAATAACTCACTAATCCTGCTGGCTATATGCTGGCCTTCGCGTTTCCAGATGAAAAATGTAAAAATCCGGAAAAGCCAGCGCCCCGTGACACTTCAATACATTTTAAATGCGTTCCGGCGCATTTGTGGGACACGCGATAAGCAGAAGCCACTTACCTATCCCTTAGGACTTACGGGGCAAATACACGCGACTCCCCAATATGCCCGTTATTTATTGTCAGATTTATGGAATAAATGAGTAGAAAACCCCGTCGAGGACTTCTCGAAACTCTCACAAAAAAAAATATGTTCACTCTACTGTTTTATTATTGATACTCTTGATCTTTTTTTTTCTTTCTTCCCCCCCTCCTTTTTTTGTTCATTCATAGAGTAATTTCTATTTTATTTACATTTTTATTTTTTTCTACAGGACTTACGAACAATTTTTTTTTTATTGCTCGCAATATTTTCGCTTTTTGCTCGAGCAAAATTTTTTTTTGTTCGCAATACTTTTTCCTTTTTTTGCTCGAGTAATTTTTTTTTTTTTTGCTCGCAATATTTTCCCTTTTTTCCCGAGCAAAAAGAAAAAGTATTGTCATCACAGTAAAGCGTGAGTTACTAACTTAGTTACTAACTTACTAACTAACTTAGTAACATAGTTGCTAAATTCAATTGTGTTCAAAAATTAAAAAAAATTCTCGTCAAAATTTTAATTCTCTTTATAAATAATAAAATTCTTCTCTGATATTCAATTATTTTATAAAATTTTAATCAAATTCTCGTCAAAATTGAAATTATTTTCAAAAGTTTTCTAAAATTCAATGATTTTCAATATCTACTATTTCAATAAAATTTTCCAAAAGAATTTCATTATTAAAAAAAATTTGAATAAAATTCTACGCAAACATTCAATTATTTTCATAAATAATAAAATTTTTTACAGGGAATTCAATTATTTACAACTTTTTTTCATAAATTTCTTCGCAATAATTAAATTATTTTCATAAATAATAATAACTTTTTTACAGGGATTCAATTATTTTTATAAATATTCTAATCAAATTCTTATCAAAATTTCAATTATTTCCAAAAGTTTTCTAAAATTCAATGATTTTCAATATCTAATATTTCAAAAAAAAATTTCCAAAAGAATTCCATTGTCAAAAAAAAAATTTGAATAAAATTCTACGCAAACATTCAATTATTTTCATAAATAATAAAAATTTTTACAGAAATTCAATTATTTACAATTTTTTTTTATAAATTTCTTCGCAATAATTCAATTATTTTCAAAAATAATAACTTTTTTACAGGGATTCAATTATTTTTATAAATAATAAAACTCAATGCTGAATTTCAATTATTTTTAATGCAATTTTAATCCAATTCCTCGAAAAATGTAATTATTCTTAAAAATTTTATTAAAATTCGTCTAAAGAATTTAATGATTTAAAAAATTTGTTGATAACATTTTCTATAAGAATTTAATTGCAAGAAAAATGAAATTAATAAATTATTTATTTTTGTATTTAAATAATTGAATTCTCGTAGAATTTACTAATAAAAATGGTTTTAAAAATGAATTTCAGTTAAAATTTTAGATTATAATTAAATATTAAAAGCATTATAACGTGGATTTTTAGAAATAATTAAATTTTGAAAAAGTTTCAAATTAAAATCATTGAAATTCTTAATTTTTCATATTTTTCACAAACAATTCTGTAGAATTAATTCTTTTTAAAAGTTTAATAGGATTTTTATTGAAATTATTTCAAGTTTTTATTTTTCAATATATATTTAATTGCAGAATTTCCGAGTAATTAAAATTTTGTAAAATTGAAATGTAAACGAATGAATTTCAAAATTTTCAAAGAACTATTTTAAAAATTATTAAAAATAATGGATTTATTGAAGATTTTTAGTTGAAAACACTAGAAAAAAATTTAATTTTAGAGAAGTTACAAATTATTGCAGAAATTCAATTATTTTCAAGAGTAATAAAATTCTTCTTAAGGATTCAATTATTTTTACATATAATAAAACTCATCTCAGCGTTACAATTATTTTGCATACAATTATAATTGAATTCCTTAAAAAAAATAATTATGTTCATGCAAGTTTTAATAAAATTCAACAAAAGAATTTAATTATTTAAAAATTTGTTAATAAAATTCTTTATGAGAATTGAATTTTGAGAAACATTCAATTATTCAATAAATTATTTACTTTTGCATTTAAATAATTAAATTCTTGTAGAATTTTCTAATAAAAATTAATTTTCATTTCATAAAAATGAATTTCAGTTAAAACTTTAGATTATAATTGAATATTAAAAGCAATTTAGCGTGAATTTTTAGAAATAATTGAATTTTGAAATGAATTTTTTTGAAAAAGTTTAATTGAATTTTCTTTTATATTATTTGAAGGTTTTATTTTCTAATATGCATTTAATTAAAGAATTTAGGAATAATTGAAATTTCGGTGAAATTGAATATTGTAAACAAATGGATTTGAAAATCTCAAAAAAACTTTTTCGAAAATTATTAAAAATAATAGATATAAAGTAAAATTGTAGTTAAAAATTTTTGAGAATAATAATTGAATTGAAATAATGAAAATAATTCTGAAGAAGTATAATATTCATTATAATATAAAATAATGATTTTATTACTTGGTCATCTTTAATTATTTTAAAATATGAAGAAATCGATGACTCCGAGTCGAAGACTCGGAGTTATCGATATCTTCATGTTTTATAGTTGATAAAAAATTTAATAAACTAGAATTTTATTCATAGTAAAAAATAACACAAAAATTGATTTTTTAAAATCTTTTTTGGTGTTAATTTAATCTTCAACACTTTTTAATACCTAACGATTTACTGTAGTGATAAAAGGCTGAAATTTAATTCTTGTTCTATTATAGTTAAATAATATTTCTGTAAACTAATTTTTTCGGAGACTTTTTCCTAAACTTTCCTGTAGTTTTTTTAGAAAGAGAAAGTTTCAGAAAAAAGTGTAAAGAATGACCAGATCTTTGTAGAAGAAATGCAATCACTATTAAAGGGCTCGGTTATAAGAAAGTTAATTTTCGTTTAGAGGGGGTCGTTTTCTGAAGTAGTCGACAGATATTGACCGTCACTATAAACCTCATTTTCATAAGTACACATTCTCCTTTTTCGTTTATATGTATAGCAATATTCGACACCCAGAAATCGGAAATTTGTTTTCAATATAGAAAATACCATAGAAGAAAATTTCCATTTTTAATTTTTTCAAAATCGAAAATTTTGCAAAAGAAAATAATTTTGGAATTAAATTTTTATATTTCAATTTATGATCCTACAGTATTAAACTTTCAGACGAATGACAATATATTTAAAATTTAATTTGCATTTTTTTTGTACAAAAATATTATTTTGTACATTGAAAAAATTAATTTTTAATGTGAAACGATTCTGTCTGGGATTTCTATATGAAATTTTGTAAATAAAAGACAATGTGGAATTTTTTGACGAAATACTGTTTTGTTATAGTAATTTTTACAAATATTCAAAAGGAACAAAGTTTCATTCATTTGAACGTTCAAAATTTTAAGATCTAGTTTTCAATTTTGAATTGAATTTGAAAAAATCGAAGCAAATATGCAAATTAGTAATCACAAAATTCTAATACGTTGATTAGTAAATAAAATTTAATTAAATAATAAGTACAGAAAGATTTCAAGAATTGAAGTGCTTTAATAATTGAAATCTTCATCTTAATATCGCAAGAAATCAGCGATTTCGGATTAGAGAAAGAAAGAGAGAGAATGAGAGGGAGGGAGGGGGAGAATATTATGGAAAATCCAATCGAGAGAAATTTCTAATCTGCATTCGCAGATTGCTCTGAGAATTGACACACAGGACTTTGCAATTCCCTCTGTGGTGGCCTACACTTGAATCTTGAATCAAAACCCTCCTCAACCATATCTTCTCCTTATATATCTTCTCCTGCGCCTACTTTAATTGGCAACTACTCCCCGGACAATCTGCCTCCATTAGAAGGAATAATGAGTGTCATTCTCTCTTATTTATTTATTTTTTTTATCAACAAATACATATTTACAGTTTCAACTTTTCTGTCTCAAAAAAAATTCTCACATCTAATAATATTAATTTTCAATCTGACATAGGGAATTCACGGGAAAAGTCATGAATTTTTATTAAAAGTATTGAATAAAATTAAATTTTTAGAATTTAATTTTATTCAATTGGAATGGAATTAAAAATAAATATTTATTATATTTCGAAAAAAAGACCCTCTTGAAGCATAAGAAAGTAATATAAAAATAAGAAGTGCGTTTTGTAAACGTAAAAATGGCTATGAAAAGAAACAGTAAATTTTGAAAAGGGGTGTGACACACACGTTTCTTGTTTTCCTTTATGCAAAATTTACTTTTGGTGGGACCCAACAAAAGCACTCGCAATTTTATCGACTGCTCTGCTCTCTTATACGCCTCAATGCTCTAGGCCAATTGGTTTCCTTGTCACACCAGGAAGATAGATGGTTATTAAAATTTACTTCTTTGCATCGATAATCGGATTTATATATCACAGAGCAAGCTGTAATCTTGTTCTCAATATAAAACACTTTATGTGATTTGTAACCAACCTATTCTCTCTCCCTCTCTCTCTCTTTTTCTCTCTCTATCGCCATTCAAGAATTTTTTACTTTTTATACAAAAAAAAAATTGTTATTGAATTTAATAAAAGTTTTATTTATTTTCTCAAACTATTCTCGTTCTTTTTCTCTCTTTCTCGTCTTTGGGGGATTTTTTGCTTTTTACTATTTTTTACTTCTCTTTAAACTTTTTACTTTACTTTTACTTTACTTTGATAAATAGTAAAAAATAATATTAAAAATTGTAATAGTAAAAACACAGAAATAGTAAAAAATAATAGTAAAATAATAGTAATTGTAAAAAAAACAGTAATAGTAAAAAACAGTAACAGTAAGAAAACAGAAATAGTAAAAAAATTGTAGTAGTAAAAAAACAGTAATAGTAAAAATAGTAATACTAAAAAAAACTGTAATAGTAAAAAATAGTAACAGTAAAAAAACAGAAATAGTAAAAAAATTGTAGTAGTAAAAAAACAGTAATAGTAAAAATAGTAATAGTCAAAAATAGTAACAGTGAAAAAACAGAAATAGTAAAAGAATTTTAATAGTAAAAAAACAGTAACAGTAAAAATAGTAACAGTGAAAAAACAGAAATAGTAAAAAAATTGTAGTAGTAAAAAAACAGTAATAGTAAAAATAGTAATACTAAAAAAACTGTAATAGTAAAAAATAGTAACAGTAAAAAAACAAAAATAGTAAAAAAATTGTAGTAGTAAAAAAACAGTAATAGTAAAAATGGTAATAGTCAAAAATAGTAACAGTGAAAAAAGAGAAATAGTAAAAGAATTTTAATAGTAAAAAAATAGTAATAGTAAAAATAGTAACAGTGAAAAAACAGAAATAGTAAAAAAATAATAGTAAAATAATAGTAATTGTAAAAAAACAGTAATAGTAAAAAACAGTAACAGTAAGAAAACAGAAATAGTAAAAAAATTGTAGTAGTAAAAAAACAGTAATAGTAAAAATAGTAATACTAAAAAAAACTGTAATAGTAAAAAATAGTAACAGTAAAAAAACAGAAATAGTAAAAAAATTGTAGTAGTAAAAAAACAGTAATAGTAAAAATAGTAATAGTCAAAAATAGTAACAGTGAAAAAACAGAAATAGTAAAAGAATTTTAATAGTAAAAAAACAGTAACAGTAAAAATAGTAACAGTGAAAAAACAGAAATAGTAAAAAAATTGTAGTAGTAAAAAAACAGTAATAGTAAAAATAGTAATACTAAAAAAACTGTAATAGTAAAAAATAGTAACAGTAAAAAAACAAAAATAGTAAAAAAATTGTAGTAGTAAAAAAACAGTAATAGTAAAAATGGTAATAGTCAAAAATAGTAACAGTGAAAAAAGAGAAATAGTAAAAGAATTTTAATAGTAAAAAAATAGTAATAGTAAAAATAGTAACAGTGAAAAAAACAGAAATAGTAAAAAAATAATAGTAAAATAATAGTAATTGTAAAAAAACAGTAATAGTAAAAAACAGTAACAGTAAGAAAACAGAAATAGTAAAAAAATTGTAGTAGTAAAAAAACAGTAATAGTAAAAATAGTAATACTAAAAAAAACTGTAATAGTAAAAAATAGTAACAGTAAAAAAACAGAAATAGTAAAAAAATTGTAGTAGTAAAAAAACAGTAATAGTAAAAATAGTAATAGTCAAAAATAGTAACAGTGAAAAAACAGAAATAGTAAAAGAATTTTAATAGTAAAAAAACAGTAACAGTAAAAATAGTAACAGTGAAAAAACAGAAATAGTAAAAAAATTGTAGTAGTAAAAAAACAGTAATAGTAAAAATAGTAATACTAAAAAAACTGTAATAGTAAAAAATAGTAACAGTAAAAAAACAAAAATAGTAAAAAAATTGTAGTAGTAAAAAAACAGTAATAGTAAAAATGGTAATAGTCAAAAATAGTAACAGTGAAAAAAGAGAAATAGTAAAAGAATTTTAATAGTAAAAAAATAGTAATAGTAAAAATAGTAACAGTGAAAAAACAGAAATAGTAAAAAAATTGTAGTAGTAAAAAAACTGTAATAGTAAAAAATAGTAACAGTAAAAAAAACAGAAATAGTAAAAAAATTGTAGTAGTAAAAAAACAGTAATAGTCAAAATAGTAATAGTCAAAAATAGTAACAGTGAAAAAACAGAAATAGTAAAGATTTGTAATAGTAAAAAAATTGTGGTAGTAAAAAATAGTAACAGGTAAAAAATAATAATAGTAAAAAAAGTAACAGTGAAAAAACAGTAATAATAAAAAACAGTTATTTTTCTCTTTAAAAAATCAAACGAAGAAATTTATTTATTTTCCTTTCTAGAAAATAAATAAATTTCTTGGTTTGATTTTCGAATTCGCACAACAAGGGAAATTGAATTTAAAAAAAAAAACAAAGCGTGCGTAAATGAAAGAATTCAGGGCAACCAGCGCACGATCCGACAAGTGAACGTTCCGCTTTTAATTAACATTGCAGATCGACTTCTTTCATAGTTTCGCCGAGAGATGTATATATACATATATATGTATATGGTGCAAAAGAAACACAGGGTGCGAGGTGAAAATAATTTCCAGCCATTTCACTGTAATTAAAAATGTTGCAATAAAGACGGGGGAGGAGGGTTCTTTAATTTGTAGTGGCCTAATATTTATGGTGCTAGCTTCATTTCTCGCCCCGAAGCCACGCCTCGAGATTCTATAATTACGTGTTTAATTATCGTATACACGATGTATACACCACGAAAGTCAATAGGTTATAATAAAATTAATCTCGCCATCGGTTTTTAATTCGAATCGCAGAAGAAAAAAAACGAACAGCGAAGATGACAATTCTTTTTTTTTCAAAGAAACTTTTTTCTAATAAACTAGGGCAAACTTTTTCGTTTTATACTCTTTTCCTCAATTTTCGAATTTTGTCGTTTTTTTCTAAAAAAGATTTTTTCTAATAGGCTTGGGTAAATTTTTTAAAAATTTTTACGGAATATTCTTTTTCTTTAGACCTTTATTTTCGAATTTAGAGCTTCTGGAAAATTGGAATTATTTGCTAATAAGCTATAGGGAGATTTTTCTTTTAATTTTTAAGGAAAAGTGTTGAGAGATAAAAATTTGAAAACGTTTCCAAGTGTAAGGAACAAGTATAATTTTTTCTTCTCTTGAAAGAGAAATAAATTCTTCTTAGGGTTGTGAAACATACACAAGCGGGGGACGATAATTCATAAGCAATAGGTCGTAAATAATCTAATATAGCAAGCAAGTCACTGAAATATTGAGAACGACTTGCGAATGTAGTGGAGTATCAAACCCCCCACCTCACTTCTGATAAATTTATGAATCTTTACAAAAAAAAAAAAAAACGCTTTGCTTCTATTCTATACTTTATTTTTCTTTCACTTCCTTAACATTTTTTTATTGTTCGATAAATTTTCATCTTTGTAATAAATTTTATATTTTATTGTTATAAAAAGAAATACTGGGGTGCAATATTATAATTTGACTTTGACTTTTACTTCGACTTCCTCTTTTTTCTAAATTTAAATTAGTAATTACTAATTAATAATTTTCACTAGTTTGAATTAGTGACTAACTTTTCTCGTTGAATTAGTAAATTTTGCTAATAAATAACAATTTCTACTAATTTAACAAATTAACTAATTTAATTTCTATTTTCTGCTTTTAAATTAGTAAATTTTGCTACTAAATAAAAATTAATTATATTAATCTCCGTATTCTTTCATTCATTCTGTCCGCAGTTTGAAGTTAGTTTCTGTGTATGCTTCTATTTTTTTTCTTTAAAAAATATTGTTTGACAAATCAAAACTATGCAGGTATTTTTCATAATTCATAATAAAATAATATTACAAATTAGAAAATTTAAAAAAAATTATGATTAACAAATAAAAAATATACCCATTTTGTTTGTTATTTGCTTTTTTCTATAACAAATTTCGTTTGACTAATCTAAATTATTATGCAAATTATTCTCTTTTTTATTTATAAAAAATACTAGAAAATTGTTAATTGTTAGAAAAATTTTAATTAAAAAGTAGGAAATATACCCATTTTATGCATAATTTTTATTTCTCATTTAACAATATTGTTTACAAACTCATTTTCCATAGAAATTAAGATTTACAAAAGTTTCAACTTAAATTGTTGATTTATTAAAATTTTTAAATTAATCAACTTTAAAAATATTGTTATAAAACATAAAGAAAACGATTTCTTTGTTTTATAATAATTAAAGGGAATCGAGTGTTAAAATCATTATTTTTTATTATAAGAATATTGTAACTGTAACTTCTTAAAAATTATTTTCATATTCTATTATTATCTAAAATTTAAACTAAAATCAATTTTTAATAAAAAATTCTACTAAAATTCAATTATTTAAATACAAAAATAAATTATTTATTGAATAATTGAATGTTTCTTAAAATTTAATTTTTATAAACAAATATTTCATAAAATTTAATTCTTATATAAACAAATTTTTAAATAATTAAATTCTTTTGACGAATTTTAATAAAAAATTTTAGAATAGTTACATTTTTCAAGGAATTGGATTAAAATTGTATTAAAAGTAATTGAAATTCTGCGATGAGTTTTATCATTTTTGAAAATAAATTGAATTATTGAGAAGAAACTAATAAAAAATTTGTAAATATTTGAATTTCCGTGAAATTTTTATTATTTTTGAAAATAATTAAATATTTGCGTACAATTTTATTAAAATTATTTTTAAATAATTGAATTCTTTTCAATAATTATTTTATTATAATAGTAGATATTGAAAATCATTGAAATGAGGAAAAAGTTGAAAAATAATTGAATTTTTGACAAGAATTTTATTTAAAACTTTTTAAATAATTGAATTTTGAAGATTTTTTTTATTTATAAAGTTAATAATTAGAATTTTGTCGAGATTTTTTTTAATAAATTTTGAACATAATTGAATTTTGTAATAAGAATTTTATTAGTTTTGAAAATAATTAAATTCTTCATAAAAATTGTATTTACATTATATTTTAAATAATTAATTTTTTTGAAATATAATAAATATTATGAAATATTTATCGTAAATATAATTGAATTCTTGTAAAAATTTTATTTGTGAAAATAATTGAATTTTTCACGATTAATTAGTTTAAAATAGTATTAAAAATAATTTAAATTCTGCGATGAGTTTTATTATTTTTGAAAATAATTGAATTCTTGAGAAGAAACTATTAAAAAATTTGTAAATATTTGAATTTTTGTGAAATTTTTATTATTTATGAAAAGAATTAAATTTTTGCGTTCAATTTTATTAAAATTGTGTTTAAATAATTGAATTCTTTTGGGTAATTTTATTAAAATAGTAGACATTGAAAATCATTGAAATGTGGAAAATTTGTGGAAATAATTGAAATTTTGTCCAGAATTTTATTAAAATTGTTGAAAATAATTGAATTTTGAAAAAGAATTTTTTTTATTCATAAAAATAATAATTGGGATTTTGTCGACATTTTTTCTGTAAATTTTGAACATAATTAAATTTTGTGATAAGAATTTTATTACTTTTGAAAATAATTGAATTTCTACTAAATAATTTGTAACTTAATTTGTAACTTAATATTATTATAATTATAATAATATTAAAACTATATATTCCAATTGATATTTTATTTTTATAAAAAAAAATTTGAATTAAAAATTTTTACGTTCCATTATTTTCAAAATTGATAATTTTATTTAAAAAAGTGAACGAGAAGTCAGTTGTTGCTTGTTTCTACTAATTTAACTAATTAACTAATTTAATTTCTACTTTTTGCTTTTTAATTAGTAAATTTTACTCATAAATTAGTGGAAATTATTAGTTTTACTGATAAATTGGTAGACACGACTATCTATTAGTAAACTTTACTAATTCAAAAGCAAAAAGTCTGTCATTAAGGGCATCCGGGAAAAATCAAGCCCAAAAAGTGTTTTCCCGCGTGTCGTCTCACTCCTAAATAATTAGAGATATTTAGTTTTGATTTATCATGATAATTAGGGTAATTCTTGATGATAACGAATATTCTCGAAATTTACAAGTAATTTTTGAAATAAATATTGAAAAACGAAATTACAAAAGTTGGATTTTGGGCGAAAGTGAGAGGCAATATGGCGGCGAGCACACAGACAAGTGGATCTATGTGTCAGTGGTCAAGGAGGTGGCGCCAATTCTCGGAAGTGGTCGCGAGTTGAACTGAGGGAAATGTATTAACCTCAAATTACTCCACTTTCAATCGTTAATAAAATAATTTCCTCGCAAAATTATTGCAAAAACGGAGAGGGCCGCTCCTCGGAGAGTCTTCCTCTATCACCCCTCCAAATATGAACCCGAAATATTTTATCCTCTCAAAATGAGACGTCTATACTGAACCGTGAAAAACCCCTTTTTTCCGTATATTTAAACAATTTTTTTCAATAATTATTTATCAAAATTTTTCTAAATTCCGAGAGGACCGCTAGTCCCAGTGCATTTCTCTATATTTACCAAAAAATTCCGACTCAAAATATTCTTTTCTTTTTAAATGAGACGTCTATCACGAAACCAGTATTATTTCCCGGATGCCCTTAATAAATAATCTGTAAAAATTTTTACGAATTCAAATCTAGAGTTTGAAGAAACTCAAAGTGCTTTCAAATTTTCTTTCAAATTAACAGTCAAAGTCAAAAACCGAATCGAAAGTAAAAATAAAATTACAAAGTCGCACCTCAGGGTAAAAAATAAAATTATAATTTTGAAAGAAAAGATAAAAGAAAAAAAAAGAAAAGAAAGAAGAAAAGAAGAGAATTTCCAAATAAGGCGTGTCGTATCTTGGGGAAGTGGGAGCCCAAGCAAGTCGGACGATTCTGATTATACAACTGGAACCGATTCAAGGTCGCGATAAAATAGTGCGCATTAATCAGTCCGGTGGAAATATGATTATGCACAGGGAAACTGTTCTCGTAGCAATCTTGTATAACATTATTCCAACTAAACTGTCATAAACGAGAGGAAATGAAAAGAGCTGCTTAATAGCTTATATATGCAAATTCAACGCGGCAGATTGGTGGAGAGACTCGGGCAAGAGAGAGAAAGAGAGAGAATGGACGAGAGAAAGCTCGAGGAAGTGCTAAAAAGGGGTTGACTGTCTCGTCGTCGTCGTCGTTGTCGTCGTCGTCCTTGTCCTCGTCATACCCTTAGGGATTTAATCCTTAAGATAAATCCTAACAGTTTACTACATCCAGACAATAGTGCATTGCAACAAATTATATATTCTCTTATTTCACAAAATTCTCTCGTTTCAGCTGCGAGAAAATAATTTTTTTCAATAGTCGAATCAAAAGCAAAGAAAATGCATTTGGAAAAAATTATCTTTTAGCTAAAACGAAATAATTAACTAAGAAATGTACAATTGACCATTTTCCTAATTTAGTAGCCTCCAAATATACTTTTATTTAAATCAAATAAATAATGCATTTAATATATTGAATATACAAAATTTTTCTACTGTTTTTCTAATTGTATTCTAATTTTAATTATATGCGTAGTAGAGGTCAATATTCTAGTCAGACAGAATTTTTATAACTGTCTCATTAAAAATAATTGTCAGTTGCAATGGAACTTTCAGCATTAGTATCAAAAAGAAAACAATTCGAAATATTGCATAAGTAGTAAAAACATTTTCAGTCAGACCACATTTTGTGTATAAGTAAACTTTATCTAAGTAGAAGACGAAACTTTTAGTCAGACTCTGCAAAACTTGACTAATCATTGATAAATCAGTAGTAAATGCCAACAATAGTCGGAAAAATCTTTTCTTGAACTTCTTCAATTTTTGCATAAGTAGTAAAAGTCTCTGTTAGTCAGACATTGTTGTAAATTCAAATAATTTGTGTCCTAACAGATTATTTGAATTTGAAATGATGAAGAGAGTTCTCCCTTTAATTTTTTTCTGTTTTTGACAAAAAATTCAATTCAATTATTATTTTCAAGAATTTTAACTAAAATTCTACTTTAAATCGATTATTTTTAATAATTTTTGAAAAAGTTCTTTGAGAATTTTCAAATCCATTTGTTTACAATATTCAATTTTGCGAAATTTAAACGATTATTCGTAAATTCTTCAATTAAAAATATATATTAGAAAATTGAAACTTAAAATAATTTCAAAAAAGCAATTAAACTTTCTCAAAAAAAATTAATTCCACAGAATTGTTAATTAAACATATGAAAAATTGAGATTTTCAAAGATTTTAATTTATAACTTTTTCAAAATTTAATTATTTCTAAAAATCCACGTTATAATGCTTTTAATATTTAATTATAATTTAAAATTTTAACTGAAATCCATTTTTAAATCAATTTTTATTAGAAAATTGTTCTACTAGAATTCAATTATTTAAAACAAAAGTAAAAAATATATTGAACAATTGAATATTTCATAATATTCTATTTCTATAAAAAATTTTATCGACAAATTTTCAAATAATTAAATTCTTTCGACGAATTTTAATAAAATTTTTAAGAATAATTACATTTTTCGAAAAATTTGATTAAAATTGTATAAAAATGAATTGAACTTCTACCATGAGTTTTATTATTTCTAAAAATTATTGAATCCCAAAGAAGATTTTATTATTTTTGAACAATATTTAATTTTTACGAAGAATATAATTACTTTTGGAAAATAATTGAATTTTTGCAATAATTTGCAACTTTTTCCAAAATTAATTATTTTTTCGTATTTTTAACTAAATTTTTTTTTAAATCCATTATTTTTTATAGTTTTTGAAAAATTTCTTTGATAAGTTTTAAATTCATTTGTTTACAAATCAATTTTACAAAATTGCAATTATTCGTAAATTCTTGAATTTAAAAAAAGTATTAGAAAATAAAAACTTGAAATAATTTTTAAAAAAATCCGCAATTAAACTTTCTATAAAAAATTAATTCCACAGAGTTGTTAGTTAAAAATATAAAAAATTATGATTTTCAAAGATTTATTTTATTTATTTATTTATTTATTTATTTATTTATTTATTTATTTATTTTATTTATTTTTAAGATTCAAAATCTTTTCAAAATTCAATTATTTCTAAAAATTCCCGCTCTAAAGCATTTAATATTCGCAATTATAACAGAAATTTTTACTGAAATCAATTTTTATTACAAAATTTTACTCGAATTTAATTATTTAAATACAAAAAAACAATTATCAATAAATTTTTAAATAATTGAATTCTTTTGACGAATTTCAATAAAATTTTTAAGAATAATTACATTTTTCGAGGAATTCGAATTGCATTAAAAATAATTGTAATTCTGTATTGAGTTTTAATATTTATAAAAATAATTGAATTTGTGTAAAAATTGTATTATTTTTGAAAATAATTGAATGATTGCGAAGCAATTTATAAAAAATTTGTAAATAATTGAATTGCTATAAAATTTTTATTATTTATGAAAATAATTAAATGTTTTCGTAGAATTTGATCAAAATTTGTTTTAAATAATTGAATTCTTTTGACAAATTTCAATAAAACTTTTAAGAATAATTACATTTTTCGAGGAATTCGATTAAAATTAAATTATAAATAATTGAAATTCTGCAATGAGTTTTAATATTTTTGAAAATAATTGAATTCCTGAAAAGAATTTTATTATTTACGTAAATAATTGAATTTGTGCAAAAATTGTATTATTTTTGAAAATAATTGAATTATTGAGAAGAAACTAATAAAAAATTTGTAAATAATTGAATTACTGTTAAATTTTTATTATTTATGAAAATAATTAAATGTTTTCGTAGAATTTGATCAAAAATTGTTTTTAAATAATTGAATTCTGTTTGGAAATATTATGAAAATAGAAGATATTGAAAATCATTAAATTGAGGAAAGTTTTTAAAAATAATTGAAAATTTTGCCAAAAATGTTATTAAAATTTTCTTGAAAATAATTGAATTTTAGAGAGGAATTTAATTATTTCTAAAGATAATTGAAATTTTGATGAGAATTTAAAAAAAATTTTCAACATAATTGAATTTCTGCGAAGAATTTTATTGTTTTTGAAAATAATTGAATTCCTACAATGATTTGTAATTTCTCTAAAATTCTTCAAATTATATCGTACAATTTACAAACTTTTTTTCTTTTCTCAATCAAATTACAGACATTACGGACCTAGTTCGAGCCCTGATTCAGGTAATTTCAATAGTAAAAATAAATTTTAGTCAAACAATGTTTTAAATTCAAATAATTTTTGAGTTAATAGTAGAACACTGAAAAAATTACATTCTAAATTCTAAATTTCGCTTTACATAATACAGCAAAAACTTTTTTTTTTATTTCACTCATCCCGTGGTTGAATTTGAATAGAAAATTGAAGAAACCCAAGAAAATAGAAATGAAGTAGAATATTTTTGTTATTATTTTTCTTGTGTGGGAGTGAGAGGGAGTCCGATACAATTGAATGCTGATTTCAAGCTGAGTGGACATTCTTATGTATGAAAAGCCTTAAAATAAAAAGCAGATGGAAAAGTTTTGCTATTTTCTCTTATTGCAGTATTGCCTTCTTTTTGAGTTAAAGTGGCGGAGATCGAATTTGATGGAGAAAAGAAAATAGGGAGAGAGAGAGAGAGAGAGGGACGATATTAAACGCGTCCAGTAAAGTAGTATTTGGTTTAGATAAAGAGGGAGGGGATTGGTCCAGAAAGTATCATTATGCAAAGAAGATGGTCAGTTTGGTAATCCTGGGATGGCCATTCACCGAGGTCGTCGCATTCCGAACATCTTGCGGAGCTATTTCCATTTTGTACATATACAGCGTATACGGCGACAACTAAGCGGTTGGTCTGCAAAGTCTGATTGATGCCCTCTGTTATTGAAAACAATATCCCACATAAACTGCCCCATGTCCCCCATTATTTCCCACTCTCGTCACTGCACCTCAATCGCTCTTCTTCTTTACTTTCAACTAAAACTTTATTTCGCCTCAGTTTTATTCAATCTGTATTTTAATCTATTTTCTCTTACAAATTTTTTTTATTCAACATTTCGAAAATTTTTACCATTCAAAAAATTCGAAAACGAAAAGAAATCTTACATTTCTTTTCGAACCTTCAAAAATTTCCTTCCAAAGTTAAAAAAAAATCTCAGGGATCAGACTGTCTTTCACCTTCTTTACATTTTTCCACAATTATTTTACTTGTTTCGTTAATTTTTATTTATTTACTATAGTTAAATTAGTTAACAAAAATTTCAATTATTTTTAGATTTTTACATAACTTGAAAGTAAATTTAACTAATAATTATTGTAAAATTATTCGAAAAATTATTTTTCCTTAGGAATTATAATTTTCAAAAATTTCAGATTCAAACCTTTTGAAATTCAATAACAGCAAGAATAGTAAAACATGAAAAAATCTATCACTCTGATTCATGTCTTATAATAATTAAAGATAAGCAAGAAAAATTATTATCAAAAAATTTTAACTAGCATTCTTCTTCAAATCAATTATTTTCAATAAATTTTAAATCCATTTGTTTATAATTCAATTTTATACAAAATTTTGTTTATTCAAAAATTCTTCAATTAATTGTATATTAGAAAATAAAATAATAAAATAATTTTTTTTTAAAATTCAGATAAAATTTTTAAAAAAAATTAGTTCGTTAGTTAAATGTATGAACAATTCAAATTTTCAAAGATTTTAATATAAAACCTTTTCAAAATTAAATTATTTTTAAAAATTTACGCTGTAATGCTTTTAATGTTGAATTATTATCTAAAATTTTAACTGAAATACATTTTTTAATCAATATTTATTAGAAAATTCTACGAGAGATCAATTATTTATTTATTTCTTTATTTTACAATCAATTGAATACAAAAATAAATAATTTATTGAATAATTGAATGTTTCTCAAAATTGAATCCTTGTAAAGAATTTTATAAATAAATTTTTAAATCATTACAATCTTTCGACGAATTTTAATAACATTTTTAAGAATAACTACATTTTTTCGAGGAATTCGATTAAAATTGAATTAAAAATAATTGAAATTTTGCTATTAGTTTTATTATTTATGAAAATAATTGAATTCATAAAAAAAAATTTTATTGTTTCCGAAAATAATTGAATCTGTGTAAAAAAAATTGCATAGTGTATGAAAATAATGGAATTATTACGAAGAAATTTCTAACAAATTTGAAAATAATTGAATTGTTATGATATTTTTATTGTTTTTGAAAACAATTAAATGTTCTCGTAGAATTGTATCAAAATTTGTTTTAAATAATAATTGAATTCTTTTGGAAAATTTTGTTAAAAAAGTAGATATTAAAAATCATTAAATTGAGGAAAATTTTTGAGAATAATTGGAATTTTGCCAAAAAATTTATTAAACTTTATGAAAATAATTGAATTTCAGAGAAGAATTTTATTATTTATAAAGATAATGGAAATTTGGACGAGAACTTTTTTAAACCTTTAAACATAATTAAATTTTATTATTCAATTATTATTATCTAAAATTGTAACTAAAAATCAATTTTTAAATAAATTTTTACTAGAAAATTCTACGAAAATTCAATTATTTAAGTACAAAAATAAATAATTTATTGAATAATTGAATGTTTTTTGAAATTTGATTCTTTTAAATATAATTTTATTAACAAATTTTTAAATAATTGAATTCTACTAACGAATTTTAATAAAATTTTTAAGAATAATTACATTTTTCCAGGAATTCGATTAAAATTGTATTAAAAATAATTGAAATTCTGCGATAAGTTCTTTAATTTATGAAAATAATTTAATTCCTAAAAAGTATTTTATTATTTATGAAAATAATTAAATCTCTGTTAAAAATTGTATTATTTATGGAAATAATTCAATCATTTTTAAGAAATTTATAAAAAATTTATCAGTAATTTAATTTCAGCGAAATTTTTATTATTTTTTAAAATAATCAAATGTTTACGTAGAATTTTAACAAAATTTTTTAAAATGAATGAATTTTTGTTGGAAAACTTTATTAAAATAGTAGATGTTCGAAATCAATGAATTGAGAGAAATTTTTTTAAATAATTGAAATTTTATCAAGAATTTTATTATTTATAAAGATAATTGAAATTTTATTAAGAATTTTATTATTTATAAAAATAATTGAAATTTTGACGAGAATTTAAAAAGTTTTTTAAAAATAATTGAATTTCTACAATTATTTGTAACTTTTCCAAACTTCAATTCTTTTTAGTGTTTTTAACTCAAATTCTTCTAAAAATCCTTTATTTTTAATAAAAATTTTTATTATTTTATAAATTTTATTAAATTTTATTAATTTTTATTAATTTTTATAAAATTTTATTATTTTTATTTGTTTTTAATAAATAATTTAATATATATTTTAAAAAATTGAACTTAATTCAGAAGAATTTAAATTATTAAAATTTTTCAAAAATCTAAGTTCATTAAAATTTCTAATTAAATTCATTCAACATTGAAATTTGATAACATTTTAAACCACTGTTTGAAGTTCATTTATTTATAAAAATTGTAAACGCAACTTTTAGAAAATTCAATTAACTTGGAAATATTTGAGTAAAATTATTATTAAATAATTTCTATTCTACTCTATAATTTTATGAAAGTTGTTCAAGATTTGTGTTATTTAAAAAAAAAATTATTGTCAAAAATAGAAAAAATAGGTTTTGTTTTAGAATTCGTTGTAATTTTTCCAGTACTTTTAATAAAAATCCCTGATTTTTCTCTGAATTCCCTAATCTGTGGCAACCCTAAATAAATTTCGTTTATTCCTATTTTTTATTCATAAGAAATTGTCAGTAAATTTAAAAATGTTTAATAACAATAATTAAATTCTCAATAAAAATTCAATGATTCCTGAAATCCTCATTCGAAATAATGAAATTCGTCAGTAATTAACAAAGGAAAATATTGTAAAGAAAAGAAATAGTTAAAAAAGAATTGAAGCAAGAGGCAAAAAAATTGAAACAAGTGATTTTATTGTGGGAGAAGTGATAAGATTTTGGAATTTTTCGATTCTTGTTTTGTGGAGGAGAAGAGGAAAAAAGTGGGTAACTAAAGTTGATACAACGTTCATAAATACATATGACACACATAAAATACCCTTCTAATGGCACAGCAAAGATCTTTAATGGCAATGAGACATATATGTGGTGTGCTTATGTACAAACGCTTCAAGTGAACGCCTGAACATTATCTCCGAAATATGACTTCTCTGGAAAACATGTCTTTACAAAAAAGCCAACCAGACAGTTTCTCTGGGAATAAATTTTCTCTCCTGTCCATTTTTATGGTCATATTGAATTTTTCATCTATATAAATACATAAATCCCAAGCACTTTATATAACAAAAATTATTTCTACTTTCGGCAAAAGAAAAAGACTATAATTAATTTTTTTATTATCTGAAATATTAAAATTAGTTTTCTTTTTTTGAAGGGAAAAAGAATATTGGGTTTTGAGTTTGGAATGAAAAAGTATTTTGAATTTGAAACGAAAAAGTATTTTGAGTTTTTAAAGAAAAAGTATTTTGAGTTTGGAAGTGAAAAAGTATTTTGAGATTGAAATGAAGGAGAATACTGTTGCGTTTTGAGTGTGGAATGAAAAAGAAATAAGAATGTGCGAGAATGAAGAGGAGGCGGCAAATTGCGAATTGTATTCGGACTAATTGACGTCTTCGGAAATTACAGACGCAAAAGGAGAGCGCCTACGCGTTCCGTTATTTCGGCAAAGTAATTTAAATGTCAAAGGAAATTGTTTGATTATTTACTATGCAAATGAAATTGTTTAAGATGAACCTAACTCGATGCGGTATATATCTGGCCTTCGGGGGTTAAAAGCGAGAGAGAGAGGAGGATATAGGATAATTTTCCCGCGTTAATTGGATCAAGAAGTCGGATTGAGGAGAGAGCGATCCTTCTTCGCTCTCTTCCGAGTGCGGCTCCCTTGACTCTTAATTATTCTCCGCGCAGATCTGCCATGTCCCAATAATGGTGACAAGTATGCTTTCTTGTCAAAGTATTCAATAATCCTTTTTCCAATTTATTTCCCCATATTATTTTACTCTTTCTCTCTCTCTCTCTCACTCTATTTTGCTCAACTTTCAGCCCTTTGTTGACATCTATTAACTCTCTTGTTTATTTTCTCAACAGATTTTTCAATATTGAGAAATTAAATAAATTAATTTTTTCCTGACTTTAAAAGGAACTATTCAGAACTAGCCAAATTTTCTACGTCTGACTATAACTATGTTCTTCTACTGAAATATTAACAATAACTAGTAATAATTCGCGAGCTGACTTCTCACTCACTTTTTTTAAATAAAATTTGCAATTTTAAAAATATTGGAACGTAAAAATTTTTAATTCAAATTTTTTTTTATAAAAATAAAATATGAATTGAAATATAGTTTTAATATTATTATAATTTTAATAATCATATATTCCGACATAAGGAATTCAGGGAAAGGACAGGAATTTTTTTTTAAAAACTGAAAAAAATTAAATTCTTAGAAATCATAAGAAAATTCTGAATTTTTGAGTCTTTTTTGTTTGACTCATAAACTATAAAATTACCACGAATTCTAATACAAAACCTTGAAAATTTCTTTTTATGTAACTGAAATCTTGAACAACTATTATAAAGTAAATAAATTATTTAATGAATAATTTTACTTAAATATTTCCAAGTCAATTGAATTTTCAAAAAGTTGCGTTTGCAATATTCATAAATAGATCAATTTCAAAACGTTTCAATTTGAAATTTTATAACATTTCAATTTTCAATAAATTTAATTAGAAACTTTAATGAACTTAGATTTTTGAAAAATTATAGTAATTTAAATACGTCTGAATTAAGTTCAATTTTTTAATATATATATATATATATATATATATATATATATATATATATATATATATATTTAAATATTTATTAAAGATAAAGGATTTTTTTAGAAAAATTTAAGTTAAAAACACTAAACAGAATTGAATTTTGAAGAAGTTGCAAATGATTGCAGAAATTCAATTATTTTCAAAAGTAATAATATTCTTATCAAAACATTCAATTATGTTCAAATTTTACAAAAAAATCTCCACAAAATCCCAATTATTATTTTTATGAATAAAATGAATAAAAAAATTCTTTTTCAAAATTCAATTATTTTCAACAATTTTAATAAAATTCTGGTCAAAATTTCAATTATTTCCAAAAATTTTCTACATTTCAATGATTTTCAATATCTACTATTTTAATAAAATTACCCAAAAGAATTAAATTATTTAAAAACAATTTTAATAAAATTGTACGCAAATATTTAATTTTTTTAACATAAATAATAGAAATTTCACAGAAATTCAAATATTTACAAATTTTTTATTAGTTTCTTCTCAATAATTCAATTATTTTCAAAAATAATAAAACTCAACGCTGAATTTCAATTATTTTTAATACAATTTTAACTATGAAAAAATACACAGACATTAAATTATTGGCAAAAATTTTAATAGAATTCTTTGTAAAATTTAATTATTTTTTAAAACTTAAAAACTTTTTACAGGAATTGCTCAAAAAATGTAATTATTCTTAATTAATTATTTAAAAAAATGTTTTTTTTAAAAATTGTTTGTAATAATTCAATTAATTACAATAATATTAGAATTTTTCACAGGAATTCAAATGTTTACAAATTTTTTATGTTTCTTCTCAATAATTCAATTATTTTCAGAAATAATAAAACTCATCGCAGAATTTCAATTATTTTTAATACAATTTTAATCGAATTTCTTGAAAAATGTAACTATTTTTAATAAAATTTGATTAAAATTCGTCGAAACAATTTAAAGATTTAAATAAATATCTTGATAAAATTCTTTATAAAAATTTAATTTTGAGAAACATTCAATTGTTCAATAAATTATTAATTTTTGTATTTGATTGATTGTAAAATAAAGAAATAAATAATTGAATTCTCGTAGAATTTTCTAATAAATATTGATTAAAAAATGGATTTCAGTTAAAATTTTAGATAATTGAACATTGAAAGCATTGCAGTGTAAATTTTTAGAAATAATTTAATTTTGAAAAGATTTTAAATTGAAATCTTTAAAAATTTTATTTTTTCATACTTTTAACTACCAATTGTGCAGAATTAATTTTTTTTAAAAAAGTTTAACTGAATTTTTAAAAAACATTATTTTTTTATTGTCTAATATATAATTAATTGAAGAATTTTTGAATAAAAAAAATTTTTTGTAAAAATTAATTCTAAACAAATGGAAAAATATTTAAAATAATTTGAAAAATATTTAAAATAATTGAATTAAAGAAAAATTTTAGTTAAAAATTCTAAAAAATAATAATTGAATTAAATTGAAATGAGAATAATTTTGAAGAAGTTACAGTAATAATATTCTTTTATAGACTCGGAGTGATCGATTTCTTCGTGTCCCAGGTAGAAATTGACGACCGGGATGGTACCGGCCCGGTACAAACGGCGGATTATAAGTGCCGGGGCGGTACCGGCATAAGACCGTCATTTTCACCGGCTTGGTACCGGCAAATTGCCGGATGATAACTACGGCAGGTATCCGGCAAACGTACCGGGCCGGTACCGAATAATCCACCGGGGCGGTACTGGCCCGGTTAATATTTGTAGACATTTAGTGCCGCTTTAATACCAGCACACTACCGGCAGGTAACTGGCCCAGTACCGGCATAAGACCGTCATTTTCACCGGCTTGGTACCGGTAAATTGCCGGATGATAACTACGGCAGGTATCCGGCATACGTACCGGGCCGGTACCGAATAATCCACCGGGGCGGTACTGGCCCGGTTATTGTTGGAAGGCATTTGGTGCCGGTTTATTACCGGCTGCACAACCGGCTAGGTACCGGGCCGGCACTAAAAAAACAACCGGTGTGGTACCGGGCCGGTTAAAAAAAATTATATTTCAGTCTGATTAATTATTTAATTATTATTATTATTATCAATGTTATTATTAATTTTAAATTGGAAACAGTAAATATATTAAATGCTGAAACAGAGAAACATAAACAATCATAGAAAAATCTGAAGACTCGAGGAATTGAAACTCCGGACCCTGAGGCTGCAAAGTCGACACCACATCCGCTAACCTAAACCTGCATATAGAAAGCAAATGCAAAGTGAGCTTATAAAGTCCAACCGACATTACAGCTGGCAGCAGTACCGGGCCGGCACTAATATTCAACCGGTGCGGTACCGGGCCAGTATTTGTATTTCTAATTTATTTTAATTCAATTTAAATTATTATAAATAAATAAAAATAGTAAATATAAATAATAATAACCGCCCCATTCACCGGCTAGATACCGGGCAGGCACCAATAAGCAACCTACTCGGTAATAATATAATTGCCGGCACAACTAACTAATTAATTTATTATTAATAATTAAATTAATAAATTAATTAATAAATTAATTTTCAAATTTTTTTTCTTTTCTTTAATTCTTTTTCTGATAGTTTAACATTGGCAAACAACCGAAAGGACACTAGGTTAGTACTAATATTTTTGTCGGCAAAACTTCTGTGCCAGTAGAAAGCATTAAGTACATTTTTGTGCTGGGCCGGTGCTGGGCCGGCACAAATATTATCACCGGAAAATCTCCTTCGGCAGTATAAGACAGAGCGAAATGACAGTACCGGGCCGGTGATACACCGGTGCTGGCCCGGTACAAATATTATCACCGGCAAATCTACGTCGGCGGTATAAAAACAGAAGTAAATTATAGTACCGGGCCGGTGATACGCCGGTGCTGGCCCGGTAAAAATATTATTACCAGAAAATCTCCGTCAGCGGTATAAGACAGAGCGAAGTGACAGTACCGGGCCGGTGATACACTGGTGCTGGGCCGGTAAAAATATTATCACCGGCAAATCTACGTCGGCGGTATAAAAACAGATGTAAATTTTAGTACCGGGCCGGTGATACGCCGGTGCTGGGCCGGTTAAAATATTATCACCGGCAAATCTCCTTCGGCGGTATAAAAACAGAAGTAAATTATAGTACCGGGCCGGTGATACGCCGGTGCTGGGCCGGTACAAATATTGTCACCGGCAAATCTCCTTCGGCGGTATAAAAACAGAAGTAAATTATAGTACCGGGCCGGTGATACGCCGGTGCTGGGCCGGTAAAAATATTATCACCGGCAAATCTACGTCGGCGGTATAAAAACAGAAGTAAATTTTAGTACCGGGCCGGTGATACGCCGGTGCTGGGCCGGTTAAAATATTATCACCGGCAAATCTCCTTCGGCGGTATAAAACAGAAGAAAATTATAGTACCGGGCCGGTGATACGCCGGTGCTGGGCCGGCACAAATATTATCACCGGAAAATCTCCTTCGGCAGTATAAGACAGAGCGAAATGACAGTACCGGGCCGGTGATACACCGGTGCTGGGCCGGCACAAATATTATCACCGGAAAATCTCCTTCGGCAGTATAAGACAGAGCGAAATGACAGTACCGGGCCGGTGATACGCCAGTGCTGGGCCGGTACAAATATTGTCACCGGCAAATCTCCTTCGGCGGTATAAAAACAGAAGTAAATTATAGTACCGGGCCGGTGATACGCCGGTGCTGGGCCGGTAAAAATATTATCACCGGCAAATCTACGTCGGCGGTATAAAAACAGAAGTAAATTTTAGTACCGGGCCGGTGATACGCCGGTGCTGGGCCGGTTAAAATATTATCACCGGCAAATCTCCGTCAGCGGTATAAGACAGAGCGGAATGACAGTACCGGGCCGGTGATACGCCGGTGCTGGGCCGGTAAAAATGTTATCACCGGCAAATCTCCGTCAGCGGTATAAGACAGAGCGGAATGACAATACCGGGCCGGTGATACGCCGGTGCTGGCCCGGTAAAAATATTATCTTCGGCAAATCTCCGTCGACGGTATAAAAACAGAAGTAAATTTTAGTACCGGGCCGGTGATACGCCGGTGCTGGGCCGGTAAAAATATTATCTTCGGCATATCTCCTTCGGCGGTATAAAACAGAAGAAAATTATAGTACCGGGCCGGTGATACGCCGGTGCTGGGCCGGTAAAAATATTATCACCGGCAAATCTCCGTCGGCGGTATAAAAGAAGAATTAATTTATAGTTCCGGGCCGGTGCTGGGCCAGATATTTTTAATTAACCGGCCCGGTACACTCTACCAGTACCGGTAGAAATCCACATTTACCACCGGGCCGGTACTGGGCCGGTATTTATTTCATATCCGGCCCGGTACCTTTTTGCCGGTACCGGCATATGTCCGACTTTACAACCGGTTCGGTACCATGCCGGTCGTTAGTGCTGGCACACCTCCAACTTTTCTGCCTGGGGTTTTATAATAAAATATTCTTAAAATTTATTGAATTTTTAAAGGTTTAAATTTGATTGTTTAGAAAATTTTAATTCCTAGGGAAAAATAATAATGATTAAATATTTATTTAAAAATGAAGTTAGTGATGTTTTCGAATAATTTTACAATTACAGAACTTCGTCAATAAATGTAATAGAACATTTTTTTGAGTATCTAATAATTTTTAGAGTGAATCAGAATATTCTTTAGCGTCAGGGAAAAAGACAAAATTTTGGCTGGAAATCAGGGAAAAGTCAGGGAAATACAAAATTAAATTTTTGTATCAACCCTGTTAAGGCATTTATTTGTAGAAAATTGTTGTAAGAAATTTTTACCCCAAAATCAAGTGAAAAATTTTATCCTTTTCTTTCTTGTGTAATTCCAATGGAAAAATCGCATAGACTTTGACACTCCCTTAAATTTTCATCAAGTTATTAGTAGTACGAGTCAGTTTTAGTCAAACATTTAAAAAACACTTTTACTAAGATTTGAAAATCTTTTTAATCGTTTCCTTGAATTTTTGTTATTATTTCTCAATTATATTGCGTAATAATTTTAAAGTAAATGTTACGGAAACATTAGTATTAATGGTAATACTATTCTAAAGTGACGAAAAAGGAAACATTTCTGCTATAGTTAAAAATTTACAAGTAGAAAAACAAATGTCTGTAAAATGGAATTGGCATAAGTTTATACTATGCGGAGAAGAAACTTTTTTTTTATGTTGTTTTTATGTCATCTATATCACGTCTGAATGGGATACAATTTTCCATAGAGGGGCGAGAGAGGCAAGGCTAGAATTCCGGGACAATATCCCTTCGTCCTTACTTACTCATCGCTTAAACAAATTAAAGAATCGTCCACCTTCCCGCTTTATGAGCAGTTCCTGGGTACAATGTGAATCCTGAATCTTTAATAACACTCCCCAGAGACAGCGGGGTTTATTCTTTGCACTCACATATATTTTCTTCTCCAAAAAAAAAACTCTTACTCTCGTCATTTTCATACCTATTCTTTCAAGTTCTACAAATTTTCTTAACATTTTCTTAAAATTTTCTTAAAATTTTCTCAAGATACAAAATCACTTAAAAAAATTTAGGAAACTAAAAATATGATAGAAAATGCAATATTTATATTATAGATTTAAAAATTTTCCGTGAGAGTATAATTTTTACGTATGGTTGTAATGTTATTATAAATGTTATTCGGTGTATTTTATTTATTTCCTTTTTTGGTGATTTAAAATAAACTGATCAAATTTTATTCAATTTATTATACACTGGCATTTTTCTTCTTTTTTACAGTTTTTTCTGCGGATATCAAATTGAGACAAAAAAGGAATTAAAACCTTTCTTCGCAACACTTTTAATTCCTTTTTTGTCTCAATTTGATATCCGCAGAAAAACGATGAAAAAAAAGAAAATTACCAGGAGTATAAATTGAATAAAATTTTGTACTCTATGATTTTCTGGCAATTGATCGTCTAATGAATGGTATTATTGGGAAAATAATGCAATAGTTTTATGAGCGGACTCCATAATTAGGAAGTAATGTGAGGTCGTAAGAGTCGAGCCATAAGGGCTGATTCATCAGTAGAAGTAGAGTAGAATACGAGACCTCTGGGGGAGAGAGAGAAAGAGAGGGAATTTTAGGGGCGAGAGAGCGGGTCTCGCTTATTGCTCCCTGAGTGGCCGCAAAACGAAGTTTGATCAAATTCTACTACGCCGACATAAAACTGACCGACGTCCATGGTTATGTGCCCCCTTCGATAAATGATTCATCCGCGCACACTTTCGATACGATACGATACGATACCATTTCAATGACATCCTCACGCCTATATATACATTTTACAACATGTATACATATATATACAACAGTATACATATATATACAACATCCCCAAAATATTAACATGGAAAAGGAAATTTTCCTTTTCAGATTAGTAAATAACGGGAATTTTTATTTTAAAATATACGAATTTACAAATCAATTTTATTCAATGTTTACTAACTTTAGCTTTTGGTGAATATTTTATTAGAAATTAGTAGGTTTACTTTTCAAATTAACTATTAATCTCCGTATTCTTTCATTCCTTCTGTTCGCAGTTTGAAGTTAGTTTTTGTGAATGCTATGTTTTTTTTTTCTTTAAAAAATATTGTTTCACAAATCGAAAATATGCAGGTATTTTCTCACGATTCGTAATAAAATAATATTACAAATTAGAAAATTTTAAAAAAATTATTATTAACAAATAAAAAATATACCCATTTTGTATGTTATATTTTTTCTATAACAATTTTCTTTTGACTGATCTAAATTATAAAAATTTTCCTCCTTTTTATTTATAAAAATATTAAATCCAATTTTCAATTGTTTAAAAATTATGATTAAGAAATAGGAAATATACACATTTTATGCATAATTTTTATTTTTCAATAACAATATTGTTTACAAACCCATTTTTTTCTTTTGGGTAGAAAAACATGAGATATTCCCGTTTCTTAATATTATAAATTGTAAAAAATTATTATTATTATTATTATTATTATTATTATTATTATTATTATTATTATTATTATTATTATTCCTCAAAACATTTAAATTCAATCCTTTTTGAAATTAATCAACTTTAAAAGTATTATTATAAAACATAAAGATAAAGAAAAGGTAAAAGCAAAAAATTTTATTAAAATGCTTTAAAATAATTGAATTTTCGGGAATAATTTTGTTATTTATCTTTAATAATTGAATTTTTTCGAAGAATTATTTATGTAAATAATTGAATTTTATTCTTGGGAAGAATTTTATTAAAATCTAAAAGAATAATTGAATTGTTTAAAAAAAATTTAATTAAAATTGTATTTTAATTAAATGATTTCTTAAAAACAATTTTGTAAACATATTTGAAAATAATTGAATTCCTCTCAAAAGTTCTAATATTTATGAAAATAATTAGATTATTGTGAACGATTTTATTAAAATTTCTTAAAACAATTTAATTTCTGAGAAAACATTTATCATTTTTAAAAATAATTGAATTTCTGTGAAATATTCTAAAATTTCTGTAAATAAATGAATTTTTCCAAAGAATTTAAAAAATACATTTTTTTAAATAATTGATTTTTTCGAGGATATGAAATGAAATTTTACAATTTTTGAGCAATTTATTCTTGTAAAATTTTATTAAAAGTAATTGAAATCCTGCGATGAATTTTACTATTTATGGAAATAATTGAATAGTTGCAAAGAATGTTATTAAAATTTTCAAAAATAATTGAATTCCTGAGGAGAATCTTATTATTTATGAAAATAATTGAATTGTAGCGAAAACTTTTATTAAAATATTTAAAAAGAATTGAATTACTGTCAAAAATTTGGTTATTTTTGAAAATAATTGAATTCTTTATAAGAATTTTATAAACATTGTTGTAAATAATTATTTTATCGAAATATAATAAATTTTATGAAAATTTTATTTTAAATAATTGAATTCTTATGGAAAAATTTATTTGTGAAAATAATTGAATTTTTCGATTAATTAATTTAAAATAGTATTAAAAATAATTGAAATTCAGCATTGAGTTTTATTTTTTACGAAAATAATTGAATATGTGTAAAAAATTGCATAGTTTATGAAAATAATGGAATTATTATGAAGAAATTTCTAACAAATTTGAAAATAATTGAATTCACTGTAAATAATTAAATTTCATGATATTTTTATTAATTTTTAAAAATAATTAAATGTTTTCTTTCAATTTTATAAAAATTTGTTTTAAATAATTGAATTCTATTGGAAAATTTTATTAAAATAGTAGATATTGAAAATCATTGAATTTGAGAAAACTTTTGAAAATAATTGAAATTTTGCCAAGAAATTTATTAAATTTTTTGAAAATAATTAAATTTCAGAGAACAATTTTATTATTTATAAAGATAATTGAAATTTTTATATAATACTTGTATATAAAAATAATAGCAATTCAATACGGTGGCTGACGAAAATTGATGTTTACTACTGATTACAAGTTATCTAACTGTAAATTTATTTAAATACTAATACAGAATTTAATTGAACTAAAAACATTGTCTGACTAAAGTTGACTTTTACTACTGAAAATAAATTTTCTGACTAAGTCTTCCTTCAATTACACGTAGAAAATCTTATTGAGCAAAAAATATTGTCTGACTAATACTGTGACCATTTACTACTGAGAAAACTACAAGACTTAAAAAAATTTTCTGACGAAAACTGATTTTTACTACTGGAAACAATTTTTTTATCTAATGTAAAAATTATTTTTAGTAACTTGTAATACAAAATGTTAGTGGAAAATAGCCTTCGGCTGACTAAAATTGTCCTACACTACTAGTATTAAAGTGACAAAAATTAAAAATATTGATTGATTAAATTTGAATTTTACTATACTGAAAATAATTTACATTTGTATAAAATTTGTTTTACTGATGATTTTAATATTAGGAAATTGAAATATTATATTGTCTAAAATATTGTCCGACCAAAATTGATTTTTACTACTGATACACGAAAATACATTAGCAAAATTTACAAAAAGAAAAAATTAAAAAAGTTCGATGAAAAATTTGCTTTTTCCCGTTAATACAAAAATGACTCAAAATTCTAAAGTACTGTCTGATTAAAACTAATTTTTACTACTGAAATACGAAAATAGTAAAACAAAATCAAATGAAAATACATATTGTTCGTCAAACATTATAAAGTTTGACGAAGAATGTTTTTTTTTCCATTAATACAAAAAAATGACTCAAAATTCTAGTTTTGTCTGACTAAAATTGACTTTTACTACTAACATGTTCGAAAATTGTAAGGCAAAATTTACAACAAAAAAAAGTTCATAAAGTTTTACGAACAATATATTTTTTCCCATTATTTCCAAAAATGATTAAAAAATGTAAATTTTTGTCTGACTAAAATGGACTTTTACTACTGATTTCCAAGAATGTCAAGGAAAACCCTTACAAAAATTGTAAATTTTTGTCTGACTAAAATTGACTTTTACTACTTGCATAGGTATGAAAATACTAAAGCAAAATTAAATTGAAGCAAAAATTCATAAGAAATTTATTTTATAATATAATTAAGTTCAATTGCATTAAATTAGGAAAATTGAAATTAAATTGAAAGAAAAAAAATAGAAATTAATTACATAACACAATTTAGTTAAATTCCATTAAATTTGCTAAATAAAAATTAAATTGAAGCAAAAATTCATAAGAAATTTATTTTATAATATAATTTAGTTCAATTGCATTAAATTAGGAAAATTGAAATAAAATTGAAAGAAAAAAAAATAGAAATTAATTACATAACACAATTTAGTTAAATTCCATTAAATTTGCTAAATAAAAATTAAATTGAAGTAAAAATACATAGAAATTAATTATTAAAATACAATTCAGCCAAATTGAATTAAATCATAAAAATTAAAAATTGAATGGAAGTGACAATAGATGGAAATTAATTATATAATTTACTATTCTCGAATTTGTGTTACGGACACTTGAGTGTATGGACGATTCTTTGAGTGGCTGGCGGCACGATGTATGCTAACAGGCAGACAATATAAAATGACGAGGAAAGAGAAAAAAAGCGGTGAAGTATCTCGTAGAATTCTACTTGAAAAGTAGGCTTTGGAGATATTTTACAGTACTTTAAAAGTGCAAAGTGTTTGATGTTCAATAAGTGTCTTGACATTCGTCAAAAGCCATTCAAAGATACATTTTCATACTTATGACTTAAGCCACTTGGCTCACCTATATTATTATCCAATATACTTCAAGGCAAAGTAGCGTACAAAAGATATTTCTATTTTACCCAATTTTCATTCAAAAATATGTCAGTATTTTTTTTAAATAACATTTTCTTGGAATTTATTCTCAAAAATGCTTTTTCTAATCCGCCTTTTCGAATTATTGTTTTTTAATCATTTTCTTTTTCTAATAATTTTTTTTTCTGAAAAATATTTTTGATATTTATTTATTATTTATTAAAAAACACCTTTGCTAAGGATTATTTTCTAAAAAATTTCAATTTATTATTTTTTTACTTTTAATTGAATTTTTTAATCATAAAAAATAAATTCGTAGGAATTTCAATTTATCAGTTTTTATATTTAGTTGAATTTTCATGAAAAAATCTTTTTTCATTTAGCTCAGTGGATGGTAATTATTATTATACAACAGAAAAAAATAGTGAAAAATTTTAATTCGATATTTAAAGAGATTTAATGAGAAGCTCGCTTATACTAACTTCCTGATAGGTGAAACTTTGCATTTCTTAATTAATGAACCTGTTTTTTAAATTACGAACTTGACATTTACTGCCTGCTTGTATATTATGTGTACGCTTAAGATAATTTTGATTTTTTCCCGAAAAGAATTATGATTTAACTGGTGTAATCGATATTAAGATCTGTAATTTAATTTGCAGCTAGCGATTCGCATTATTAAATTATTACTGAATTGGAAAATTATTTTCATAAAGCATAATTAATATCATGTTAAGTTCAGTAAAGCAATTTGGATCGCGTGTAAAAATTAAATTTCACGTTAGACTTTTTTTGAGAAATTAGAATTTCTTTAAGATCAAATATTTTCATCAAATTTTCTTCTTAAGATTCAAATTTTTTAATGTTTTAAAATTGAATTTCATTTCATATTTTTTTTTTAAGAAATTAGAATGTTTTTAAGATCAAACTTTGTCATCAAATTTTGTTCTTAAGATTCAAATGTTTTAAAGTAATTAATTAATTTTTAAAGTAATTGTTTTTGAAAAGGAAAATTTTCTTAATTTTTCTAAAGAAAGTCAAATTCAAGAAATTTTAATTTTTGATGAGAATTTGAAACAAAGGATTTCTTGCGAAAAAGAAAATTTCCTTTATTCTTTTTTAACAAGAAAAATTTGAATGGAGAAATCTAGTTTTGAAATTTTTTTTTTACAATTGAAATATTTAATAGATATGCATTTAGAGAATGTGAGCTAGTCCTTTGTGCTCTTTGAAAATCAACACTGGCAATCGGACCGCCGAGCAATTATTTACTTCTAGATTTATGAGTTTGCAATGTGCCAAGCGAGAGAGCAATGTGTTTTGCTTTACGTCTTGGGCACACTTGTATATTATGCATGTGTCTGTGTATTATATACTGAGCGAAAATCACTTTGTGCATCATAATTATACGCTCTCTCGCTCAATCTCTCAATAACTCAAGAGCATGATTACTGATCATGAATAAGAGAATTTCTAGCCCTTGCCATTTATCTCGCACTTTTTTTTCTTCTTATTCTCCTTTTCTGCTATAGATTTCAAGACACTGAGTTTTGACTTAGAAATATTAGAGAATCATTTTTATAAAAATTCTCCTATACATATATGTTATTTTGTTGATGAGGGACGATATTAATGAAGAAGAATTTGTTCTGTAAATATAATTGAATATTACGTAATCTTTACTATAATTGACTTAGAGTTTATTTTCAATTTTGAAAAGCCAACTGTCGAATTTAGTTCCTAAAAATTCACTTCACAGTAAAACGTGAGGTGTTAAAATAACACCAGAATGGATTAAAATAATCTGCAACAGTTTAATCCCTCTAGGATTAAATTAACACCAGAAAGGATTAAAATAATCTATTTTGGTGTTATTTTTAACTATGAATGAAATTTTACTTTAAATAAAACACCAAAGTCAACGATTTGTAAAAATTCAACGATTTTAGCTTCTCTAGGAAGAATAGTAAGTTAGTAAGTTAGTTACTAACTTACTAACTAACTTAGTAACATAGTTACTAAATTCAATTATGTTCAAAAATTTTTAAAAATTATCGTCAAAATTTCAATTCTCTCTTTATAAATAATAAAATTCTTCTCTGAGATTCAATTATTTTACAAAATTTTAATCAAATTCTTGTCAAAATTTCAATTATTTTCAAAAGTTTTCTAAAATTCAATGATTTTCAATATCTACTATTTCAATAAAATTTTCCAAAAGAATTACATTATTAAAAAAAATTTCAATAAAATTCTACGCAAACATTCAATTATTTTCATAAATAATAAAATTTTTTACAGGAATTCAATTATTTACAAATTTTTTTTATAAATTTCTTCGGAATAATTCAATTATTTTCATAAATAATAACTTTTTTTACAGCGATTCAACTATTTTTATAAATAATAAAACTCAATGCTGAATTTCAATTATTTTTAATGCAATTTTAATCAAATTCCTCGAAAAATGTAATTATTCTTAAAAATTTTATTAAAATTCGTTCAAAGAATTCAATTATTTCTAGAAACTGTAAAAAAAATGTTTTTCAAGAATTCAATTATTTCCATAAATAGACAAATTCTTCAGATTTACTGAATTATTTTGAATATTATTTTTAAAAAAAATTCTTGACAAGAATTTAACTATTTTCATAAAATTCTAAAAAAGAATTCAATTATTTTCGAAAGTAATAAAATTCTATGGAAAAATTTAATTGTTTAAAAATTTACAAAAATTCTCGTCAAAATTTTAATTATTTTTATAAATAATGAAATTTTTCTCAGAAATTCAATTATTTTTGAAAATTTAAATAAAATTCTGGCAAAATATCACAGGAATTCAATTATTCAATTTTTAATAAATTTCTTCTAAGTAATTCAATTATTCTCAGAAGTAATAATCGCATGAATTTAATTATGTAAAATACAAAATTTCATTAAATTTTAGGAAAATATCAATTATTTAAAAATATTTTTATACAATTCGTAGCAAGAATTCAATTATTTTTAATGCAATTTTAATCAAATCCTTCGAAAAATGTAATTATTCTTAAAATTTTTTTTAAAATTCGACCAAAGAAATTAATGATTTAAAAAATTTGTTGATAACATTTTTTATGAGAATTTAATTTCAAGAAACATGAAACTAATAAATTATTTATTTTTTTATTTAAATAATTGAATTCTCGTAGAATTTACTAATAAAAATGGTTTTAAAAATGAATTTCAGTTAAAATTTTAGATTATAATTGAATATTAAAAGCATTCAATTATTTAAGAAATTGTAATAAAATTCTTCCCAAGAATTCAATTCTTTTCAAAAACAAAGATTTTCACAGGAGTTCAATTATTAAAAAAAAAATTTTTTCAATTCTTTGTCAGATTTCAATTATTTTCAATTTTTTAACGAAATTTATCGATGAAATTTAATTATTTTCAAAAAATGTTAAAAAAATTTTAAAAATTTAATTATTTGATAAAATTTAAATAAAATTCTTCACAAGAAATTAATTATTTATTTATTTATTTATTTAGTATATAAACGGGCTTATATTGCCCTTTCGTACAATGTACTGAACAATGAGAATCTTACGTTACTAGTTGACCGCATTGTTATTATTATTGTCGAAAATCTGCTTGCGTAGTTCTCTAACAAACGCATTAAGCGAAACGCCATTAAATTTATAAAAATTTAATTATTTTCATAAATAATAATATTTTTCTCCGAAATTCAATTATTTTCATAAATAATTAAATAATAATATTTTCTCCGGAATTCAATTATTTTCATAAATAATAAAACTCATTGCAGAATTTAAATTATTTTTAATGCAATTTTAATCGAATTCCTCGAAAAATGTAATTATTCTTTAAAATTCTATTAAAATTCGTCCAAAGAATTTAATGATTTAAAAAATTTGTTGATAATATTTTTTATGAAAATTTAATTTCAAGAAACATGAAATTAATAAATTATTTATTTGTGTATTTAAATAATTGAATTCTCCTAGAATTTACTAATAAAAATGGTTTTAAAAATGAATTTCAGTTAAAATTTTAGATTATAATTGAATATTAAAAGCATTATAACGTAGATTTTTAGAAATAATTAAATTTTGAAAAAGTTTCAAATTAAAGTCATTGAAATTCTTAATTTTTCATATTTTTGACAAACAATTCTGTAGAATTAATTCTTTTTAAAAGTTTAATAGGATTTTCTTTAAAATTATTTCAAGTTTTTATTTTTCAATATAGATTTAATTGCAGAATTTCAGAATAATTGAAATTTTGTAAAATTGAATTGTAAATGAATGAATATCAAAATTCCCAAGAACTTTTTTTAAAAATTATTCAAAATAATGGATTTATTGAAGAATTTTAGTTAAAAACACTAGAAAAAAATTTAATTTTAGAGAAGTTACAAATTATTCCAGAAATTCAATTATTTTCAAGAGTAATAAAATTCTTCTTGAGGATTCAATTATTTTTACTTATAATAAAACTCATCGCAGCGTTACAATTATTTTTCATACAATTATAATTGAATTCCTTGAAAAAAGTAATTATGTTCATGCAAGTTTTAATAAAATTCGACAAAAGAATTCAATTATTTAAAAATTTGTTAAAAAAATGCTTTATCAGAATTGAATTTTCAGAAACATTCAATTATTCAATAAATTATTTACTTCTGCATTTAAATAATTAAATGCTTGTAGAATTTTCTAATAAAAATTGATTTTCATTTCATAATAATGAATTTCATTTAAAATTTTAGATTATAATTGAATATTAAAAGCAATATAGCGTAAATTTTTAGAAATAATTGAATTTTGAAATTAATTTTTTGAAAAAGTTTAATTGAATTTTCTTTTATATTACTTGAAATTTTTTATTTTCTAATATGCATTTAATTAAAGAATTTAGGAATAATTGAAATTTCGTGAAATTGAATATTGTAAACAAATGGATTTGAAAATTGACAAAGAACTTTTTCAAAAATTATTAAAAATAATTGATATAAAGTAAAATTGTAGTTAAAAATTTTTGAAAATAATAATTGCATTGAAGTAATGAAAATAATTTTGAAGAAGTATAATATTCTTATAATATAAAATAATAGTTTTATTACTAGGTCATCTTTAATTATTATAAAACATGAAGAAATAGATGACTCCGAGTCGAAGACTCGGAGTTATCGATATCTTCATGTTTTATAGTTTAAAAAAAATTTAATGAACTAAAATTTCATTCATTGTAAAAAATAACATATTGATTATTTTAATCTTTTTTGGTGTTAATTTAATCTGCAACACTTTTTAGTACCTCACGATTTACTGTGAATATTAAATTTAATTAAATTAAATATTTAAGAAAATGTTAAACGAAAAATTAAATAAAATTAACTTTAAGAAATATATTTAAAAAGAAACACTTTTTGGAGAAAAATTCTTAACAGCATAAAAAGTGCGATTCAAATACGAAAAAAAGGGAGGGGGATTGAAGTTAGTAAAATATCTTGTATGAAATTTCCGAGATATCTTAAGTGTATGACGAGGAAGAGAGGGGAAGAGGGCAACACACATGACTGTAAAACAAGGCTTATTTCTCATACCGCATTTTCGCCGCGTGGCGTATAACACATAACCTCGACTTTACGATCCATATACCGAGCAACTTTATTTTTTTATTACGAATATTCCCTGACCCTCTCCTACATATATGCACCACATTATATCGTCCTTATAGGATGGAGGTCTCGATTTTTAACGATTATCAACACCTTGAGTAACATTATCTCTCATATTTTCCACTTTTTCCTCTATTTTAATAAATAACGTCAACATTATTTGAATAACGCAAAAAAGAAAATAATTAAAAATTATGTTAAACTTCAAACATAAAAAAATTATAAACAAAAAATGAAATACTCCAAAAATAAATTTTTCTTCACCGCAATCATATAGTATTTCTAAGGATATAAAATGGAGACGCAACAATTTACTTTTTTTTTGTTTTTAAATAATTATTAAATAAAAACATTAATTATAAAGTTTTACATTAACATTAATTATAAAAATCTAAAAATCCCATTTTCTCGTATGTAAAACAGATTTTTTTCCCCGTCAGGAGCATAAAAATGTTCCGCGAAACAAAAGACCTTAATTCTAAACTAGATCAATTTATCTAATCTCCTGCAGACAAATTTATTCTACGAAGACCAAAAGACAAAAAGAAAGGTAACCACAAAGGCGGGCTTATGTTACTTGGAAATTTGTTCGCTTTTTTTTTAATTTTTCTACGACTGATCCGACGCTGATAACGGTGTCGCAGACTCACAAGGGTAACCGCCAAAAGAGCCTACCAGGTTCACTTCTTCAAACAACTAAATTATATCTTCATTCAGAAACAAAAACAAACGAATATAAACCTCTTCCTTGTAAATATTAAAATGCTTTTTGAGAAAAAGTTAAATAATAATAACAATGGACTAATAATAATAATAATAATAATAGTTGTGTCAATTATTACTTTCGCTATATTCTAGACAAACTTCTTGCTGTTCCAGATGGAGATTTTTTTTTCGTGTAATAAATAATTTTAACTTTGACTAATTTTTTGAGTAAAATTTACAAAATCAACAGCAAACAGTCAGTCATTGATATTAAATTAGGAAACATTTTTACTACTTGAAAATAGGAGGGTAGAGAGAAAATTTTTCTACAACTGTTCTCGCAGTATTTAAATTTTTACTAATCAATGCAGTAAATTAAAAAATTTTATATCGTAAAAATGAATGTAAAAAAAGGAAAAGAAAAAAAAATAAATTTAGAACAGTGGTAACGAGCGGAATGTGTGAAACTAAAAGCGTGGGTCCGGTTTGTGATGAAACGCGCAGACAGAATGACCCGTCAAGATGCGCTGCAAATGAAACCTGAGACTCCAGCAGTCAAGATATTAATCCACTGACATCTGCGTTAGCAAGTCAAAAGAAGACTTCACCTTGAATATATTCGTACGAGTGTGTTTATGAAACAAAAGAAAAAATAATTTCTCTCTCTCAAAGCTAAAACACACGTCACCGACATTAAAACTCGTTAAGCAATTAACAATATTGTGGCTTTCGATCAAGAAGCAAGATTTTAATTTTAAATTCATTTTTCATTATTAATTCTGCTATAGTAATTTTTTTACTATTACTGTTAGTATTCTATTATTATAATTATTATAATTATTATAATTATTATGAATTATTATTATTATTATTGTTAGCACTATAATTATTTACCATCTGTCTAACACTAAACATAAGAGTTGCTACAAACATTTAATTTTGTATTTCCTTGACTTCCAATAAAAATTTTGACTTTTTGCGTGAAGTAAAATCTGTTCTTGAACAATATTGGCTCAAATTTTGTGACATCGGCTTCACAGATAGTTTCACAATTGTCTGCCAAACGTACTGAAAAATGAATTGATTTTCTGGCAAGAGGCAATTTTTTCCCCCTCAAAAAAGTTCACTGTCTTCAAGGTATCTTACTCCTGGTAATTGATGTCGCTACCGAAAGCTACCTGACCGGACGTTGTGCACTCAAACACACATATATATTTATTTACAAGAAAAGTGCGACTGCGCCTCTTTTCTCGGTATTCAATCTCTTCTTCATCTCTTTCTCAAATTGTTTCTCTCTTCGATACCATCTTTGTAGATTGAAAACTACAAAACAGTACGCATTCCTTGATAAACCGTCCAACTATCTCAAAGGAGAGTTTAATCTCGAACAGCTAGTTTTTCCCTCTCTTTAATACTGAAAACTTTTGCAAAAATATTTTTTACTCTTTTTACCCTTTTCCAACTAATGAATATAGAGTTTTTCTAAGTCGCACTGTTAACTTAAAAGTCTCATCTACTAAAAAAACCTACTATGTACTACATTTTTGGTACTTTTTTTAGATTTCAGCCACTAAGAGCTACTACTTGTTTTTTTTTTTGAGAATTTACTTTAATTTCGCAAATACTAGAAATAATAGATAAAATATAGAAAACTTGTTGAAATTTCCCACAATTTAAAATACAATTTTCTGAAAAAATCTTTTCATACTATAAGTTCAATTTATTTTCCTAGTGCGATTTTATAGTTTTCTGGCGGGGCTCAATTTTTACGGTCACCGGGAAAGAGAGTGAGTGAGAGGGAGATTATTTCTTTCAGTGGGAGAAGGAGGATGAGATGGTTGCAGCAGGATAGTATAAAGGTAAGTTTAGGATAGAATAGGATAGAATAGACTTTGGTTTAGAGCTTTTCGTATATTACACGAAGCGTAGGAATATGACCGCAGATGAGTTTTACGAGTTTGGTTGTGGCACGTCTCGGCTCAAAGTGAGAGAGAGAGAGAGAGAGAGAAAGAGAGGCGCCTCCACGACCCTTTACGGCCCTTTACAGGGTCGCGTCGTGGCCCACCAAGGGTACGATATGAGGTTTCAGAACGGAGAAACTTGTAATTGATTACGCCGTTATTAATAACACTCGTACGTTTTACGGTGTCGACCGTCTGTTTCCAGAACCTTTCAATTACCGGTTCCTTCTTACAATGGTCACACACGACAACCAATAGCACACCTGTGCTGACTTTTCGCCCAAATATTTTCTCTTATTTTTTTCCTACATTTCTTTTTTTTTTTTTTTGTTTTTTCTTTTGGAAAAAAGTTGGGTTGCAAAAAATCTCAAATTATATCTCAGGGTTGCCACGCTTTTGCTTTTTAAAAACTCCCTAACTTTTCCAGGTTAAAAAAAAATTAAGATTAAAAAATTAAGATATTCAAAAATTTGAAATTCAATAACTCAAGAGTATTATTATAAAACATGAAGAAAGCGATCACTCCGAGTCATATTTTATACTAATTAAAACTTGCTACTTTGTTACTGTAACTTCTTCAAAAATTATTTTTATCATTACGATTATTAATCACTTCTAGAATTTTCATTTGAAATTCTTCTTCAAGTCAATTTTTTAAGAATAATTTTTGAAAAAGTTCTTTGTGAATTTTTCAAATTCTTTTGTTTACAATTTAATTTTACGAAATTTCGATTATTCTGCTAATTCAATTAAATTAAATAACTTAAATTAAATATTCTTCAATTAAATATATTAGAAATTAAAAACTTCAAATAATTAAAAAAAATTCCATTAAACTTATTGAGAAAAATTAATTGTATTAGAACTCTTAATTAAAATTATGAAAAGTTCAAATTTTCAAAGATTATTTGAAATTCATTTTTAAATCAATATTTATTAGAAACTTCTACGAGAATTCAATTATTTAATTATAAAAATAAATATTTTTGAAATAATTGAATGTTTCTTAAAATTGAATTTTCATAAAGAATTTTATCAACAAACTTTTAAATAATTGAATTCCCTTGGCAAATATTAATAAAATTTTTAAGAATAATTGCATTTTTCGAGAAATTTAATGAAAATTGTATTAAAAATAATTGAAATTCTGACAAGAATTTTTTAAAAGTTTTGAAAATAATTGAATTTGGATGGAAAATTTTATTATTTATAAAGATAATTGAAATTTTGACGAGAACTTTTATAAACTTTTAAACATAATTGAATTTTAATATTCAGTTGTTATCTAAAATTTTAACTAAAATTCATTTTTAAATCAATTTTTATTAGAAAATTTTACGAAAATTCAATTATTTGAATTAAAAAAACAAATAATTTATTGAATAATTGAATGTTTGTTAAAATTGAATTCTCATCAAGAATTTTATCAACAAATTTTTAAATAATTGAATTCTTTTGACAAATTTTAATAAAATTTTTCAGAATAATTACATTTTTGGAGGAATTCAATTAAAATATTGTATCGAAAATAATTAAAATCCTGCGATGAGTTTTATTATATATGAAAATAATTAAAATTTTCCCAAGAATTTTATTAAAATTTTTCTACAATAATTGAATTTCGGAGAAGAATTTTATTATTTATAAAGATACTTGAAATATTGACAAGATTTTTTTTTTTAATTTTTGTACGTAATTCAATTTCTGTGAAGAATTTTATTAGTTTTGAAAATAATTTAATTCTTCCAAAGAATTTTATTTGAGTTTATAAAAATAACTGAATTTCTGTGAAGAATTTTATTATTATTATAAATAATTGAATTCTTACAACGAATTTTATTCGAGTTTATAAAAATAATTCAATAACGGTGAAGAATTTTATAATTCATAAAAAATAATTGAATTCTTGAAAAGAACTTTGTTAAATTTTTTTAAATAATTGAATTCTTGCGACGAATTTTATAAAAATCTTTTTAAATAATTGATATTTTTCGAAAAATTTTATGAAATTTTGTATTTTAAATAATTGAATTCATGTAAAAATTTTATTACTTATGAAAATAATTGAATTATTTCCAAAAAATTTATTAAAAATTAAATAATTGAATTCCTGATGTGAAATTTTGCAAGAATTTTATGAAAATTTTTAAAAATAATTAAATTTCGATGAAGAATTTTATAATTTAGGTAAAGATAATAGAAATTTTGACGAGAATTTTTGTTCAATTTTTAAACATAATTGGATTTCTGCGAAGAATTTTATTAAAATTATTTTTAAAAAATTGAATTGTTACGCAAAGAATTGCATTAAAATTTTTTTAAATAATTTTATTCTTTAAAGAAATTTAATTAAAAATTTATTGAAAATAATACTTAAATTCTAATAAAGAAATCGTAGCAAAGGTTATTAAAATAATTAAATTTCTTTGATAAATTTTAATAAAATTTTTAAGAATAATAAATTTTTTTGAGGAATTCCATTAAAATTGTATTAAAAATAATTGAAATTCAGCATTGAGTTTTATTATTTATGAAAATAATTGAATCCCTGTAAAAAATGTTATTATTCATAAAAATAATTAAATAATATATGAAAATAATTTGTAAATAATTGAATTCCGGTGAAATTTTTATTATTTATGAAAATAATTAAATATTTGCGTAGAATTTTATTAAAAATTTTTTAAACTAATTGAATTCTTTTAGGAATTTTTTTTATTAAAGTAGTAGATATTAAAAATCATTAAATTTAGAAAAGTTTTTGAAAATAATTAAAATTTTGCCAAGAATTTTATTAAAATTTTTGAAAATAATTGAATTTCTAAGAAGAATTTTACTTAGTTTCGAAAATAATTGAATTTTGCAATCATTTGTAATTGCTTCAAAATTCAATTTGTTTTAGAGTTTTTAACTAAAATTCTTTTACAAATCCATTATTTTTAATAAAACTAGTTAAATATACTATATTAAAGAATTTAACTAATTTCAGAAGAATTTTAGTTATTTAAAATTTTTTTAAATCAAAGTTTTTTTATATTTCTAAATAAATTCATTTAAAATTGAAATTTTACAAAATTTTCTTATCTTACAAATTTTTTTATCTTAAAATTGCATTAATCTTTATAATTCCCGTTCTCATTATATTTTTCTATAAAGGCAATTGAGCCAAATAACTTACGAGAAGAGCATATAATTAAAATTTTCACCTTGCGTAATTAGGTTTATGATTAGCTCGCGCCTAGAATTTATACGTTCAATGCAAGACCGATTTAACATTAAAATTTATAGTGTATATTTTTTATTTTTAGAATCACAAAAAAAAATTCAATCTTAGTTTCTTTTAGAAAACTTCAGTTTGCAGTGTTTAAATAAATAATTTTTGTATTTTATATACAGTTTAGAAAAATAGTTCCGGCTTGATGGGGAGGGGGCGGAAAAAATTAATTTCTTATTAAAAAAAAAATTTTTTTTTAAAATATTTCAAATGCAATAATAAATAATGAAATTTTGATAAAAAGTAAAAATTAATAATTAACTATATTAATAAATTAACATATTACCAAATACCTTACAAATCCTTTTTCTTCCTGTTCCTTGATATTGAAATTTTCCACCCGAAGAATATTTTCTTTCTACGCAGAAAAATGGCACTGAAAAAATACACATGCACAGGCGTGGTTAAAATTTTGAAAACACTTTCGAACTGCAAAATTGAGAAGAAAATAACGTAAAATATACGTTTGATGTTATTAAAATTATTTCAAATATTAATAAAATAGAATTATTTGGCAGAAATTGAAAATAATTATATTTTTAAATGAGAAAACGTGTGAACTGTTCTAGTGATGAATTCGAAATGAAGAGTTTAGAATATAAAGTAATAAAATTTCCAAGAAGCTATATAGATATATTGTCCTGTGCACCAAGGGCACTACCCTTGTTTCTGCCTGGATTGTAAACATAGCGCTTGAAATGTATATAGATATAATTATATACAAACGCAAATAAATTCTTTCTTAAGCCTCATTGCATTGACCTTTAATATTTGGGACTCGTTATTTCAACAAATTTATTATCGACCAAAATTTCTAAATAATTTTCTAATTTCTATCATTTTTATAATATTTTATATATTTTATATACTACAGTTTTAACATTTTTATTTACTGATTTTAATTAGGAGTATAATTTGCAATTATTTTATTAATTTTAAAATAATAATAGTTTTCAAAAATTGTAAATAATAACAAACGTTGCACAACTAACGAAATAGTGTTTCATTTATTACTCTTCCGATAATCGATTAAAAAATATCAACAAAAGTAAATAATAACAGTTTGTAATTTTAAAATAATTTTAAGAATTCAACAAAATTGCGAGCAAAATTGTTAATTTAAATACAAAAATTTAATTTAAAACAATAATTCCTGAACAATATTTTAAAAATAATTATTGTTTTTAAAAAAATATTGATAATTTCTAAATAATAATTATTTTTAAATAATAATAATTTTAAAAGTTAGTATTTTTGAATTCACGTTAATTTAAATAAATCAATAACAGATATAATTATATATCGACGCAAATAAGTTCTTTGTTAAGAAGAATGAGTCATTGCAATGACAAAAAGAAATCATCAGAATTTTTTTCACTTCTTTTCATTAAAAGACTAAAATTTTGTTAAATATTATGTTTTGGTAAATTGAAATTATGCAGATTTTTGTTCTTTACTTCTAAGCAAAATTAGAAAATTGTTAAACAACTGTAATTAAGAAATAGAATTTATTTATATTTATTTTGCATTATTTTTGTTTATGAAGCATAATTTTTTTTAACAAAATTATTATTTTGTTTTAGAAAAAGAAGAAAAATATTTGCAAAATTTCAAAAATTATTAGATACTCAAAAAAATGTTCTCTTACATTTATTTACGAATTTTTTTAATTGTAAAATTATTCGAAAACATCGAATACTTCATCAAAATTATTTTCATCATTTTAATTCAATTATTATTATTTTCTGGAATTTTAAATTATTTTTTATGAAAATAATAATTGAATTTCTTAAAAAAAATTTATTGTTTATGAAAATAATTGAATTCCTGTGAAATTTTTATTATTTATTTATAACAATAAGTAAATGTTTTCATACAATTTAATTAAAATTTTTTTAAATAATTGAATTCGTTTTGGAAATTTTCATTAAAATTTTCGATATTGAAAATTATTGAAATTAGAAAATTTTTTAAAAATAATTGAACTTTGGAGAAGAATTTTGTTATTTATAAAGATAATTGGTATATTTACGAGAATTTTTTTCAAATTTTGAACATACTTGAATTTTATAAGAAGAATTTTATTATTTTTTTTTTGTGAAAATAATTTAATTTCTGCAATTATTTGTAATTTTTTCAAAATTGAATTTTTATTAGTGTTTTCAACAAAAATATAAATTAGAAAATTTTTAAATTCTATTATTTTTAAAATTGCTAATTTTATTTAATAAAATCAGTAAGAAGTTAGGTTTATAAAAATAATTGAATTTCGGTAAAGAATTTTATTATTCATAAAAATAACTGAATTCTTGAAAAGAACTTTGTTACATTTTTTTTTAATAATTGAATTCTTGCGACGAATTTTATAAAAATCTTTTTAAATAATTAATATTTTTTTAAAAAATTTAGGAAATTTTGTATTTGAAATAATTGAATTCATATAAAAATTTTATTATTTATAAAAATAATTGAATTATTGTGAAGAAATTTATTAAAAATTAAATAATTGAAATTCTGTGAAATTTTGTCAGGAATTTTATTAAAATTTTTAAAAATAATTGAATTTCTATGAAGAATAAAATTTTATTATTTATAAAAATAATTAAAGTTTTTACGAGAATTTTTAAGAAATTTTTGTACATAATTGACTTCTTGCGAAGAATTTCATTAAAAGTTTTGAAAATAATTAAATTTTGGAGAAGAATTTTGTTATTTATAAAGATAATTGTGATTTTTACGAGAATTTTTTTCAAATTATGAACATACTTGAATTTCATAAGATGAATTTTATTCTTTTTTGAAAATAATTGAATTTTTGCAATTATTTGTAATTTCTCCAAAATTCAATTTTTTCTAGTGTTTTCAACAAAAATTTAAATTAGAAAATTTTTAAATTCTATTATTTTTAAAATTGCTAATTTTATTTAATAAAAACAGTAAGAAGTTAGGTTTATAAAAATAATTGAATTTCGGTAAAGAATTAAAATTCATAAAAATACTTGAATAAAAATAATTCATACTTGAATTTTATAAAATGAATTTTATTTTTTTTTTTGAAAATAATTAAATTTTTGCAATTATTTGTAATTTCTCCAAAACTCAATTTTTTCTAGTGTTTTCAACTAAAATTTAAATTAGAAAATTTTTAAATTCTATTTGTTTTTAAATTGCTAATTTTATTTAATAAAATCAGTAAGAAGGCTGCAACGCGCATTAGTGCGCAAATTTTTGCTGGTTTCTAAATTATTTTCTATCATTTATAATATTTTATATTTTTATCATTTTTATTTACTGATTTAAATTAGAAGTATAAATTGAAATTATTTTGTTAATTTCAAACAATAGTTGTCAAAAATTGTAAATAATAATCGTTTTAAAATTTTAAATAATTATTTTTAAATTTTATTAAATTTTAGAATTATTAATTAATTAATTAATTAATATAAAGAAGATTTAAAAAAAAAAAATTTTTCCGAAAACTTTTTGGAAAATTTGCTTAAAATTTCTGGAAATTCAATCTTTTTGATTTTTTTCCGGAGTTCTTTACAGGATTTCCATTATTTAAAAAAAATGTAATAAAAATTCGTTGCAATGCCTCAATTATTTTCCTAAATAATAAAATTCTTCACAGGTTTTTAATTATTTTTAATACAATTTCAAGTAGAATCTTGGAAAAATGTAATTAATTTAAAAAATTTCATTTAAATTCTGAAAAAAAAAATTAACAATTATCAATTATTTTTAATAATATTTGCAAAAGCTTCTAGAAAATTTTCAAATCCATTTTGTTTACAATTCAAATTTACGAAATTTTGATTAATGAAAAATTCTTCAAATTAAATATTTAGAAAAAAACTTGGAATAATTTAAAGTAAAATTTAATTAAACTTTTTCAAAATTCAATTGTTTCTCAAAATTCATGCTGTAGAACTTTTAATATTCAATTATTATCTCAAATTTTAACTAAAATTCATTTTAAAAAATAAAAAAAAAATTGAATAAATGAATGCTTTTCAAAATTGAATTCTTATAAAGAATTTTATCCAAAAAATTTTTAAATAATTGGAATTTTCGACAAATTTTAATCAAAATTTCAAGAATAATTACATTTTTCGATCTCTCTAAATTTGAATTAGTAAAAATATTTACTAATTTGAATCAGTGACTGACTTTTTGCTTTTGAATTAGTAAAATCAATTAATTTTACTAATAAATAGTAATTTCTACTAATTTATTAGTAAAGTTTATTAATTCAAAAGCAAAAAGTCAGTCACTAATTCAAATTAGTAAACATTTTTACTAATTCAAATTTAGAGAGATGAATTCGGTTAAAATTGTATTAAAAATAATTGAAATTCTATGATGAAAATAATTGAATCTGTGTGAAAAAAAATTTATTATTAATAGAATAATAAATCTTTTTAGTACTGAAATAAATAAAAATTTTGCAATGTTTACAATTGTTTTTAATTTTTTACAAAAAATAATTGTGGGAATCAATGCACATGATAATGAATAGACGCGTTCCCAGCTGATCAGATTCTTATCAATCAGAGCTAATCTTTCCTCGGAGAATAAAATCAGCAAATGATATATACACACAGTGCGAATATACTGCTGAGAAAAATAGTGCAAAGATATGTGTCAGTGAATTATCTGTCTTGCCTCAATTATTACGAGTGTTTACTCATAATAAGGCAAGACAGATTGATTGTTAAATATAAACAATAATAAATGAGTAAAACACATCTGGTACCGCAGAAGGACAATTTGTATATCATATAAGTTGTACAGTCCAGAAGTGCTGCTAATATTCGAAAAAAAGGAATAAGAATCGAAAAATCAAAGTATTGTTCTCAATGATAAACACTATTCAGCACTGCGACTTTAGCGTGAGCTTCAACGTTAATTACGTTTATTTAACTATACCAATATTGATTGCGAACCAACGTGTACCTCTCCCAAGAGTCATGCGAGAGACAACATTTGTGAGGGGAAGAGAAGATTATGGCTGATGTCGCGTCAGCTTTCCTTTCGAGGAGCACGTGCCTGCTTGACATTTGACGTAAACGAGATGGATCTCATGAATGAATGAATTTCATGTTTCTTTTCTCTTAAAAACTTGTTTAATAATATCAAGGCTAAGGAATTCTTTTCCTTTTTCTTCTCTTTTAATATAATTTAATTTGCTTTACTTTTCCGCATACATATATGGGTGATTCTCCTGAAAGGGACCCTTTTTTGGTTGAATTTCCAAAAAATCAAATTATTCTTTTTTTGTTACTTTTTTTTCATAAATAAGTTTAGAAAATGTTTAAAGATAAAAATATAAGTTGCGCAAAATTAATTTTCAGAAATAAGACCTCCAGGAACATTTTATTATCATGTGTTCTAGAGGTTAAGTATAATTAATTATAACTTTTAATTTATTTATTTTGTAAAAAAAACTCGGTAGGAATATTTTTTTTTAAATAATAAATTGTTATGTTTTAATTTATTGCACTTTTTGCTTGTATATTTTATTTTTATTAAATTAATAATTTAATTTAAGGGTTAAATATTTCAAAACAATGATTAAAAAATTAAAAACAAAAGAAAACGCCTATCAAATATAAAAAAAGGCTTCGGAGATGAATTGATAATGTAATGAAAAAATTCTCGTTTTTTCTAATTTTAAAAATATTATAATTTTTTAAACAATATTTTTAGTTTTAATCATCAAATATTTTCACATAGATTACATATTATGTTTAAAACGTTAAAAAATATGATGTTATTATATAGAAAACGAGGCTTCGGAGATGAATTTAATTTTTACTCTCATTGATAATACTATTTTAATTAATAATTTCAATAATTTTTTTTATCTTATTTTAAGTAAATGTAAGTAAAAAATAATCGTTATATTCTGAACTTTAATTTGATATATATCATAAATATGTTGAAATTATTTAATTACCTTAAAATATAATTATAAAATATACATTCTGTTTAACCAAAATTCGATAACAAAATTAAATATGTTTTTTAAATAGGAAGAACTTTAAATATAAGCAATAGAAGATTATATAAAGATAGAAAAATCTTCGTAGATTATAAATAAATTTTTCAAAAAATTTAAACTTGATAAAATATTAATGAAAAATTAATTTAAATAATGAACCTCATGTTGGAGACACGTGAAGTGGTCCCTTTCAGGAGAATCACCCATATAAGAGTTTCTGCGAATAAATTCCGCATCGATAGTAATTCAAACTGAATCTTGGATTTTTAATATCAAAACATTACTAATAGCAAAATATTAGCTACAACATTTAATATCAAAACATCACTTACGCTAAACATTATTTTATTCTCACTGATAACTTAAAAGTATCAAATTGTAACGAATTGATACCAAAAATGTGGATCAAATAAAAAATTGATCTTAATTAATTGATCTTAATTAAATTGATCTTAATTCTTATTTTGGTATTAATTTGATCCACATTAGTATTAATTTCAGACTTTGCACTCGATAATTAATTTTAAAAAAGTAGCAAAAAGTAGCTTTCATACTAAAAAAAAAAGTAGCTATCGAAAAATTAAACTTGACGACCAAAAAAACGAGTTTTAGACACTTCACAAAACTGACAAAAATCCCATTCTATATTTTATTTTCCTGTCTTTTTCATTATTTTCTTCATAAAAAATATTTAGGTACTTCTTTCTTATCCTGCTAATAAATTGAATTCCTACAACAAAATTTATTATTCATGAAAGAATTTAAATATTTATAAGAATAATTTAATTCTTGCGTAGAATTTTATAATTGCGAAGAATTTTTATACAATTCTTTAAAATAATAATATTTTTCAATTACTTTCACTAATAATAACATTTTTCATGGAAATTCAATTTTATAAAAAACTTTTTGATAAAATTCTTTGCAAAATTCAATTATTTTCATAAATAACAATATTCATCACAAGAATATTATATTATATAGAATATTATATAAAATTCATAAAAGAATTTAAATACTCGTTTAAATATTTATAAAAGTAATTTAATTCTTGCGAATAATTTTATAGAGAATTTTAAATAATTGATTTCTTTCGACTAATTTTATGCAAATTCTAATTTAAATAATTGAATTCCTGAAAAATTTTTATTATTTATGAAAAGAATTGAATTCTTATGAAGATTTTTACAAAATTTTTTTTAAATAATTGAATTCTGTTTGGGAATTTTATAAAAAAAATAGATATTAAAAATCATTGATGTGCGAAAAGTTTTTAAAAATAATTAAATTATGCAAAGAATTCTATTAAAATTTCTGACAATAATTAAATGTCTGTGTGGTATTTTATTAAATATTTTTGAAAATAATATTAAATTCATAAAAAGCATTTTATTATTTATGAAAATATTTGAATTCTTATGAACAATTTTATTAAATTTTTTTTAAATAATTGAATTTCCAAGAAAAAAATTATTACTTTTAAAAATAATTGAATTCTTGTGATGAATATTGTTATTTATGAAAATAATTGAATTTTTCAAAGAATTTCATTAAAATGCCTCACAATAATTGAATTTTCGGGAATAATTTTGTTATTTAACGAAATAATTAAATTCTTCCAAAGAATTATTTATTTAATAATTGAATTCTTGGGAAGAATTTAATTAAACTCTAAAAGAATAATTGAATTATTTAAAAAAAATGTAATTAAATTTGTATTTGAAATAATTGATTTCTTTCGAACAATTTTATTAAAATATTTGAAAATAATTGCATTCTTGTGAAAAATTCTAATATTATCGTAAATAATTGAATTCTTCCAAACAATTAAAAAAAAACATTTTTTAAAATAATTGATTAAGAATAATTACATTTTTTGAGCAATTCCTGTAAAAAAGTTTTTAAGTTTTGAAAAATAATTAAATTATACAGAGAATTTTATTAAAATTTTTGCTAATAATTTAATGTCTGTGTGGTATTTTATTAATATTTTTTGAAAAAAAAATTGAATTCCTAAAAAGCATTTTATTATTTATGTAAATAATTGAACTCTTGCGAACGACTTTATTAGAACTTTTTAAAATAATTGAATTTCCAAGAAGAAATTTATTATTTTTAAAAATAATTAAATTCTTGTGATGAATATTGTTGATTATGAAAATAATTGAATTTTGCAAAGAATTTTATTAAAATGCCTCAAAATAATTCAATTATTTGAAAAAAAAAATTGTAATTAAATTTGTATTTGAAATAATTGATTTCTTTCGAACAATTTTATTAAAATATTTCAAAATAATTGAATTCTTGTGAAAAATTCTAATATTATTGTAAATAATTTAATTCTTCCAAAGAATTAAGAAAAAAACATTTTTTTAAACAATTGAATTCCTGAGAAGAATTTTATTATTTATGAAAATAATTGAATTCTTCATAAGAATTTTATAAACATTGTTGTAAATAATTATTTTCGAAATAGAATAAATTCTTGTATAAATTAAAAAAAAATTGAATTCTTGCGAAACACTTTATTTGTGAAAATAATTGAATTTTTTGATTAAATTAATTTAAAATAGTAATGAAAATAATTAATATTCTTTTATGAGTTTTATTATTTATGAAAATAATTGAATTTCTGCTTAGAATTTTATGAAAAATTTTGTTTAAAAATTAAATTTCCATGAAAAAGATTATTATTAGTGAAATTAATTGAATTATTGTGAAGAATTTTGTATGAAAACTTTGTTAAATAATTGATTTTTTCGATTATTTTTAAAATGCTAATCTATATTAATTGAATTCCTTTGGAAATTTTATTATTTATGAAAATAATTGAATTTTATCAATTTTTTTTTCAAATAATTAAATTCTTTGGCGAAATTTGATGAAAATACTATATATTGAAAATAATTGAATTGTTTTAAAGAATTTTATTACAATTTTTAAGAATAGTTTTTTGATTTCTAGTATTATCGAATTTAAAAATGTAAAGTAGTGGAAATTCTAAAAAACAACAGAAATAGTAGCTTTTACTGGCTGAAATTTAAAAAAAAAGTACCCAAATAGTAGCATAACGTAAAAAAGTAGTAAATAGTAGGTTTTATAGTAGATGAGTGCGAAGGCTGCAATTTGATACTTTAATGAAAACTGGTTACAATTTTAAATCTGATCACAGTTTTTCTAAAGATATTAAATTAAGACAAAAAATTGTCCAAGTGTATCAACTTAGTATCATTAGCAAAAATAGGATCAGATTTATTTAATTCAAAATTATTTATAAGTGTCGCAAACAATTTTTTAAAAATTATACTGAAGACTTTAAACTTATAAAATTATTTATGAGTGTCGCAAACAATTTTTTAAAAATTATACTCAAGACTTTTAGAGATAAGAAGAAATTTTTGATCAAAGAAAAAAAAAATTGAAAGAAGAGAAAAAAAAATGCAGCGGAGAAAAGGAGGAAGAAAAATGAAATTATGTTGAATTTAAATTGACTAAAAAGACTAATTTACTTTAGCATAATATTCATGGTTTGGCTGAGAGTTGTCTACATATTAAAAATCACGTTCTGGGAACAAGTTACATATAAACGGTGCATCGATCTCGACATCAAGAAGCGCACAGGTTGGCACAGGTAGAGAGCATCTCATCCACCTAGTGATGCATATTATTATCGAACCTTTGCAGCTAATGATGGGCCGATCATCTCCTTTATTTACGACCGAGCACTCCGCTGCTTCGCAAAGTCGCAAAACGGTCTTAGTAATTAATTTAACTCGCGCTCGAGAGCAGTCTCTTTTCCTATCTCTCCCTTATTGCAAAAGATAGGGTAAAACGTCGCTTCTTCCTGACTCGCACAAATGATGAATTGTCTTGACCTCAGAATTTATCACCCAACGTGAGGTTATATTCATTTTTTCTTCCTTTTCCACACTTGTATATATTATCATCATTCTTATCATCATTACATTATCATTATTGTCATCTATTATTATTAAATTTCTGAAAATCTTTCTTGACCAAAAAAAAACACTAGATAATAGGGAAATTATTTAATTTACCAAAAGCACTAGACAAGAGAAATTATTCAAATCGATATTTTAGTAAAAAAAATCTGTCAGCTCGGAATAATAGAAAGTGATAAATTATGGATGAGAATAGTAGAGCTCATTTAGATGATTATAAACTAAGAGTTGGAGAAATGGATTAAAGTACTGTTTTACCGGCTTAAGGAGCATATTAGGACAGCTAAAACAAGGCACATTAGTGAAAACTTAACTTGCTTTAACTCTGAAGAAGATTTTCTCCCCTTCTCTCTTTATAACATCAGACGGTCGCGCGTAATGAGTTACCAACATAAAAGCCACGGGAGTTACACCATTTAATTGTGGTTAATTTTACGTCTTTGAGACAACTCCCGAGAAACTGCTGACACGAGACCACAATATGAAAATATTATCCCAAGGCAAATTATAATACTTCAAAATTCATTTTAAAAAAGTTACTTCTTTAGTATTTTCATATAAACTCGAAAAACTTATTTTCTATAAGGAAAATTATAAAACAATTGCTAATCAAATTATTTGCTTAAAAAATAACAAATTAATTGCGAATTCACAGTTTTTCTAAGGATATCAAATTGAGACAAGAAAGTATTAAAATTGCTGCGTGGCAACAATTGTTGCCACGCACCAATTTTAATACTTTCTTGTCTCAATTTGATATCTTTAGGCAAAATTGTAAATAATACAAAACAGAGTGATAATAATGTGATACAAATAAAACAACAGAATGAAAATTAATTAACTTTTCAGAAACAAAATATAGAATCAGGAATAAGAAATATTTGCTAGAGATAATATTTTTATTGTGTATATAAAAAAGTATGAAAAGCTGAGTGAAAGTAACTCATAACTATATAACAAAAAAAGAGAGAGAGAGAGTGAGAGAAAGATGTGACAAAACGACTCCCACAGGAGTGATTTCATAATGAAGACCCCTTATTTCCTGCCGTCTTTTGGACACCCTTTTCCGTTCTCAGCGTTGTTCGAGATTAGGCCAAGTCCTTTACCGACTTCCGCAAAGTGACTCTGATCCCTCAGGATGCTCATCTGACATCTACAAATCTTTATGCAACCTTCGACCTTAATATTAAAGTTACTCCTCTCGCACTAAGTATTTTCTAAAAGCATTAAACTTTAAGTAATCAAATGCATTAAACTTTCTTCTATTATATACGAATAGTTAATTAATCATTATTTATGCGCATTTTTACAAGAAATTATATATTATCCACTGGGGGAAAAATTTATTTGATTCAAATAACCGAGTACTTGCCAATTATCAAACAAATCAAATAAATAAAACTAGAATCAAATAAATATTTACTTTAATTAATAATTTCGGTATTTGATTTAATGATAGATCGTCCAACGTCCTTCCGGCAGGACGAAAAAGACTCAGGTGAGTCCCTCCGAAATCACTAAAGAAAACTAACATGGATTCAGATAAATAAAAAACGAAATATATCATTGGAAAGGTAACGAAACAAGCTTTCAGCGCATATAAATATCGAGCTTGTAAGTTCAAAACTAAGGGCTGGGTAGTTTGAAGAAGTTAGATTTTCCAAAAATTCACATAATTTTTAGTCACAGAATGACGAAGCCCGGTCCTGCCGGCAGGACGCTTTTCGCTTTATTTAAGAGACTGCCTAGCCCAGGTTTATAAATTTAAAAACTCGATATTTACATCATTTGAAAGCTTGTTTCATTACCTTTCCAACGATATATTTAGTTTTATATTTATCTGCTTCCATATTAATTTTATAGAGCAATTTCGAAGGGACTCGCGCCTGAGTCTATACTCAGATATACTGAAAAATATTAAAAATGAATTTTTTTTTAATTAAAAAATTAGGTTTCATTCTTTGAACGTTTCTGAAGAGAAAGAGACTTGTCCGGTCAAAAAATATTGATTTTTGGGGATTTTACATTAAATTTACGAAAAAATGTTTTTTTCACTGTTTAAAAACATAGCAAGTTTGAAGGCTTTGAAAAATAGTTTAAATTATTATTTTAAAAAGTCAAAAATATGGATTTTTTCGTCTTTTCGTCTACTTTAATCCCAAAGAGTGCCAGAAAAGAAAAGTTGAATTCCCTTTTTTTAAAAGCCTTTTTTTCGGAACGTCCTTCCGGCAGGATGGGCGCTTGGACGATTTATCATTAAATACCATTTAAATGATTTCAGGCTTCGCACACATTTTAATACAATTATTACTTTATATTATCATCAATTATTCATTATCAGTTTAGTATTTTTACCAACTAAGTATTGATTACTCTTTATATTAATTATTGTAATGTATTAAATATTTTCTTGTTATTTTTTCAGGTAAGCCTCATTTTACTGTCATTCTTGCATCTCGCACCAGCGGTGAGTTAAAAGAAATCATATTCATTTTGTACGTGAGTGAAATTACACTTGAACATATTTAATAAGACATTAAAACAAAAATTGCAATAGAAAACAAAATCAAAAGAATGCCAAATAATAACAATAAAATTTAATTTTAAAATTAATTTACCAGAAAAAATAATAAAATAGACAAACGAATAAAAAAAACACGAGAAAAGAGATATAATAGAAAAGTAGTCGAAAAAAAAATGAAATTCAGAAGAATTGTCAAAATTTTGAGATTGTGCTATAGGCTTATAAATATTTAAACACATATATGAGAGCGAAAATGGACATTAGACAGCCGGACAGACGGACGGACATATACGTTGTGCCGCCCCTGTAATCATGCTATTTTCTCACCGCTCTGATGCTGATGATGCCTACCTCGCGCATATAACCTCATCCATTGGAGGGGCATAGACTCAGGTTGCTTGTGAGTAGAAAATAAGTATAGAAAATGATGGACGCTCCGAGTAATTCCCTTTAATAATTGAAATATACCCGAGAGAAAGAGAAAGAGAGAATAACCTGTGCGCAAAACCGCGGCACATCATAAACAATATTCCGAAGCATTAATATCAACATTAACATACCGAGCGCAACTTTATTTCCTCCCTCACTTTTCCTCTATATGCATATATACACATATGCACTCTGAAAATTCCAAATATTTACAAAATACTCTCTACCCTCCACTTTTTTATTGCATAAACAAATACTTTTTTATATAGTTATCAATTATCCTTTTTTTTAATTTCGCGCCAAAACAGTTTTTCAAATTGCCGCCTAGATGGCATCAAAGTTCTCTCACAAACGAAATGTAAACGAATAAAATAACTTTTCCTATACTTTCGCAACACAGTAAATCGTGAGGTATTAAAAAGTGTTGCAGATTAAATTAACACCAAAAAAGATTAAAATAATCAATATTTTATTTTTACAATGAATGAAATTTTAGTTCATTAAATTTTTTATAACTACAAAACAAGAAGATATCGATAACTCCGTGTCTTCGACTCGGAGTGATCGATTTCTTCATGCTTTATAATATTTAAAGATGACCAAGTAATAAAATCATTATTTTATATTAAAACAATATTATACTTCTTCAAAATTATTTTCATTACTTCAATTCAATTATTATTATCAAAAATTTTTAACTACAATTTTACTTCATATAAATTATTTTTAATAATTTTCGAAAAAGTTCTTTGGCAATTTTCAAATCCATTTGTTTACAATACTCAATTTCACGAAATTTCAATTATTCCTAAATTCTTTAATTAAATGCATATTAGAAAATAAAACCTTCAAAATAAAATAAAAGAAAATTCAATTAAACTTTTTCAAAAAAATTAATTTCAAAATTCAGTTATTTCTAAAAATTCACGCTATATTGCTTTTAATATTCAATTATAATCTAAAGTTTTAACTGAAATTCATTTTTATGAAATGAAAATCAATTTTTATTAGAAAATTCTACAAGAATTTAATTATTTAAATGCAAAAGTAAATAATTTATTGAATAATTGAATGTTTCTCAAAATTCAATTCTCATAAAGAATTTTATTAACAAATTTTTAAATAATTGAATTCTTCTGTCGAATTTTATTAAAACATGCATGAAATAATTACTTTTTTCAAGGAATTCAATTATAATTTTATGAAAAATAATTGAAACGCTTCGATGAGTTTTATTATTAGTAAAAATAATTGAATCCTTAAGAAGAATTTTATTAATCTTGAAAATAATTGAATTTTTGCAATAATTTGTAACTTCTCTAAAATTAAATTTTTTTAACGTTTTTAACTAAAATTCTTCAATAAATCTATTATTTTTAATAATTTTTAAAAAAGTTCTTTGAGAATTTTGAAATTCATTCGTTTACAATTCAATTTTACAAAATTTCAATTATTCGGAAATTCTGCAATTAAATATATATTGAAAAATAAAAACTTGAAATAATTTCAATAAAAATCCTAATAAACTTTTAGAAAGAATTAATTCTACAGAATTGTTTGGCGAAAATATGAAAAATTAAGAATTTTAATGATTTTAATTTGAAACTTTTTCAAAATTTAATTATTTCTGAAAATCTACGTTAAAATGCTTTTAATATTTAATTATAATCTAAAATTTTAACTAAAATTCATTTTTAAAACCATTTTTATTAGTAAATTCTACGAGAATTCAATTATTTAAATACAAAAATAAATAATTTATTAGTTTCAAGTTTCTTGAAATTAAATTCTCATGAGAAATGTTATCAACAAATTTTTTAAATCATTAAATTCTTTGGACGAGTTTTAATCAAATTTTTAAGAATAATTTCATTTTTCGAGGAATTCGATTAAAATTGCATTAAAAATAAATGAAATTCTGCAATGAGTTTTATTATTTATGAAAATAATTGAATTATTGCGAGGAAATTTATAAAAAAATTTGTAAATATTTCAAATTTAAAATTTTCGAAATAATTGAATTTCTCAGAATTTTTTTAAAACTTCTTGAAAATAATTAAATTTCATTAAAAAATTGAAAATAATTGAAATCTGACGAAGAATTTTATTAAATTTTTTTAAAATAATTAAATTCTTGTAGAAATATTTATTATTGGAAAAAAATTAAATTTTTTTTGAAGAATTTTATTATAATTTCTTAAATAATTGTATTCTTAGGAAGAATGTTATATTTTACAAAAATAATTGCATTGATCAATTTTATTATAATTTTTCAAATTTATAAAGCATTTTATCAAAAATTTTTTTAAATAATTGAATTCTCGAGAAAATTTTTATTATTTATGAAAATAATTGATTTTTTGAGAAGAATTTTATTAATCTTAAAAATAATTGAATTTCTGCAATAATTTGTAGCTTCTTTAAAATTAAATTTTTTTTCTAGTGTTTTTAACTAAAATTCTTCAACAAATCTATTATTTTTAATAATTTTTAAAAAAGTTCTTTGAGCATTTTGAAATTTATTCGTTTACAATTCAATTTTACAAAATTTCAATTATTAGGAAATTCTGCAATTAAATATTATATTAAAAAATAAAAACTTGAAATAATTTTAATAAAAATTCAATTTAACTTTTAAGAAGAATTAATTCTACAGAATTGTTTGTCAAAAATATGAAAAATTAAGAATTTCAATGATTTTAATTTGAAACTTTTTCAAAATTTAATTATTTCTAAAAATCCACGTTATAATGCTTTTAATATTTAATTATAATCGAAAATTTTAACTGAAATTCATTTTTAAAACCATTTTTATTAGTAAATTCTACGAGAACTCAATTATTTAAATACAAAAATAAATAATTTATTAATTTTATGTTTCTTGAAATTAAATTCTCATAAAAAATGTTATCAAAAAATTTTTTAAATCATCAAATTCTTTGAACGAATTTCAATAAAATTTTGAAGAATAATTTTATAAGAATTATTTATAAGATTTTTTTAATTATTTTATAAGAATAATAAATTTTTATTATTTATGAAAATAATTAAATTCCAAAAACAATTTTACTATTTACAAAAATAATTGAATTCCTTTAAAAAAATTTATTATTTATGAAAATAATTGAAATTTTGACAAGAATTTGATTAAAATTTTGTAAAACAATTGAATATCAGAGAAGAATGTTATTATTTATAAAGAGAATTGAAATTTTTACGAATTTTTTTTTTTGAACACAATTGAATTTAGTAACTATGTTACTAAGTTAGTTAGTAAGTTAGTAACTAACTTACTAACTTACTATTCTCCCTGGAGAAGCTAAATTCGTTGAATTTTTCCAAATCGTTGACTTTGGTGTTTTATTTAAAGTAAAATTTCATTCATATAGTTAAAAATAACACCAAAATAGATTATTTTAATCCTTTCTGGTGTTAATTTAATCCTAGAGGGATTAAACTGTTGCAGATTATTTTAATCCATTCTGGTGTTATTTTAACACCTCACGTTTTACTGTGATTAAAGTAAAACTTACACTGACACAGACTTTTGCACACTTTTGACTGTTTTTACTATTTTTTAAGCAAAAATTACTATACGATCGAAGTACATTTTTGTAAAAATTAGTTCGAGCGTAGAGCAAAAATTAATTTTGAAAATATTAAAAGTTGCAACAAAAACACGCACAAGTTCCAGACAGTTTTGGTTTTACTTTCTAACGTTTTCTTAACTTAAAAAAAAGTTTAAAAAAATATATAGTAAAATTTACTATATTTTTCTCCAAGTATACAATTTTTCAAGAATTATTCCACGCAATCATTCTAATAGTAAAATTCTACAAACCTCTTCCGATTGCGAGTCGACAATAAAATTACATAACAATGAAAAAATCCAGTAATATTCCATCACTTAAAGTCTTTTACTTCCTGAGACGAAAAAAAGTATAGAAAGAAATTGATATTGTAAAATTAACTTTTAAGGTTTTCGTACATATATACAATATATATAAGTGGTTAGTGTCAAGATTTTGATTTGCTCTCTCACTTAGTTGCCAAATTACGGTGCAAGACAAACGCGACGCAATTAGATGCATGGTGGATGCGACGTTGTCCATCCGCATAAAAGTGCATTATATATATATATATATATATATATATATATACAAAAGCGCGCACTCTCTCTCTCTCTCTTTCTCTCTCTTTCTCTCTCATATAGACTTTTAAGGGAGACGTGTAATTTGGCCCCATAAAATAACGGGCTTCCCCCCATGTACTTTGCGGTTAGTGTGGTACGCGGCATGATCGAAAGCAACGCGCGATTGCGCGTGTGTAATTTCTTTCATCTGCCTCGCCTACCCTACGAAATTTAATTATTTGATAATAATTTCAAACGCGCACCTATTATCATACACGATACTTCTTCGAACGCTTATATTTTATATATATACATACTTGCAAAGTTATCGCATTTCCAATTAGCGTCATTTCTAAATCACTTCGCGAATTTTTTTTTAGATTAAAAAAAAATATATTTCTGTAAAATATATTTCAATTTTAGAAAAAGAAAAAGAGTTGACAATTTTAAAAGAGTTTGTGGAACTCAGTTCCCCCTTATAACTTAGCGGGTAATAAAGTGCCTATTATTGCCCTAGGGCAATAATAGTCACTTTATTAACCGCTTGTAAGTCAATAAAGTAGATGAGTGCGAAGCCTGTCTGAATAAAAATTTGATTTTTGGCTAAATTCTGCAGCAATTTTTCAACGTTTTTTTTTTGTCTCAATTCCTTAGAAAAACTGCGAGTGCAAATTTTAGTAGAGAAAGTTTGCCAGAAACGTGTTTCGCAAACGGAAATACAGGAAAATTTTCACAGAGACAAGAAAATTACCATAAATATTATGTTTGAAATAAAATAAAAAATAATCTTTTGATTTCAAGTGATTCACGATTCATCTGATACATAACCATACGCGAAAGAAATTTTCTCTCTAAGTGTTACATAATAATGATTCAAAGAGGATAATAACAATATAGGACCTTCTCCTCTATATCGTTTCAAACAACCTATCGCAATAATAAACCGTGTACGATCCTTATATACCAAAATCTACATACCAATACCACATAATCCTATCTTATCGTAACGCACACGTATATAGAAAAGAAAAAATCTCATGAAATTTACCCTTGCGCAAACTCATCTAATATTACTAACATAATCACATATCTAAATTATCACAGAATTTCGTAATAAGAGGATTCAAAATGAAGAGCAAAAGAAAGAAGAAAAAAAAATAAGAAAAAAAAATAAAAGAAGAAGAAGAAAAAAAGGAAAAGAAGATGGTTAACTTTAGGGGTGGGAATAGAAGGGTGACAAAAGCTCTCCCAGTGCTTGGGGCTTTTCTTATTAAGTTCACATTTTTTCGCAAAGTGGCGCGGCGGACGTCTCGTTCCTGGAATACCAATGAACCTCATATTCCTCTCCTCACGCGACGCTAGTCGAGAGGATAAGTTTGCTAGACGAGAGAGGTAACTATGGAGAAAGAAAAATGCAAAAGTCTAGCTTTAATATTTGAGCAAAGCTCGGAAGGATTATTTCATTTAGTGACCACTGCTTTTCAAACTGAAGCTCTTTTTACATTCTTCTTTAAAAAAAGAATAAGAAACTGTTTACTCTCCTAATAGAAAGTTAACTTAATTAGTTAACATCAGGGCTCGGATCGACTTTAAGACCTGAAAAGTCGCTTTAGTCGCATAAATTCACAACAAAAGTCGCTAAAAGTCACATGAAATTTTCAAATAAACGTCACAAAAGAGGCATATACTCTCTAAATTTGTATTAGTTAAAATGTTTAGTAATTTGACATAGTGACTGACTTTTTGCTTCTAAATTACTAAATTTCACCAAAAAAATTAGTAGAAATTACTATTTATTAGTAAAATTTAATAAAAGCAAAAAGTCAGTCACTAAATATTAATATTAGTGAACATTTTTACTAATTCAAATTTAGAGAGTACAGACTTCGCACTCGATAATTAATTTTAAAAAAGTAGCAAAAAGTAGCCTTAAAACTAAAAAAAAAGTAGTAAAAAGTATAGCTATCGAAAAATTAAACTTGACGACTAAAAAAACTCGTTTTAGAAACTTTACAAAACTGACAAAAATTCCATTCTATATTTTATTTTCCTGACTTTTTCCTAATTTTCATCAAAAATATTAACTTCTTTCGCATCCTGCTAATAAATTCAATTCCTGCAACGAATTTAAATATTTATAAAAAATATTTAATTCTTGCCAAGAATTTTATAAAATTTTGTAAATAATTGATTTCTTTCCACTAATTTCATGCAAATTCTAATTTAAATAATTGAAATCCTGAGAAATTCTTATTATTCATAAAAAGAATTCTGTTTGGAAATTTTATAAAAATAGTAGATAATGGAAATAATTTTTAAAGTTTTTAAAAATAATTATATTTTACAAAGAATTCTATCAAAATTTTTGAGAATAATTGAATGTTTGACTGGCATTTTATTAATTTTTTTTTTAAATAATTGAATTCCTAAAAAGCATTTTATTATTTATAAAAATAATAAAATTGAATTCTTGCAAACGATTTTATAAGAATTTTTTTAAATAATTGAATTTTCAGGAATAAATTTGTTATTTATCTTTAATAATTGAATTCTTTCGAAGAATTATTTATGTAAATAATTGAATTCTTGGAAAAAATTTTATTAAAATCTAAAAAAATAATTGAATTATTTCAAAAAAAAAAATTTGATTCAAATTGTGTTTAAAATAATTGATTTCTTTCGAACAATCTTATTAAAATATTTTAAAATAATTGAGATCCTCGTAAAAAATTCTAATATTTTTGTAAATAATTGAATTCTTCCAAAGAATTTAAAAAAAACATTTTTATAAATAATCGATTTTTTCGAGGAATTGAAATTAAATTTTTAAGAATAATTTCATTTTTTGAACAATTCCTATAAAATTGTATTAAAAATAATTGAAATTCTGCGATAAATTTTATTATTTATGAAAATAATTGAATAGTTGCTAAGAATTTTATTAAAACTTTTAAAAATAATTAAATTGTTGCCAAAAATTTTTTAAAATAATTAGAATTTTTTCAGGAATTTAATTAGAAATTTTTTTATAAAATAATTGAAATTTTGACAAGAATTTTATTAAAAATTTTGAAAATAATTGAATTTGGAAACAAAATTTTATTATTTTTTATTATTTATAAAGATAATTAAAATTTTGCTAAGAATTTTCAGAAAATTTTTGAAAATAATTGAATTTTCAAAAACGAATTTTATTATTTTTACAAGTAACTGAATTTTTATTATAATGTTTAAAAATAATTGAAATTTTGACAAGGATTTTATTAAAATATTCGAAATTAATTAAATTTGGAAAAAGAATTTTATTATTTATAAATATAATTGAAATTTGGAAGACTTTTTCCAAGATTTTGGACATAATTGAAATTTTAACAAGACTTTTATTAAAATTTTTGAAAACAATTGAAATTTTACAAAGAATTTTATTCAAATATTTGAAAATAATTAAATTTCTGTGAAAAATTCTAATGTTTTTGTAAATAATTGAATTCTTCCAAAGAATTAAAAAAAAAACATTTTTATAAATAATTGATTTTTCCGAGGAATTGAAATTAAATTTTTAAGAATATTTACATTTTTTGAGCAATTCCTTTAAAACTGTATTAAAATTAATTGAAATCCAGCGATGAATTTTATTATTATTAAAATTAAATAGTTGCTTAGAATTTTATTGAAATATTCAAAAATAATTGAATTCCTAAGAAGAATTTTATTATTTATGAAAATAATTCAAGTATTGCGAAAATTTTTATGAAAATCTTTAAAGAGAATTGAATTCCTGTGGAAATATTATTATTTATGAAAATAATTGAATTTTGGATGAATTTTATTAATTTTTGTTGTAAATAATTGATTTCTTTTGCGAAATTTTATAATACTAGATATTGAAAATAATTGAATCGTTTTAAAGAATTTGATTATCATTTTTGAGAATAGTTTTTTGGTTTCTAGTATTAGAGAATTAAAAGTAGCAAAAATTGAAAAAAAAAACAGAAATAGTAGCTTTTAGTGGCTAAAATCTAAAAAAAGTACCCAAATAGTAGCATAACGTAAAAAAAAGTAGTAAATAGTAGGTTTTAGTAGATGAGTGCGAAGCCTGAGAGTAGCGAAGGTCTCAACAGAAACTAAAAATTTCGCTGATATAGTAAAATTTACTATACTAATTACTATTAAAAAAAATTACGATAGAATCTTTTTGTGACTTTTTGTAAAATATAACTTGATCGAGAATAGGAAAGTGCGGAGTGTAGACACACGCATCGGAAGAAGTTTGGTTCAAGAGAGGGAACACCCAGCTGGCTATGTCTTGTCGTGGGCATTAATCATCCAAGTATCTAAATGACGGGATTCCGATGTATTACCATATAAATGACATCATATTTCTGGTCAGGGTTTGTCGGGTCACCCCCTCCCCATCGCCCCTCGCGTGATGTATAGAGAGACGGCATATTGGCGCAGGGCCTACGCCAATCCCTATCGTTCACTTTTGGACTCAATCACTATTATCGCATTAAACATTCTTTTTTTCCGAAAAGGACAAATTTACACGATTCCAATCATATATTATAATTTATAAATGTCGAAGACAAAAACAATATATCATAAACTGTCTAAAAATCTGAATAATATTTTATACTATAATATTTTATAAATACTTCCTCCAGGAGGAAGCAAATGACAACAGAGTTTTTTTTTTTAACTAAATTGGATCTAATTTATAGCAAAAAATTTGATTTAATTATAATTTGATCCATATTTTACCAATTAGATATTCAATTTGGTATTAAGTTGCAATACTTTCAAGTTGCCACAGTTTTTTTTCGAAGGTATCAAATTTATATCAAATTGGATGAAAATTAACAGGAAAGAATTTGATATAATTATGATTTGACCCATATTTTACCAATTGGATTTAATTTGATAGTAATTTGCTACTAAAAGATGTCACAATTTTTTTTAAGTTATCAAACTTATATCTTGGATCCAATTGGTAAGAAAAAATTTGATCCATATTTTATTAAGTAGGTTCAATTTGGTATCAATTTGTTATTGTTTTAGTGCAAAATGAAATAAATAGTATAAAATACAATAAACAATAATTTTACAAAAATCCGAAATAAGGGAAAAAAAAATTCGTTTCATACACAAAATAAGTTATTTAAAAAGAAATGGAAGAAAAAAGTTTGGCAAGAAAGTTTAAAGTAACCGTGCGGTTAAAATCTCTCCAGCAAACTAATGAAGAGTCGTCAACGAAGCCTATCTGCACTCAATTAGTGTGATTACATGCCTCCTTCCCCTTTTTCATTCAAGCCTCAAACTCCCCCCTCTCTACCCTTAACTCTCCCTATATTGTTACAAACTTAGGTACCAAAAAACAAGAATTTAGTTAACAAGTAATTTAGAAATTTATCAGTCAAACAATGTACCTTAATTATAAAGAAATTTAATTATCTAACAGTATTATTTATTTAATAAAATTTTTTATTTGCGGCACAAATTTTATTCTTCACTATTAATTAAATAATTGGGTTATCGCAGGGCTAGAACCAGTGAAAGTATTTAAAAAATACTGACTTTAAGGACCAAAAATTAAAAATTACGGACCATTTACAGACAAATTATTGACAAAATTATATAAGAGAATATTTTACTTAAAACTATAAATTAGATTTTTTCATAACTATAAAATATGAAGATATCGATTCTTTTTAGAATCGATTATTTTTAATAATTTTCAATAAAGTTCTTTGACAATTTTCAAATTTATTTGTTTACAATATTCAATTTTACGAAATTTTAAATATTCGTAAAATCTTCAATTAAATAAATAATAGAAAATAAAAACTTAAAATAATATAAAGAAAATCCGCAATTAAACTTTCTCAAAAAAAATTAATTCCACTTGTTAGTTAAAAATATGAAAAATTCAAATTTTCAAAGATTTTAATCTGAAACCTTTTCAAAATTCAATAATTTCTAAAAATTTACGCTCTAATGCTTTTAATATTCAATTATAATCTAAAATTTTAACTTAAATCCATTTTTAAATTAATTTTTATTAGAAAATTCTACGAGAATTTCATTATTTAAATAAAAAAATTATTTATTGAAAATTTATTGAAAATTTATTGAAAAATTACATGTTTCTTAAATTTGAATTCTTTTAAAGAATAATTGTATCAATCAATTTTCAAATAATTCAATTCTTTTGACGAATTTTAATAAAATTTTTAAGAATAATTACATTTTTTCCAGGAATTCGATTAAAATTGTATTAAAAATAATTGAAATTCTGGAATGAGCTATTATTATTTATCAAAATAATTTCCTAATAAGAATTTTATTACTTGCCAAAATAATTAAATCCCTGTAAAAATTTTATTATTTATGAAAATAATTGAATTCTTGCGAAGAAATTTATCAAAAAAATTTGTAAATAATGAAATTACTGTAAAATTTTTATTATTTTTTGAAAATAATTAAAAGTTTGTGTAGAATTTCATTAGATTTAATTATTTATTTTAATTACTTTTAATATAAATATATTACTGTTATAATTGAATCGTAAATTTCGAAAAGGGCTCAACTCTGAAAACAGTAAGAATCATTTTCTGTCATGTGAAAATGACTCTTTCAATTTTCAGAGTTGAACCTTTTCTGAAAATCAAAATTCAATTATTTATTTATTTAATTAAAAAAAATTATTTATTTATTTCATTATTTAAACTAACTATTATTTTTAAGTCTAAAATTTTTCTCTCGAAAACTAATTTATTAACAAAAAATTTATATGTTTATAAATTTTATTATCTATTCATAACTTCAATAATAATTTTAATTTGATTTTTAGTGCATACAAAATTGAAAATATTTGGAAAACTTATTTTTTTGTATTAAAAATTATTCGAAAAGTAAGGTTCTGCCACCGGACGGAAGAAAGTCAAACTCATCGTCAAGTTTCTTCAACCACGCCGGTATTTCAGATTTCGCTTCTGGCCGTAGGGTTAAAGAAAGTCTCTTCTATTTATTGGAATTAAATATAATTTCAGCCAAAATTTAAAAGTTTTTTACTATCTTCAATAATTTATAAAGCTTTTTTTCTTAATTATATTTTTTTCTAAGAAAAAAAAATTTTTATTATAAACTTTTTTCAATTTTTATAAAACAATAATAATTAATAACAATTATAAAAATAATAATAGTAAAATAAATAGTAAAATAAAAAGTAAAATAAATAGTAAAAAAATAGTAAAACAATAGAAAAAAAATAGTAAAAATAATAAAATAGTAATAGCAATATAGTAGCAGTATGGTAGTAATATTATAATAATAATATTAAAAAATATTAATAAAATAAAATAACAACAAATAGTAATAATAAATCAAATAAATTTTTGATGTTATTAACAATTAATAGTTTAACCCTATTTATTTATTAAAAATCCACTTTAATTTATTATTTTATTCACTTTTCTAAACTGAAATGATCAACAATTATAATAATTGTTAATAAACAAGTAAAACTATTGTGAATAAATTTTTTCTTTATTAAATTTAAATTAATTAATTTATTAGTTTGTGTTGTAATTTTTTTTTTGTGTGGAAAAACTCAGTTATTTTAAAATATAGAATATCCTTCACACGTATAGTATTTTCATTTCATTCATTTCATTCATAAGTTGAATGTTAATTAACCTTGACTTAAACAGTTGTTTCTTTCGTCACATTCATGTGAATCTGATATTAATCTCGATAAAACGAAAATTTTCTACTTTATTATTTCCTCACTGCCTGAATATAACCGGTAGGGACATGTTCCTGAATTTTAGGAAATGAAAACACTTTGTTTTTTCTAAGAAATCATATTAAAAAACGTGTACGCTTCACACAAAATTTCTATAACAGTTGTGTATATATAAATGTATAAAAATCCTGTTTTTTTTTGTTTCTTTTCATAATTTCAAAAGAGCGCATTATTTTTGAATAAGTAAAATCTCTTTTTATTGCATAACTTCCGTTTTTAATTTAAATCTCTCCTGGACCTGAACTTTATATAATATGACCTATTTTTTATCTTGAAATTTATATTTTTTGTGTAATATTATATTATACTTTTATATAAATATAATAAAGATCTTAGACGTCTTTGTTTGGCCTAATGGCTTATATTTTTTTATAATACTTTATTTTATTTAATACCTTATTCAATTTTATTTTATTTTATTATATATTATTTATATAGATTATATAATATGCATATAGTGAGCCAAATAATATTTGGCTTCTTTATTTGGCCTAGGATTTTTTAGGACATTAATTTTATTTGACTCAACTATTCTTTGTCCCTTTATTTATTTCACCTAAATGTTAATTGACTCTAGTTTTAATAGACCTGATTTATTTTTTCCTTCATATTTATTTGACCTATGTCTCATTTAGTTTAATCTCTAAAATGACCCACTTCCAATTTGCCCTAATTTTTATTTGACATTTGCCCTCCTTGAACCTATCTTCAACCTTAAGGTTAAGACTTAAAAATTATTAGAGAATTAAACTCCATTAACTTTACTTAGTCAAAAAATTTACCCCGCCTAATAATTACATTTCAACCTAATATTGACCTAATTTAAAAAAAATCACCCAATTTTGAAAACAAAGAAAAAAATAAATCTCAAAATAAAAATTTCTTCTAATATTTAACACCGTCACATGTTGCTTCCATAAATATAAACACAATAAAATAACAAGTCATAAAAAATACCTCTCAACAGTTTTCCAAAGTGTCATGAGAAAAAAAAGGGTGGGTTTTTGCCTCTAAAAATATATATATGTGAGTGTGTAAGTCGCGATGAAGGAAATCGGCCAGAAAATATGTAACGGACGTTTAAGACTGTTAGTGCCAGGATCAGAGCGTTTCAGTACCAGATGGGGAGTCGTTTGACTCTCAATCTCATCCCACCCTCGAAGACTCTTCAATTCATCCCCGTTGTCTTTTTGCAACCTTGTAGTACTATGTATATATATATGCCTAAACCGTGTGGCTTCAAGAATCGCGGGGAAATTTAAAAAGCTATTCCACGGCACGGGGGTGCATCTGTTTTGCGGATCCCACGAGTTTAAAGTCGACAAGGGTTGGAGGGGGTGAAAAAAAGGTTTTTGGGATGAGGTTAATGCCAAAAGAAGAGGGTGCGCCAGAAACTTGTCAGTCGTCTTAAGAGTCGTCCCCAGTGACTACTGTACTCGAGAAAACGACACGATTCGTTAACCACGCGGTTCTATATAGATAGTGTAGTATGCACAAATACCTTAACTATATACTACAGAGAGTATGAAAAAAATTAGGTCCGAAAAGAAATTTATGTCAAAATACGTATACACATTTTGACCTAATTTTCTTTTAGAAAACTTTAGAAAATAAATTTTACTATCAGTACCGCTAAAACCGTTTACGTTAGAAATATTTTCGACCGAATCTTCACCTCACAGTAAAACGTGCGAGGTGTTAAAATAACACCAGAATGGATTTAAATAATCTGCAACAGTTTAATCCCTCCAGGATTAAATTAACACCAGAAAGGATTAAAATAATCTATTTTGGTGTTATTTTTAACTATGAATTAAATTTTACTTTAAATAAAACACCAAAGTCAACGATTTGTAAAATTTCAACGAATTTAGATTCTCCAGGGAGAATAGTAAGCTACTAACTTAGTTACTAACTTACTAACTAACTTAGTAACATAGTTACTAAATTCAATTATGTTCAAAAATTTTTAAAAATTATCGTCAAAATTTCAATTCTCTTTATAAATAATAAAATTCTTCTCTGATATTCAATTATTTTACAAAATTTTAATCAAATTCTTGTTAAAATTTCAATTATTTTCAAAAGTTTTCTAAAATTCAATAATTTTCAATATCTACTATTTCAATAAAACTTTCCAAAAGAATTTCATTATTAAAAAAAATTTTAATAAAATTCTACGTAAACATTCAATTATTTTCATAAATAATAAAATTTTCACAGAAATTCAATTATTTACTTTAAAAAATTTCTTCGCAATAATAAATTCAATAATTATTTTCATAAATAATAACTTTTCTACAGGGATTCAATTATTTTTGTAAATAGTTAAATTTGTTTTTGGAATTCAATTATTTTCATAAATAATAAAAATTTATTATTCTTATAAAATAATTAAAAAAATCTTATAAATAATTCTTATAAAATTATTCTTCAAAATTTTATTAAAATTCGTCCAAAGAATTTGATGATTTAAAAAATTTTTTGATAACATTTTTTATGAGAATTTATTTTTAAGAAACATGAAATTAATAAATTATTTATTTTTGTATTTAAATAATTGAGTTCTCGTAGAATTTACTAATAAAAATGGTTTTAAAAATGAATTTCAGTTAAAATTTTAGATTATAATTAAATATTAAAAGCATTATAGGATTTTTAGAAATAATTAAATTTTGAAAAAGTTTCAAATTAAAATCATTGAAATTCTTAATTTTTCATATTTTTGACAAACAACTCTGTAGAATTAATTCTTTTTAAAAGTTTAATAGGATTTTTATTGAAATTATTTCAAGTTTTTATTTTTCAATATAATATTTAATTGCAGAATTTCCGAAGAATTGAAATTTTGTAAAATTGAATTGTAAACGAATGAATTTCAAAATGCTCAAAGAACTTTTTTAAAAATTATTAAAAATAATAAATTTATTGAAAAATTTTAGTTAAAAGCACTAGAAAAAAATTAAATTTTAAAGAAGCTACAAATTATTGCAGAAATTCAATTATTTTTAAGATTAATAAAATTCTTCTCAAAAAATCAATTATTTTCATAAATAATAAAATTTTCTCGAGAATTCAATTATTTTAAAAAATTTCTGATAAAATGCTTTATAAATTTGAAAAATTATAATAAAATTGATTAATACAATTATTTTTGTAAAATATAACATTCTTCCCAGGAATAAAATTATTTAAAAAATTTTAATAAAATTCTCAAAAAAATTTAATTTTTTTCCAAAAATAAATATTTCTACAAGAATTTAATTATTTTAAAAAAATTTAATAAAATTCTTCGTCAGATTTCAATTATTTTTATTTTTTTAATGAAATTTAATTATTTTCAAAAAGTTTTAAAAAAATTCTGAGAAATTCAATTATTTCGAAAATTTTAAATAAAATTCTTCACAAGAAAATAAAGATAAAAATTCAATTATTTAATAAATTATTTATTTTTGTATTTAAATAATTGAATTCTCGTATAATTTTCTAATAAAAATTTATTTAAAAGGGAATTTTAGTTAAAATTTTAGATAGTTGAATATATTAAAAGCATTATTGCGTGAATTTTTAGAAATAATTAAATTTTGAAAAAGTTTCAAATTAAATTCATTGAAATAAATTCTTAATTTTTCATATTTTTGACAAATAATTTGAATTTGAAAATTCTCATAAAACTCATCGCAGCGTTTCAAATATTTTTCATACAATTATAATTGAATTCCTTGAAAAAAGTAATTATGTTCTTGCAAGTTTTAATAAAATTCGACAAAAGAATTCAATTATTTAAAAATTTGTTAATAAAATTCTTTATGAGAATTGAATTTTGAGAAACATTCAATTATTCAATAAATTATTTACTTTTGCATTTAAATAATTAAATTCTTGTAGAATTTTCTAATAAAAATTGATTTTCATTTCATAAAAATGAATTTCAGTTAAAACTTTAGATTATAATTGAATATTAAAAGCAATTTAGCGTGAATTTTTAGAAATAATTGAATTTTGAAATGAATTTTTTTGAAAAAGTTTAATTGAATTTTCTTTTATATTATTTGAAGGTTTTATTTTCTAATATGCATTTAATTAAAGAATTTAGGAATAATTGAAATTTCGGTGAAATTGAATATTGTAAACAAATGGATTTGAAAATCGCAAAAAAACTTTTTCGAAAATTATTAAAAATAATAGATATAAAGTAAAATTGTAGTTAAAAATTTTTGAAAATAATAATTGAATTGAAGTAATGAGAATAATTTTGAAGAAGTATAATATTCTTGTAATATAAAATAATGATTTTATTACTTATTGGTCATCTTTAATTATTATAAAATATGAAGAAATCGATGACTCCGAGTCGAAGACTCGGAGTTATCGATATCTTCATGTTTTATAGTTATACAAAAATGTAATGAACTAAAATTTCATTCATTGTAAAAAATAACACGAAAATTGGTTTTTTTAAATCTTTTTTGGTGGTTAATTTAATCTGCAACACTTTTTAATACCTCACGATTTACTGTGTTATTTAAAAAAGTGAGGGAGACGTCAGAATTGTTGCTAACATATTTTTTTGGCTAGCTTGATATTTTATCATTACAAAAAAAATGAGGAAAAGACTTTTTTTCTTAAATGAAAAAATCAATATTATTTACCTATATAAGGAATCAGAGAGGGTTTTATATTATGTCCATAAGCGATAAGGAATTTACAAGTTCGAATTCGAAAGACATTAGACGTGTATAAAGTAGATTTGGTAAAATTGTGTACACGGAAGCGTTTGTATATTTATCATGTAAGCGGGCAATTTGGAAGCTATCATTTTTCACAGGTCGGCTTGACTCGGATCACAGGGGGGGTTGCGCTTTTAGACTTTCAGAAGGGGGGTATGGCCAACGGGCCAAAATGCCAAATGGACATCGCCCTCACTGCGAGAGAAGACCTTCGACCTGACTGATGGTTTCTCCTCTCTAGTCTATGCCACCTTCTCGAGCTTCTTCCATATGTCTCCCTGCTTATTTTCTTTTTTGATGCACTCTATATGCTGATGAGGCACCACCGATACCGATCTTCGCTTCTTTTTTATTTTTTGTTGTCACTCTTTTGTGAAAAATACTAATATCGATCACATGTTTATAATTTTGAAGAAAAAAATGGAGAATAATGAAAATAATGATATTGATAATCATACAGCTTTTCGAAGGATATCAAATTGAGAAAAAAGTATCAATTTGATATCGTTCGAAAAACTGTGATAGTAAAAATAATTACACTAATAATAAAAAGTAACTAGTAAAAAGCAACTAATAATAAGTTGTAAAAATAATAATTAATAATAAAGATCTTAGACTTATTTGTTTAAACAAATATATCGAAGGATCTTTATTATTTAAATTATATGGTTTTGAAAATTTCTTTTATCAATAACAATAGCAGTAACTCTTTTATTTTGTGTAATAAAAAAATAATTTTGATTCGTAACGATATGGAGAGGCGAAGAGGGTGGGGAGAGGGGGTGAATAAAAGGTTTATCACACGAGAAAGATGAGAGAGGAAAAGAAAGAAAAAAAAGGAGCTAGGGATCGAATCAATTGTGGCGATATATGAGCGTGAGAATAGGCATCAGTGACTCGCGCGTCCGAGTGTAAAGGTATTCGAGAAAGCTGAAAATTTACACACGGTCGAGTTGAGGAGCTTGGCCTGTGAGGGAAAATTCCCCAAGGGGTGCAATTTCCACTCGAGACTCTTTCTCTTTATACATATACATTTTTGGCTTCTTGTGTATATATAAAGAAAAGATCTTTCTCTCTCTTTCCCTGCTTCTTCAGGGTGCGACACCTCATTTCCTTATCTTTAACAGGCCGTTACTTTGATATTCCACTATGGGCATATATACCCACCTCTTTTATTTTATCTCCATACCCGCAAGGGACACTGACTCTTTTTCCAACTTACAGTATAACTTCCGACAGCTCCTTCAAGAATAATTAAATTTTATTGTCTTACTTATTCTCCCTCCGCTTATTTATTCGTGTATCTCAAGAATTGTATATCTTTTAACCCCTTCTTTAATTTCAAGTTTATATATAAATTATTTACACTTGTAAATAATTATTTATACTTGTAAATAATTATTCACACTTGTAAATAATAGGAAAGAATACAAAATAGTTATAGGGAAAATTACCAATTTTCGGAGTATTTTTTAGGATCAGGGAAAAAATGAAAATTTTCTCTGGAAATTAGGGAAAAGTTAAGGAAAAGCATATTTATTTTTTATTCTTGTATACTATATCATTTGTGATTTCAGAAAAAGTATATGAGGTTTTTTACGAGGGATTTAATTTGTCTGTCTGTGTGTGTGTTATTTTCCTGTCCGTTGCAGAAATAAGAATTATTCTTTTGTGTAATATTTTGCTGTCAGAATCAACAATATTATTTCCTTTGACAATTTCTTCTTAAGGAATTGCATTTAAATGTAAATTATCAAAAGCATTTTTCATCTCGTGCGGAAATTTGTCACTAAGAATCTTTTTAATATTTTGTTTCTTCTTTATAAATGCATTGGGATTTTTTAATTTCGAAAGAATTGCCTTTATTTTACCACTTCAGGGAAATGAACTTTCGCCTGGAATGGAATTATTATTAGTAATAATGTTATAACATTATTACTAATAATAATACTACTAATAATGAGATAATAATATATAATAGATTATAATAATGATAATTAAATACACAAGCTACTTGAGAAGATTCAAAGTAATTTACCTGTACAGGTATCATTATGGAGGAGAATACACATTATATATATATAACAATTGTGAGAGATATAATCCCATCGCGGTAACTTGCAAACGCTAATTAAATGCACGCGAGAGAATGCTTATACGCGGATTGAGATTAGGTTTTGTGGAAATTATGAAGCGAGTTAAATCAACGTTGCGATTAAATCGGTACTCTCTGTTATCTACCACTGTGTCCCTACAGTTATTTGCTACATTAAGATAACAAAATTCTCTATGCTTTATAATATGAAGAGTTTCTGTTCGACTTAATACATTAAAGCGTATGTAAGTTGTACACTAAATTTATACACTCAAACAAAACGAAGACAATTTTCGAGAAGCCAGTTTTTCTCATTTTGTTCAATTTTGATATTATTTATACTACTTACAAATACAAAATTTGTTTAACTGTATTAATTTTATAAAAACAATACCTTAGTGATGAGAATATAAACAATGGTAAGTAATCAAGAAAAGCAGTCGAGGGATGATCATCCAAACAAAGACATCTAGTTTTTTTCCTTATACGAGATGAGAAAAAAGAAAGAAAAGGTTCTAATTTATTGCCAGAGACAATGGTTACCGTTAAACGTGTCGCATATACAGGGACTAGCGAGAAGACTTGTGTTGGTTTCAGTTTTTGGGACCTGAGGAAAGTCATAATGAGATTGGGTCAGGAGATTCCCGAGGATTGAGGATCTGGGGCACCTGAAAAATTTCAGGAATAGTAAAAGCAAAATCTTTTGTTTCTGCTTAAAGAAAATAAAATAGTAAACAAGTTTGTTTTCAAATTTAATTCGGTATGTTATATAAGTGCACCTAATAAACTATTCGAACCTAAATAAATGCACCTAATAAACTATTCGAACCTAAATAAATGCACCTAACAAACTATTCGAAACCTAAAGAAAAGCACCTAATAAACTATTCGATACCTAAATAAATTCACCTAATAAACTATTCAAAACCTAAAAAATGCACCTAATAAACTATTCAAAACCTAAAGAAAAGCGACTAATAAACTATTTGAACCTAAATAAATTCACCTAATAAACTATTCAAAACCTAAAAAATGCACCTAATAAACTATTCGAAACCTATACAAATGCATCTCATAAACTATTTCAAATCTATATAAATGAACCTAATAATAAACTATTCGAAACCTAAATAAATGCGCCACATTCGGAATGTATTTTAATCTTTACAGTTTTTGACTAACTCAAAACAATATTCACCGTGTGTGTAAAAAATGGCAGTGAATAGCCATCCGTATCATAAGATATGAAGATGAATCTTTTTGATACATAGTGGAACTAAAAAGAATAAGCGAAATACAGAAGCAATGCGGTTTGCGGCTAGATGCTCCGATGGACCACATAATGATGCCATATACTATATACGCATATAATATGCATTTCCTCGTCAGTGAATGGATACGAACACGGTGTCTCTTACTTTTAAAATCACAACAAGAATTCACCTTTCAAAACGGGAATTTTAAATAATTTCAATTTGCAAATGTAAATACAATTCCAAAAGAAGTTTGTTAGATTGTTCTCTCCAACGGATTTTCATTCAAAAATATATTCTGCTTTGCTTTAAACTAAAAAATATGTTTAAAACTTTTCCTGATTGAAAGCTAAAAGCTTATAATAATTATATTTAAATCAATAATTTATGTTTGGACAACATTTTAATTAAAACTATAAATTAAATTTCTTCATCTTTTATAATAACTAAAAAGAATCAGATTATTTATGAAAATAATAAAATCCCTTTATAAATTTTATTATTTATGAAAATAATGAAATTTCTGCAATAATTTGTAACTATTACAAAATTAAAATTTTTAAAAATAGTTTTTTAACTAAAATTCTTTTTTAAATCCATTATTTACAATAACTTTTGAAAAAGTTCTTTAAGAATAAAAAATTTTTAAATAATTGAATTCTTTTGGCTACTTTTAATTAAATTTTTAAAAATATTTATTTTTGGAGAAATTTGTTTAAAATTGTGGGTATTAAAAAATAATTAAAATTTTACTATAAGTTTTATTATTTATAAAAATAATTGAATTCCTACAATGAATTTTATTATTTATACGAAAATAATTGAATCATAGAAAAAATTTTATTATTTATGAAAATAATTGAATTATTGTGAAGAAATTTATAAAAAAATTTGCAAATAATTGAATTCTCGTGAAATTTTTATATTATTTTATGAAAATAATAAAATGTTTAAGTAGAATTTTATTAATTTTTTTTTTTTTAATAATTAAATTCTTTTCAAAAATTTTATTAGAATAGTTGATATTAAAAATAATTGAATTTTTGAGAAGAATGTTATTATTTCTAAAGATAATTGAAATTTTGACAAGAATTTCTTTTAATTTTTGAGCATAATTGAATCTTTGCGTAAAATATTTATATTATTTTATAAAAATAATTTAATGTTAACGTAGAATTTTATTAAAAATTTTTTTAATAATTGAATTATTTTGAAGAATTTTATTAGAAAAGTTGATATTGAAAATAATTTAAATTTTGCCAAGAATTTTCTTAAAATTTTTGAAAATAATTGAATTTCGGAGGAGAATGTTATTATTTTTAAAGATAATTGAAATTTTGATGAGAATTTTTTTCCAATTTTTGAACATAATTGAATTTTTGCTTGGAATTTCTTTTATTATTTGTGACGCTCCACGAGAAAAGGGACCTTATTTACTCTTGTCATAAGGTCCTTTTTCTCGTGGAGCGTCACATTTTATGAAAATTAATGTAATATTTACGTAGAATTTTATTCAATTTTTTTTTAATAATTAAATTATTTTGAAAAATTTTATTAGAATAGTTTATGTTAGAAATAATTGAAATTTTGCCAAGAATTTCATTAAAATTTTTGAAAATAATTGAACTTCGGAGAAGAATGTTATTATTTCTAAAGACAATTGAAATTTTGACGATAATTTTTTTTAATAATTGAATTTTTTTGGAAAATTTTATTAGACTTAATGATATTAGAAATAATCACTTATTGCCGATATAAAATTTTGCGAAGAATTTTCTTAAAATTTTTGAAAATAATTGAATTTTGGAGAAGAATGTTATTATTTCTAAAAGATAATTGAAATTTTGACGATAATTTTTTTTTAATTTTGAATATAATTGAATTTTTATATTATTTTATGAAAATAATTTAACGTTAACGTAGAATTTTATTAAAATTTTTTAAAATAATTGAATTTTGGAGAAGAATGTTATTATTTCTAAAGATAATTGAAATTTTGACGATAATTTTTTTCTAATTTTTGAACATAATTTAATTTTTGCGAGGAATTTTATTACTTTTGAAAATAATTGAATTTCTGCAATCATTTGTAATTTTTCTAAAAATTATATCGTACAACTTACGAACTTTTCGGTTTTTTGGCAATCAAATTACGGACTTTACGGACCTTTTTCAAACAAAAAATATTATCACCAAATATTATTTGTTTTAAATTAATAATTTTTCAGTTTTAATATTAAAGATTTAAATAATTTTTCGATTAAAAAAACTTAAAATTTTGCAAAAAATGTGTCAATTCAAAATATTTTTGAAATTTCTTGCAATAACGGATACGTGAATACGGAATTGAAAATACTAAAGAAGGAATGATAAATTTCACGTTGTTACGTATATAATGTTACAGGGGCATATAACCTACAGCGAATAATACACAACTTCCTGCCGTATACCGCAGTTCTAATAGACATATCACCGACACCTTCTATTGTGGTTTGAGCCGTGGTTTTGCATCCACATAATTTTACCCATCGTACTTTTGTCCGATATTTTATATATAAATAAAGAATGCACCAAAAACGTATGATATTGGAGAATTATTTACGAATATTCTCTTGGCAATGCTCTTTTTATAATAAAAAAAAAAAATTCTTTAATTTTTTTTCTTAATCTAATAAATAACACTGCATAACAGACTCACCGATTTTTTCTCCTTTCCTGATGTTCTTCCACAAAAGTCCAATTATGCATTTTTATAGACAGCTCTTCCTGAAATCAAATTTCCATATTTTAATTTCCGATTTTGTATTAACTTACATTAACATCAACATTAACATTAACATCACTTTTTATTATTTTGTATTAAATAGCAAATAAAAATAAATCATAACATTTTCAAAACATTTAGAATTAAGTCAGTACGGCGCCATAAATAGTCATTACTTTAATTAACATAGATAACATAAATTAAGTTACATTCGAAACAAATTATTTCGGATCACACTACAAAAAAGAAATCGTCAGATTCGAGAAACGAGAAATCAATGGAATTTAAGAAAAAAGAATTTCTCACTAGCTCCGAAGAACATAATGAAGAAAAGTACACTACATTCCCAGTAAAAGCGATAAGGATCGAACAATAAAATTAAGAAAAAGGCAGTTAAAAAGAAATAACGACCGATCACTAATCTTCACTACAAATATATTCCTTTTTCCAAAAAACAGTGCAACTAAATCACTCCGAATGGGACTTCCGTACCTGTTATTTTTATTTCTCAAGTCCTAATCATCCGGACATAAACAGTAAGTTATTGCACAATATCCCTGTGAGATGCATAATCAGATTATCATCATAAAAAAAAGAATCATCAAAGATGTCTCTATTTCACTCTCTGAAGAAAAAAGAATCCCAAATGTTCAACAATAATAATCGATCTTTAAAATCTTTGATTTCCATCTCTTTGAAAACAGCGCGATAATGACAAAAAACAAAACCAAATATTCAATGTTAGCTGGTGTAAAGATCTATGTTGTACATATGCAGTCTGCTGTAATATGGAAATAAAGAATATGAATGTATATTTATAGAAATAATGAAGAGATGAAAGAAAAAGAAAATTCGAGACGAGTGTAAAAGTAAAAGAGAAAGGTGAGAATTGGTATAGAGCAGGTCCGTTGTCGCACCCTCTTCCGACAGGTCGTTAGTTATGACCTGGCACCCGCAAAAAAATAATAATTTAACAATTATCTCCTCTGATCTCACCTCTCGACGATCCGTTACTTTTAGCACGAAAAACGAAGGAAAAAATATACATTTGTATATATATATATAGTAAAAACACAACTCCTACCGCAGGAGGATGTCCCGTATAATCTGATATACGTACCGCAGTTTGTGTTACTTAATCGTTTTTTAAATAAAAAGGGACGCACGAATAAGCCCTGATATTCTTTAAAAAGTTGGAGTTTTCAACTCGGTTTTCAATTGATGGAATTTCATTATTTCGGCAGAATTTTCAATTTTTAAAATTTGAAAATTTTTATCAGGGTTGCCACGCTTTTGCTCTTTTTAATTTTCCTGACTTTTCCAGGTTTTCCAGGTTAAAAAACGGAATTTTTCCAGGTTTTTAAAACGAAAATTATTCGAAAACATCAATAACTTCATTTTTAAATAAATATTTAATCACCACGTTTTTTATAGAAATTAAGACATTCATAAATTTGAAATTCAATAACATATAATAATTAAAACTTGCTACTTTGTTACTGTAACTTCTCCAAAAATTATTCTCTTTATTACAATCATTCATTTCTAGATTTTTCAACTAAAATTCTTCTTTTAAGACAATTTTTTAAAAATAATTATTGAAAAAGTTTTTTTATATTTCTAATTAAATTCATTTAAAATTGAAATTTTACAAAATTTTAAATGAAAATCTTTTAATGTTCATCTACGTACGAAAATTGTTAAACGCAATTCTTTGAAAATTGAATTAATTTTTAAATATTTATGTGAAATTAGGTTTCAAGAATAAACACAATAATTTTAGAAAACAACAATTTTCTAGGATTTCGATCAAAATTTCCTGACTTTTCCAAGTTTTTTCAAGGTTTATAAAATTCCCTGACATTTCCAGGTTTTCCAGGTTGCATAGCAACCCTGTTTTATCTTGACAAAATTTTTATATCTTATAATTTTTATGCAACCAAATTATTGCTTGACAGAATTCTTAAACCAAAATTTTAATTTATTTAAATTTAATTTCAATTCCAATTTTTGTTTTTCAATTTGATATCCTTACAGGATTTACATTTTTCGAGAATTCAATTATTTACATACATAAACAAAAAATTTATTTAATAATTGAATATTTCTTAAAATTGAATTTTTATGAAGAATTTTATCAAAATTTTTAAAAATACTTGAATTCTTTCGGTGAATTTAAAACAAAATTTTAAGAATAAATGCAATTTTCTATCATTATATTTAAAATTGTATAAAAAATAATTGAAATTCTGCGATAAGTTTTGTTATTTATGAAAATAATTGAATTCTTGCAACGAATTTTATTAAAAAATTTTTTAAAGAATTGAATTGCTGTAAAGAATTTTATTTGTAAAAATAATTTAATTCCGAAGAAAAATATTATTATTCATGAAAATAATTAATTTCTTGTGAAAAATTTTATTCAATTTTTTTTAAAATTGTAATTGAATTTTTCAGAATTTTTTAAAATTAAATTACATCGAGAAATTTCATTAAAAAATTGAAAACAATTGAAATTTGACAAAGAATTATAAAAAATTCTTTTTTAAATAATTGAATTCCTGTGAAAATGTTTATTTTAGAAAATAATTGAATTCTTGGGAAAGATTAAATTAAAATTTTTCAAATAATTAAATTAACTTTGAAGAATTTTATTTTTTACGAAAATAATTGAATTCTTTCCAAGATTCTTACAAAACATTTTTGACAATAATTGTATTTCCTAGGAAGAATGTTATATTTTACGAAAATAATTTTATTCTACGATTAATTTCATTATAATTTTTCAAATTTACAAACCATTTCTTCAAAATTTTTTTTAAATAATTTAATTCTCAAGAAAAGTTTTATTATTTATAAAAATAATTGATTTCTAACGAAGAATTTTATTCAAATTTTTTTTAAATAATTGAATTCCAATAAAAAAATGTATTATTTGTGAAAATAATTGAATTCTCAAGAAGAATTGTATTGAAAATAATTGAATTGTATATAGGAAAATTTTATTAAAATTGCAAGTTTATTAACTAAATCTTGTAAAAAAGTTTGTCAAAATTTTTTTAAATAATAGAATTTTTCAAAGAATTTTATTTATATTTTTCGAAATAATTGAATTTCTCAGAACTATTTTTTTCAATTCTCTGAATATAATTATTGAATTCATTGGAGAAACTTTCTGTGAAATTTTTATTAAAATTTTGTTTAAATAATAGAATTCTTTTGTAAAATTAGTAAAATTTTGTAAAAAAGTAGATATATTAAAAATAATTGAAATGAGGAAAATTTTTGAAATTTTGCCAAGAATTTTATTAAACAAAACACACTAAAATTCAGAATGTTCTTATAAATTCTAAAAATTTAATTTTTTCCAGTACTTTTAATGACTTTTCCCCGATTTTCCTGATACTTGTGGCAACCCTGCCTTAGAAAGACTGCACAACCAGGATTTTTTCTTTTTTTTTTTGCAGTAGACAAAAAGTAAAATTAAATAAACATTCTCAAAAAAAAAATCTTCGCCAACAGATAAAAATATACTACAAAATTCTACTAATAAAAATTTAGATTTCTTAAAATTACCCAAAAAATTCTATTTTGTATAAATGATTACATGCGCTTAAAGAAAGTTGCAAAAAAAAAAATTCCTGTTTTACGTTTTCACAGCAAGAACACGTTCCAAGTTTAACAAATTGGTCAATTTCAGTTAAATGTTGTTCACAAGCTGAATAAAAATTACTTATCGAATCGACAATATTTTTATAGAGTCCTCACGTAAAATGTAATACAAGGTGAAAGTAGGACTAAAATTAAGTAAATTCTTTACAACGAACGCACATTCTCTATATACAAGATACCGCTATATGCCGTAACGATCAAAGCAATTTTTCAATTGCAATCCACTGTCGATTCAATGAACAAATCGTGATATGAATTTTAGTATAGAAGAAAAAAAATGGATCATCTCTTTTTATTACACAATATTTAATTTGGAAATTGTACATCTAAATCCAAATAATTATTCAAAAAATAGAAACATCACATTTTTTCCTCCAAAAATTAAAAAAAATTCTCCAAATGTAATCAATTAAATTATTTTATTTTTATTTTTAATCATAAACGGGTTTAAATAAATAATAAATTGATAATTTAAAAATTTAATAATTAAATTATTAATAACTTAAAAATTTAAATAATTAAATTATTGTTAATTTAAATACAATCAATAACCTTTTACAAATTTATGAAAGAAAATGAAAAAAAAATTAACTTGAAAAAAACTTAATGCATTAAAAAAAAATACATAAGACAAAAGAATCATTCAGAGAATTCTATTGAGAAAAATAAATTTGATGAAATTGTCTTGCCGAGAAGAGTACTTTGTGAGTCTATGACAATGATGGGTGTTTTGCGAGAGAGGAAACAAAAAGAACAATAAAAAGTGGGGGACAGGGGGGGGGGTTGTATAAAAAGAAAAACCGTGTGAGTGCACAATATACATACATGTTTAGGGAGACACACATGTTCAAAACGAACATGCTCATAAACAAATCGGGCGCGTTTTATTGGAATGTCAAAGCGTAATATTGGTATTCTTGGCGCGCGGATTCCCCAAAAATATGTAAGCTTGCGTGCTGCATGCTAATGGTTATACATATATATATACACACAATACAAGGGTGATGGCAAGCTTGTATCATCTTTTTCTATCTTTTCCTTTTTTTTCGCGCATCCGGTTTTTGTCATCACTACGTTCGATCATTGACAGGTGGTTTCAAAAAAAAAAATCTTTGTCTCCCCCAAAAGTAAATATTCAAAAAAAAAATTTCCATAAAATTAAATCAACCAATTCATTCAAATCAAAAATCTTCTATAATAAAAAACTTTTCTTCTAAAAAAAAATTTGTTAATCAAATTTATAAAACAAAAAAACAGATAAATAGAAAACGAATAAAAAATATAAACACGTTCAGAAAGATTATAAAAATATATTCAAAAAGAATATTTATTCATAAAATAAAATAAAATTGAAAATTTTCCATTGAAAATGATTTATTTAGTGAACGAGCATAGAATAATATTATTTATATTTTTCTCCAATTTTTATACTCTATCAAAAAAGGAAATGGAAGAAGGTTGACGATCTTTTCCGTGGAAGTAAAACCGCGGAATTGAACGATTGGCTATTTCACACCACATTGACCCCTTCTCATATCAGCATTCATTTTATTTCATCCCACAATGCGAATTTCACGCCCTGGTCATTCGATTTCTTCCCCGAGAAACCTCAATATATATTATTTTATTCTTTTAATTTTTATTTTTGCAAGTCAGCTCGTGAAGATTTCAATTTTTACTCTAATAAAGTGCATACAAAGAAAAAGATTTTTCTCTTCTACGAGAATAGAAGAATTGCACTCGTCTTCTAAAACCCGCACTATTTACTATACTATTTTTATAATATGTGACGCTCCACGAGAAAAGGGACCTTATTTACTCTTGTCATAAGGTCCCTTTTCTCGTGGAGCGTCACATATGCTACAATTTCGATAAATTTTTTTAGATTTGTGACACAATTTACACAACATTTTTTTTTAAAAAATTAATTATTTAAAAAAATTTACTCTGATAAATCACATTATCTAAATTTAATCTTAAAATTTTAATTTAATTTAAACTCTAGTTATTTTTAACTATTTAAACTAATTATTAATAACTGGTAATTAGTTATAAACTATATAGTTATTTTTAACTAATTCGCAGATTTTCAGAGAGTATCGATTTAAGAGACAAATATGTTAATGACTATTGAACAGAGACCTGATCAGCTGTTGGCCCACATTTATTGAGATTCCTCTTTTTCTATATAGCTACACTGTCACGTCAGGGGTTGAGATAAAGACCCCAAAAGCAAACCTCCCTGGGTCCCCGGGGAACTTTGCGCAGAACATTCGTTCTCTTACAAATATCACAGTTGCTCGTATCTGAAATGAGGCTGAAAACAGTCACAAAATCAAGCCTGCCGGCGAGTATAACTCAAAAAAAGAAAAAAAAGAAATTCCAATCGTTTTTTCTCAGCTCCTTGCAAATACACTTGTTCTTATCAGTCAAATAAAAATTACAATACCTTTATACCGACAAAAAGTAAATTTAAAGTATTCGTATCCTTTCCATTTTTTTTTAATTCTTCGCTCTATTTTTATAGCGTAATAAATTTTATTACAGTTTGTAATTGTAACAATCGTATAATAATCACAGTAAATCGTGAGGTATTATAAAAAGTGTTGCATATTAAATTAACACCAAAAAAGACTAAAATAATCAATTTTGGTGTCATTTTTTACAATGAATAAAATTTTAGTTTATTAAATTTTTTATAATCTATAAAACATGAAGATATCGATAACTCCGAGTCTTCGACTCGGAGCGATCGATTTCTTCGTATTTTATAACAATTAAAGATGACCAAATAAAAAAATCATTATATATTTTATATTATAAGAATATTATATTAAATTATTTTCATTATTTCAATTCAATTATTATGTTCAAAAAATTTTAACTACAATTTTACTTTATATCAATTATTTTTAATAATTTTCGAAAAATTCTTTGGCAATTTTCAAATCCATTTGTTTATAATATTCAATTTCACGAAATTTCAATTATTCCTAAATTCTTTAATTAAATGCATATTAGAAAATAAAACCTTCAAATAATATAAAAGAAAATTCAATTAAACTTTTTCAAAAAAATTAATTTCAAAATTCAATTATTTCTAAAAATTCACGCTATATTGCTTTTAATATTCAATTATAATCTAAAATTTTAACTGAAATTCATTTTTATGAAATGAAAATCAATTTTTATTAGACAATTCTACAAGAATTTAATTATTTAAATGCAGAAGTAAATAATTTATTAAATAATTGAATGTTTCTCAAAATTCAATTCTCATAAAAAATTTTATTAACAAATTTTTAAATAATTGAATTCTTTTGTCGAATTTTATTAAAACTTGCAAGAACATAATTACTTTTTTAAAGGAATTCAATTATAATTGTATGGAAAATAATTGTAACGCAACGTTGAGTTTTCTTATTAGTAAAAATAATTGAATCCTTAAGAAGAATTTTATTACTCTTAAAAATAATTGAATTTCTGCAATAATTTGTAACTTCTCTAAAATTAAATTTTTTTCTAGTTTTTTAACTAAAATTTTTCAATAAATCTATTATTTTTAATAATTTTCAAAAAAAGTTCTTTGAGAATTTTCAAATTCATTCGTTTACAATTCAATTTTACAAAATTTCAATTATTCAGAAATTCGACAATTAAATATATATTGAAAAATAAAAACTTGAAATAATTTCAATAAAAATTCTATTAAACTTTTAAAAAGAATTAATTCTACAGAATTGTTTGTCAAAAATATGAAAAATTAAGAATTTCAATGATTTTAATTTGAAACTTTTTCAAAATTTAATTATTTCTAAAAATCCACGTTATAATGCTTTTAATATTTAATTATAATCTTAAATTTTAACTGAAATTCATTTTTAAAACCATTTTTATTAGTAAATTCTACGAGAATTCAGTTATTTAAATACATAAATAAATAATTTATTAATTTCATGTTTCTTGAAATTAAATTCTTATCAAAAATGGAATCAACAAATTTTTTGAAATCATTAAATTCTTTGGACGGTTTTTAATAAAATTTCTAAGAATAATTACATTTTTCGAGGATTCGATTATAATTTCATTAAAAATAATTGAAATTCTGCAATGAGTTTTATTATTTATGAAAATAATTGAATTATTACGAAGAAATTTATAAAAAAATTTGTAAATAATTGAATTCCTGTAGGGTCATTTGGGGTAAATGTAAACAGTAGATGTTTCAGCTAAATTTACAAATTTAAAAATAAGTACGACGTCAATATTTTCACCTCAGCTCATCTACAAGATGTTCTGAGTATTGCCAATATTTTATTTTGACAATTGGCAATGCCATAGTGTAAGTTATTTTTTAATGCAAAAAAGATTGAAAATAAAAATTTTACTGTTTCAGTATTTTGTCTCGCATTTGCATAAAAATAAATTTAAAAATCAAACAAAAATATGTAATTCTTCCTTATTAAGGGCATTTGAACCATTATGACGTCACAGTGTGACGTCATAATGGTTCAAATTCCCTTAATGCCCTAACAAAAATTGACTTTGATTTTTGATTTTCGTCAATTTAGTTAATAAATAATTAAGTATTAATTAAATAATTAATTTACCCCGAGAATTCGAAAACTCGGGGTAAATGTAAACAGAACTTGATCTACATTTTAAAAGAAAATAATTGAATAAATTTGCTTCTATTTCACAATTTCATTAATTTGGCAATGTAAAATTACATAGAAAAGGAAATTAGGTCCTCTTTAAAAAAACATATTTGATAGAAAAAAAAAATTTTTTTTTTGGAAAATTTGATTAATTTTTTAAAATATTTTTAGGTTCATCCGCCATTTTGAAAATTTAAAATTTGACTTCAAATTCGTATTCAGCGACCTCAAAAGCCCCCTAGTAGCCAGATTCAAGCAAAGTTGATAAATTTTTAAAAATATTATTTTTAGGTTCATCCGCCATATTGGATCCACCATTTTGAAATTTAAAAATTCGATTTTAGATTCTTATTCAGCAACCTTGAAAACTTCTTTTTACCAAGTTGAATGAAAATCTATTAAAATTTGTTCAAGTTATTCAAGTTTTTACATTACTAATTTTGTAATGGTTGATTGTTTATTTATATGATACATTATCAGTCAACTGGTTGATTTACTACACATCTACGAAGAATTTTTTTTCAGTTTTTCCATCCCTTAAAACAGTAGTATACTTGAAATAACTTGTTTCTTAAACCTCGCTTAAGGTATTTGTCACGCGACTGGTCACTCTCAAAAGTTTGTATCTGTTGACTGTACTTATGAAACGATTATGAATGCGAGTTTCCGAAAAACTTTTGCGGACGTACAGTTTGACACACAGATGTTCTCAATGTATATTCATAACCTCTCGCATGAAAAACGATCGTGGCAACGTCGCAAGTTTAGCGTATGGCCGTCTTTAAAATTTCGCGCCAAAAGTAGCAGACGAGCTGTAGTATTTAACAAGCGCTATTGCCACGTTTACGAATTCACCTGTCATTTACAATAAATGTTAAAATAATTTTTCAAGTTTGATGTTAAATATCTTTTAAACAAGACGGTGAAAAATTTTCATTTTTTTTTATAAAAGTTCATTTTGGTTCAATAAATAAAACTTTAGTTTTTCTAAAAAATCTGTCGATTAGTATAAGTGCAAAAATTAAAAATCTGTGGTTTTCATATGGTTTTCCTATACCTTACATGTTAAAAATCGAAACTTTGATTTCATTTTTTGAGACTTACAGACGGTCAATTTTATTTTAATAGGCCTTATTTTGTAGATAAATATCCAAAGAATAATTATGTGAAATTTAAAAAAAAAACTGTCGAAAACGAATTTACGCGACAAATACCTTAACTACAGTGGTGTTTACATTTACCCCGAATTTTAGGAAATTTTCAAAATCTCGGGGTAAATGTAAACAGTCAGTTTTAGGCGATTCAGGTGCATCAATATTTTTTTGCACCTCATAAAATTTTTCTAGGGAACACTAGCAACAAGTTCATGCAAAAGAAATCCGTCCGTTTTACCTTTTAACAAAAAAAACTAATGTTTCCCGTGTGGAAAAATTTTAGGGCGCTGACCAAGCGCTTAATAGACTGTCTAACGTCTTTCTAGACCCAGGGCAGACGGTCTTGTCGAGCGGCTGTTCAGAATTGAAACGAAACTTCCACGCTATCGTCTAGAATAGACCAGCGTTTCTGGTCTGATCAGCAGTGCTAGTAAATTCTAATCTACGTCTATTAAAAATTTCTCATTATATGTTATGACAACTATTCTTAGAATGATAAAACTTAATTATATTTGAAATAATTTTGATGACTTTTTTTTACATAAAAAGTATAAAAAAATATTTTAATTTTCTGTATTTTTCACTTCAACTTTCTTTAAGCGAAAGGCTTTGTGTCCCTCCCAATCTTTGGCATTGGAGATATAGTAGTCTTTTTGTAAAATAAAATTTACTGCAAATCAAAACAGTCGGATGAAACTAGCAGTCGTACTCAGCACCAATCTTTAGGCGTCAACCACTAATTAATGAAATTAATAAATAAAAACTTACTAAATTTGCTATTTAGTGTAGAATTTATTCTCAAATAACAATATTCGATGGTTTTTTAAATCATTAAGTATTACTAAATTTGAAGGAGAGGCATATTTGTAGATGACGCCTAAACATTGATGCTGAGTGCGACTTCTAGCTTCATCCGACTAGTCAAAACACATAGAAACACATCAAAATCTATTTTTTCAGTGCACATTTAAAATTAAATTATACAGAAAACAGCAACAACATAGCACATTATTATTCACATAAAACAGAAACCACAACGAATACTAAAATTCACAAAGAAAATGCACCATACGCTGACTGATCTAACGACGCCAAACGACGCGACGCCATTAGGCGCCATGTTACTTAACAGCTAGGCATACATCGACGCATGCGCATATAAAATCCTAGACCAAATCTAGACGGTCTTTATAACACCGTACTAGGCGGACATGTTTGACTTAGATTTTTTCTAATAAGCCCATCTGTTAAGTCACTGATTCGGGACTTGATGGACCGTCTAGAATTAGACAGACTTGATGATTGCTAATCGGGAAATCATTGGACTCTAGACTGCCACAATATTTTTCCACACGGGTTTTCGTGAAAAATAGATATTCCGTTTACATTTACCCCAATTGACCCTAAAAATTTTTATTATTTATGAAAATAATTGAATGTTTGCGTAGAATTTTAGTCAAATTTTTTGTAATCATAATTATTTTGGAAAGTTTTATTAAAATAGTAGATATTGAAAATCATTGAATTTTAGAAAACTTTTGAAAATAATTGAAATTTTGACAAGAATTTGATTAAAATTTTGTAAAATAATTGAATATCAGAGAAGAATTTTATTATTTACAAAGAGAATTGAAATTTTGACGAGAATTTTTTTAAATTTTTGAACACAATTGAATTTAGTAACTATGTTACTAAGTTAGTTAGTAAGTTAGTAACTAAGTTAGTAGCTTACTATTCTCCCTGGAGAAGCTAAATTCGTTGAAATTTTACAAATCGTTGACTTTGGTGTTTTATTTAAAGTAAAATTTAATTCAGAGTTAAAAATAACACAAAAATAGATTATTTTAATCCTTTCTGGTGTTAATTTAATCCTGGAGGGATTAAACTGTTGCAGAATATTTTAATCCTTTCTGGTGTTATTTTAACACCTCATGTTTTACTGTGTATCCTTTCCAATTTTTTTTAATTCTTCGCTCTATTTTTATAGCGTAATAAATTTTTTTACAGTTTGTAATTGTAACAATCGTTTAATAATAATATCAAAAATAAATAATTTAATCCAAAAAAGAGGGGGAAAGGGCCAAAGGGGGAATTTTTAATTTAATAAAAAAATAGTAACGAAATGGTGATAATTGACGACTAAAGGGTTAGGAGAGTAAAATTCTAAAGTGGTCGCTGGTTAAAATACCACTGTCACTTTAATTAAAAGAGATAACTCTTAAAATTCACTCGTACGTGGAGTATATACGTATATATGCGGCAAAGTGGGTTTCAAGATAAACCTAATTGCAGTAACCCGATCTCGTATGGTAATACGGAAGGCGTCTCCGAAACAATGTTTAACCTGAGCGACGGGTACGCGGGGGACGTGTATTGTTATTTTAATAGGCATTATTTGATTTTAAAGTTCAATGAATGCCAGTGTGTTCTTGAAGGGAGATTTGATTGCCCCGCCGATAGGGTCGAACCCTGTTATTTCGCTCCCCGATTCCCTATTTTCTATCGACGACTACGCACTACTATATACAAGAAAAAGAAAAATCCATTCATTCTCAAAACCTGACATATAGCATCATCTTATATAAATCATCTCTGCTTTAAAAGAAGAAAAAAGAAAAAGTGACAAATACTGCCTCAACCTATTTTTCCACCTTCTCAACTTTTTTATCAAAACTCCTTTTATTTCCGAACACTTTTAATAATAAAGTAATATTTATTAATCAGTTTATTATATATAGAAAGATATAATGTATCATCTGGACAAAATCCCTTTTATAAAAACAAATGGTATATAAGGATCCGGATAATCTGGAATTGAAAATCTGTCAACGGATTTGAGGAGCGGGAGGAGGGGAGTTCCCATCTATGGCAGTTGATTGGCCACAAAGGGAGTAAAATAGGCTAAAGGAGAGTTGAAGGTTGGAGAGAGCTACTAAACTCGCCTTCAGTAAATAGAGTCTAATCAACTGTGCGAGGTCGGTCTGATCGGCCAGATTCCAGCCTAAAATGTTCCCTTTCGCACCCCTACACAACATGCATTCAGTCCCCTAACTCCTTCGATTTACTCCCGTATATACGAACGTCCAGAAAGAGAAATTTTTTTCTCAAAAATAAACCTTTCGAAACAGATAAATGTAACTAAAGTTTGTCACCTAAAATAATTCATAATAAATAACTAAATTATCAAAGAATAAGAATAAATAACTAAATTATCGTATTTTTTCCGTTCCCGAACATTTCCCCGAATCAATTTTACCGAACAGTAATTTTACCGAATTCTGTGTATGCTTTGGGGTTTTTTTTTTCTTTAAAAAATATTGTTTGACAAATCTATAAATCCATTATTTTTAATAATTAATAGTTAATTTCAGAAGATTTTGAATTATTAAAATTTTTTCAAAAATCTAAGTTCATTAAAATTTCTAATTAAATTCATTCTACATATTTATATTTTATTTTTATAAAAAAAATTTGAATTAAAATTTTTATTTAATTTATTATTACACATTTTTAATGAAAAAAAACCGTTTGTTTCACGAGTAAACTAAAAAGAAATAGAAAAAAACAAGTTTTACAGTCACGGCCCTGAGAGGGCGGGGCCTAAGTCGGAGAGGGGAGATGAGAGCGAAAGAGAGTAGAGTGTTCTTCTCTTTTCCTCTCATCTCATCCCCACTCCGTCTTTCGGCTTTGCCTCTCAATAATCGTTACGAATTTCAATTTTATTGATTTTTATAATCAATTACCGCTCGATTGTTCGATAGATTTGGATTACTCGAAGTGACTTTTGAACTATTTGCTATTGACTTTCGCTTCCGAGGATTGTAGACGACCAAGAAGATGCGGCAGTGCATTTAAATTAGATAGTTGAGTAGCACTGTGCATATTCATTGCTCTTCTACTTAAAAACTAACCCTCTCTCACTCGAGAATTGAAAAATCAGACATAAAAAAGCATTTTTGCAGTAAAAAATATTAGTCTAACGAGTTTAAAATGAATTCTTTCCTAATTAGATCCTAATTAATTTATCTAATTTTTAATATTTTACCATACCTAAATAAAAATTCCTAAGCTCGAATAAATAATTAAATATTTTCTCCTTTTATAATTATCGCTAAAAACTCAAGACAACGGAAAAAAAGAGAATAAACATGCGACTTGGGGGGGAAAAAATACCTTATAGTTGTTTTGACAGAGAGGAAGAATGCTAATAATGCTGAAAGGGGGTCAGCATCGACAACGAAGAAAGAGAACGATTATACGAATTGTGCGCTCTCTAATTTACACAATATGAAAGACAAGCGACTTCTTTTCAATTTTTCATCCCTAAAACATCACCCCGCAATTATTGAAGACGCGAACAAATTGAAGGTGACAAAGCTGCTAGTCTAGACAAATAGTCCCTCAACGACAATTTGCTTTCGCACCCCGAAGATGCCTGTCGACGAGATCGAAACAAAGTTAGGCGAGAGCAGGATCGAAATTATTTCTTTTTCTCTCCGTTTTTTATTCATTTACTTCTTCCAAGAATATAATTATAGAGGGTGGATGAATTTGACGATGAAACGGTCATCATAGACGACGCATTAAATTAATCTTCAAAAAAATTAGTTTCATATAATCTATAACCGTTTTCACAGTAATACGTGAGGTGTTAAAATAACACCAGAATGAATTAAAATAATCTGCTACAGTTTAATCCCTCTAGGATTAAATTAACACCAGAAAGGATTAAAATAATCTATTTTTGTGTTATTTTTAACTATGAATGAAATTTTACTTTAAATACAACACCAAAGTCAACGATTTGTAAAAATTCAACGAATTTAGCTTCTCCAAGAAGAATAGTAAGCTACTAACTTAGTTACTAACTTACTGACTAACTTAGTAACATAGTTACTAAATTCAATTGTGTTAAAACATTTTTAAAAATTCTCGGCCAAATTTGAATTCTCTTTATAAATAATAAAATCTTTCTCTGATATTCAATTATTTTACAAAATTTTAATCAAATGCTTGTCAAAATTTCAATTATTTTCAAAAGTTTTCTAAAATTCCATATGATTTCCAATATCTACTATTTCAATAAAATTTTCCAAAAGAATTCCATTATTAAAAAAAATTTCAATAAAATTCTACGCAAACATTCAATTATTTTCATAAATAATAAAAATTTTTACAGGAATTTAATTATTTACAAATTTTTTTATAAATTTCTTCGCAATAATTCAATTATTTTGATAAATAATAACTTTTTGACAGGGATTCAATTATTTTTATAAATAGTAAAATTGTTTTAGGAATTCAATTATTTTTATAAATAATAAAACACATTGCAGAATTTCAATTATTTTTAATGACATTTTAATTGAATTCCTCGAAAAATGTAATTATTCTTAAAAACTTTATTAAAATCCGTCCAAAGAATTTAATGATTTCAAAAAATTTGTTGATTCCATTTTTGATAAGAATTTAATTTCAAGAAACATGAAATTAATAAATTATTTATTTTTGTATTTAAATAATTGAATTCTCGTAAAGTTTACTAATAAAAATGGTTTTAAAAATTAATTTTAGTTAAAATTTTAGATTATAATTAAATATTAAAAGCATTATAAAGTGGATTTTTAGAAATAATTAAATTTTGAAAAAGTTCCAAATTAAAAACATTGAAATTCTTAATTTTTCATAATTTTGACAAACAATTCTGTAGAATTTATTCTTTTTAAAAGTTTAATAGGATTTTTATTGAAATTATTTCAAGTTTTTATTTTTCAATATATATTTAATTGCATAATTTCCGAATAATTGAAATTTTGTAAAATTGAATTGTAAACGAATAAATTTAAAAATTCTCAAAGAACTTTTTTAAAAATTATTAAAAATAATAGAGTTGTTGAAGAATTTTAGTTAAAAACAATAGAAAAAAATTTAATTTTAGAGAAGTTACAAATTATTGCAGAAATTCAATTATTTTCAAGAGTAATAAAATTCTTCTTAAGGATTCAATTATTTTTACTTATAATAAAACTCATCGCAGCGTTACAATTATTTTTCATACAATTATAAATAAATTCTTTGAAAAAAGTAATTATGTTCATGCAAGTTTTAATAAAATTCGACAAAAGAATTCAATTATTTAAAAATTTGTTAATAAAATGCTTTATCAGAATTGAATTTTCAGAAACATTCAATTACTCAATAAATTATTTACTTTTGCATTTAAATAATTAAATTCTTGTAGAATTTTCTAATAAAAATTGATTTTCATTTCATAAAAATGAATTTCAGTTAAAACTTTAGATTATAATTGAATATTAAAAGCAATATAACGTGAATTTTTAGAAATAATTGAATTTTAAAATTAATTTTTTTGAAAAACTTTAATTAAATTTTCTTTTACATTATTTGAAGGTTTTATTTTCTAATATGCATTTAATTAAAGAATTTAGGAATAATTGAAATTTCGTGAAATTGAATATTGTAAACAAATGGATTTGAAAATTGCCAAAGAACTTTTTCGAAAATTATTAAAAATAATTGATATAAAGTAAAATTGTAGTTAAAATTTTTTGAAAATAATAATTGAATTGAAGTAATGAAAATAATTTTGAAGAAGTTTTTGTAATATAAAATAATGATTTTATTACTTGGTCATCTTTAATTATTATAAAATATGAAGAAATCGATGACTCCGAGTCGAAGACTCGGAGTTATCGATATCTTCATGTTTTATAGTTATAAAAAAATTTAATGAACTAAAATTGCATTCATTGTAAAAAATAACACCAAAATTGATTATTTTAAGTTTTTTTTGGTGTTAATTTAATCCGCAGCACTTTTTAATACCTCACGATTTATTGTGTTGTCATCTACTATCTTATGTTGTCTTTAGTACCTTACCTTACAAAACAAATTAAATTTTTCATAACTATAAAACCTCCTCAGTGTAAATTTAATCATCCCTTTTTTCTCTGTGTGAATTGAGGAAAATTTTTGAAAATTGAAATTTTACCAAGAATTTTATTAAAATTTTTGAAACTTCTGGCAAATTTACAGATCTTTACAAAATTTACGGACAAAGTTCGAGCCCTGCAACGAGAAACAGACACAAAAAAGCGAATACACAATTCCTCCCTTAACACAGGGTGTCTTATCACCTTAAAAATGTTTCTTCAACTCTTATTTCGCACCGCGAAGCGATAAATTATTCCACTGTTATTATTTATTACCACGCCATGCCACTTGGTGTAGTGGGCTTCTTAATTTCAAGAGAGAAGGAAAAGAGAAGTCAAAAGAACCAACCGGAAACGTTGATATAGTATTAGAAAAAGAGGGTGTGTAATAATCGTCGACAATAAATGTGAATCGCGCACTTGATTATTATGATTGTTCCGACTCCTTTTCGACGACAGTATACATATATATAGAGTAACCCTCAAATAACTTCGTATCTCGTTAGTTCGCTTTCGACCCCATATATAGTATGTATATACGATTGATGCGGAGGAGACGGCTGACGTTTCCGTTTTACGGGGCTCGAAAGGTCTAAGGGTGAATGACTGGGTTGCAATTTGAAAAATTACAGGAGGCCGCATACGTTTACGGGTGTATAGTAACCCTCGTATATTTTCGAATTCCGTGAGTACCGTGTCATGAATACAAGTTCGCTTTCTTATCCCATCATACGAAAATTCTACACTTTTCACGCGGAAATTTGGAAATTTTTTCAAAAAATTAGCGAATGTTCAAAAATCTGCTTTCAAGCCACGCTTTTGTTCTTTTCAAATTACCTGACTTTTCCAGGTTTTCCAGATTAAAAAATGGAATTTTTCCAGGTTTTTAAAACGAAAATTATTCGAAAACATGAAGAATAGAACTTCATTTTTAAATAAATATTTAATCATTATTTTTTTTATAGAAATTAAGATATTCAAAAATTCGAAATTCAATAGCATATAAGAATATTATTGTAAAACATGAAGATATCGATCACTCCGAGTCTTCGACTCGGAGCAATCGCTTTCTTCATGCGTTATATAATAATTAAAATTTTATTAAAATTATTTTGAAAAAAATTGAATTGTTAAGCAAAGAATTGCATTAAAATTTTTGAAAATAATTTTATTCGTTAAAGAAATTTAATTAAAAATTTATTGAAAATAATACTTATATTCTAATAAATTAATTGTAACAAAGGTTATTAAAATAATTAAATTTCTTTCACACATTTTAATACAATTTTTAAAAATAATAACTTTTTTCGAGGAATTCCATTAAAATTATATTAAAAAAAAAAAATTGAAATTCAGAATATTGAGTTTTATTATTTATGAAAATAATTAAATGTTTCCGTAGAATTTAATTAAAATTTTTTTAACTAATTGAATTCTTTTAGGAATGTTTATTAAAGTAGCAGATATGGAAAATCATTGAATTCAAGAAAGTTTTTGAAAATAATTAAAATTTTGCCAAGAATTTTATTAAAATTTTTTTAAATAATTGAACTTCTAGGAAGAATTTTACTACTTTTGAAAATAATTGAATTTCTACAATCATTTGTAATTACTTCAAAATTCAATTTGTTTTAGTGTTTTTAACTAAAAATTTTAGATACTTCAAAAATCTGACAGAAATTCCATTCCACATTTTTTATTTTCCTGACTTTTTCCTAATTTTCATCAAAAATATCTACTTTTTTTTATCCTGCTAATAAATTGAATTCCTGCAACAAATTTTATTATTCATAAAAGAATTTAAATATTTATAAAAATAATTTAATTCTTGCGATGAATTTTATAAAAAAATTTTAAATAATTGATATCTTTCGCATTATTTTTATGGAAATTCTGATTTAAATAATTGAATTTCTCCGAAATTTTTATTATTCATGAAAAGAATTGAATTCTTACAGAGATTTTTCGAAAAAAATTTTTAAATACTTGAATTCTGTTTGTAAATTTTATGAAAATAGTAGATATTAAAAATTGTGAAATTGCGAAAAGTTTTTAAAAATAATTAAATTTTACAAAGAAATCTATTAAACTTTTTGAGAATAATTGAATGGCTGTGTAGCATTTATTTATTACATTTTTTTGAAAATAATTAAATTCCTAAAAAGCATTTTATTTTTTATGAAAATAATTGAATTTTGCGAAGAATTTTATTAAAATGCCCACAAAATAATTGAATTTTCCGGAATAATTTTGTTATTTTATAGTCATAATTGAATTTCTTCGAAGAATTATTTATGTAAATAATTGAATTCTTTCAAAAAATTTTTAAAAATCATTTTTTTAAATAATTTATTTTTCGAGAAATTAAAATGAAGTTTTTAAGAATAATTGAATTTTTTTTTAGCAATGCCTGTAAAATTGTATTAAAAATAATTTAAATCCTACGATGAATTTTATTATTTATGAAAATAATTTAATAGTTGCAAAGAATTTTATTCAAATTTTCAAACATAATTGAATTCCTCAGAAGAATTTTATTATTCTTTCGAAATATAATAATTACTAGATGGCTGTAAAATCTGATTTTAAAGAATTCCCCAACTATTTTTTCTCTTTCCTTGACTAACAACTTTTTTAATTATTTAATTATGTAAATTTTATTTTAAATAATTTAATTCTTGTGGAAAGCGAATTTTATCAAATTTTTTTTTTTTAAATTGAATTTCCATGAAAAATATTATTATTAGTGAAAGTAATTGAATTATTGTTAAAAATTGTTTAAAGACTTTGTTAAATAATTGATTTTTTCGAAATTTTTTTGAAAATGCTATTCTAAATTAATTGAATTCTTGTGGAAATTTTATATTTATTTATTTTTTTTTCATTTAATTGAATTTTGGATGAATTTTATCAAATTTTTTTTTTGAATAATTGAATTCTTTTGCGAAATTGTATGAAAATACTAGATATTGAAAACAATTGAGACGTGAATTTTGAAAAGGGCTGAACTCTAAAAATCTTAAGAGTCATTTTCACTGTCATTTTTTATGTAAAAGTGACGCTTATGGTTTTTAAAGTTGAGACCTTTTCAAAATTCACGATTCAATTGAATGTCCAATATTTTTTGAAAATGATTGAATCGTTTTAAAGAATTTGATTATAATTTTTGAGAACAGTTTTTTTATTTCTATAGAAATCAAAAAATTCGATCAAAATTCCCTGACTTTTCCAGGTTTCCAAGTTCTTATAAGACATTAGAAATAGACTCTTTTTCAAATAATATATCTTTTTTTACTGGTTTTTAAATAATGAATGTATACATGAAATTAAAGCTTGACGAAACACGCGAAACACATCTAAAACACTTGTTTCGAAAGTTCGATCACAATCAGAAGCGCTTAACCAGGTTGCTACGTGCTTGGAGGAAACTCCGGGATTACGTCGCAAGTATAGAGGGCCAGTTTATTACTCGCACGTGGGGTTGCTCTGTTTCCAGGTATGTACGTCGTATAATACCAATGTTCGTATAATAGCAGTGTATAGACGGTGTTACGCGGCAAAACCCTGGTGTGTTATAAGATAGGGGGTTTCTCCTCATTATTGCGTAGATACTAGGAAGCGGGAACCTAAATTGCCGCCCTAGGCTGAAACGATGTGGCCTCGATGTCGCGAGACTAACTGCTGGACCAATTAACTTTCAATTAGACAACGGAGATACTCTTATCGCGTCCGCAAGGGTAGATTTTATGGGTCCTTCTTTACCCGAACCTGCGACGTTTATGCCCTCGCTGATACATGACCGCCGAAAGGGTTCCAAGATATCGATCTCTATATATAAACCACAAGCCAAAAAGTCAAATTCTTTTCTGATTCGTATCTCGTGCTTAAATGTCGATCGAAGAAGAGTTTCGCCAGATTATCTAATTAGAGTTTTAGACCCGCATGCGTTCTTAAAATTCGCCGCACAAATCATTTTATATGAAGGTTTTATTGCTTGCGGAGTTTGGAACTTTGAGAATTTCTCACAAGCGCAAAGCGTTGGCCAACCACTTTCACATCCGTAGTGGTATAAACCATCACCAAGAACGACCGCACTAATAATTCTATTATTAATAATTCACAGTAGATGAGTGCGAAGTCTGCCATCCAGTAGTGGACCAACAATTAAGTCTTAACCAATACCCCCAGCCCACTTTCAAAAATAGAAAGCACGTGCACGTTTCATGCAAAATTACAAAACAACAATAGAATCATAAAATGATGATCCAATGGATGATTAGTTCTTAATGTAAACGTGACATCCTTCGCGTAACGCTACCGGTAGTTGACATTGCTTCGGAATTGCCAAATTGAGCACCAACTTCAGTGACCCGATGAGACAAAGGTGACTGGCAACATAAGTAAATAAGAAGAGAAAGAGAGAATCTAAAGATAAAAATACAGTATAGAGAGAAAGAGAGAAGCCCACAGACTGGACATCAGAGAATACACATTCGTATGTATGATTATGAAGACAAAGTTATCACCAAGTATCAGAAAGGAGGGAACAGGCCCGCAGGCAAATTGTTCATATTTGTGCATTACTCTCACGTGCAACGATACAATAAGGATTCCTTCGTATCGGGGGTTGCATGTTAAGTACTTTCTGTGTTTCCTCGAGAGCCCCCGCGCGCGTATTCCTACCAAAAGGAAACTTATTCAACGCACCTTTAACGTAGTAGCATTATTACAGAGAAATTTACAGACATGTGATGTTTTACAGACATATTGTCTTCGCATCAAAAAACTGACTCTGACCTCTTTGAGAAAAAAAGGAAACATTAACGGTTCCTTAAAGAACATTTTTTCATCGAAAAACTTTTTATACTCAAACTTTTTATGTACATACTCTGATTATATTTATACGTACTCTGATAAATCAGGTCACTATGGTATTTATCATTTAGGATACATTTTGTTCTGAATAGTTACTGCAGATTTAAGCTAAACGACAAGAATTATTCCCATTTTGAGAATACTATTAACATTGTTTTCTGCTTTCGACACTCAAAGACTTTCAAGTCCTTAAATTTCCTACTTTTCAGTTTACTAAATATTCACCAATGGAGTTAAAATTTCCCTTTTTATTATAACAGAGTTGCAACAAAAAATTAATTTTGTTTCCCTGCTTCCCAGACAAAATGTTAACAAAATTTTTCCCTGATCCTAAAAAATATTTTGATTCACTAAAAATAATTAGATACTCAAAAAATATTCTATTACATTTATTTACAAATTTCTTCAAAAGTCAAATTATTCAAAAACATCAATAACTTTTTTTTAAAATAAATATTTAATCATTATTTTTTTCCCATGGGAATTGAGATTTTAAAAAAAATTCAAATTTAAACATTTTGAAATTCAATAATATTTAAGAATGTTGTTATAAAACATAAAGATATCAAGCACTCCGAGTCTTCGACTATACAATTTTAATAAAATTCCACAAAAGATTTTTGATAAAATTCTTCGCAAACAGTCAAATACTTTCATAAGTAATAAAATATTCACAGGAATTGAATTCTTTAAAATATTTCATAAAATTTTTCCGACAAAAAAATCAATTTAAAAACTTTTTATAAAATTCTACCGCAAGAATTCAATTATTTTTACAAGCAATAACATTTTTCAGGAAAATTCAATTATTTATAAAAATTTAAAAATAAAATTCAAGTCAAGAATACAATTATTTTCGCATAGATAATAAAATGCTCTTCAAGAATTCAATTATTTTCATAAATAATATTAATTCTTCTCAGAAATTCAATTATTAAAAAAATTTGATAAATTCTTGAATTCTTTTTTTAATTCTTTACAATATTATATTATTCAATTATTTTCCCAAATAATAAAATTTTTCACGAGAATTCAATTATTTCCATGAATAATATAATTCTTCTCAGAAATTGAATTATTTTTTAAAAAAATTGATAAATTCTTTCTTCAATTCTTCACAATTATTCAATTATTTTCCCAAATAATACAATTTTTCACGAGAGTTCAATTATTTAAAAATAATTAAATAAAATTCTTCGTAAGAATTCAATTATTTTTATAAATAATACAATTTTCTCCACCAATTCAATTATTTTGATAAATAATAAAATTCTTCACATGATTTCAACTATTTAAAAGAAATAATGTAATAAAATTCATTGCAAAAATTCAATTATCATCGTAAATAATAATATTCTTCACAAGATTTCAATTATTTAAAAAAAATGTAATTAAAATTCATTGCAAGACATCAATTTTTTTCCTAAATAATAAAATTCTTCACAGGATTTCAATTATTTTCAAATTATTTTCATATAATTTATTATTCAATTATTTTCATAATAATAAAATTCTTCAACAGGATTTCAATTATTCTTAATACAATTTAAATAAATTTTTCAAAAAATTTAATTAATTTCAAAACGTTTACTAACATTCTTTATAAGAAAGAAATTATCAATTATTTTTAATAATGTTTGCAAAAGTTCCTAGAAAATTTTCAAATTCATTTGTTTACAATTCAATTTTACGAAATTTTGATTATTCAGAAATTCTTCAATTAAATATTTAGAAAATAAAAACTTGAAATAATTTTTAAAAAAATCCAATTAAACTTTTTTGAAATACAATTATTTCTAAAAATTCACGCAATAATACTTTTATAATATTTAATTATTATCTAAAATTTTAACTTAAATTCATTTTTAAAACAAGTTTTATTAGAAAATTCTACGGGAATTCAATTATTTAAATATACAAAAATGAAAAAACTATTGAATATTTCTCAAAATTGAATTCTCATAAAGAATTTTATCATCAAATTTTCAAATAATTGAATTTTTTCGACAAATTTTAATAAAATTTTTTATTATCTATAAAAATAATTTAATATTTTTTAAAAATTGAATTCTCATAAAGAATTTTATCAACTATTTTTTAAATAATTGAATTCTTTCGAAATTTTTATGAAAATAATTGAATTTTGGGGAAGAATTTTATTTTTTTTAAAGATAATTGAAATTTTTAAGAGAATTTAAAAAAATTTTATAACATAATTAAATTTTTACAAACATTTGTAACTTCTCTAAACATCAATTTTTCTTTTAAGGGAAAGAAACACCCTCCACTTTGACCCTTTAAAATTTTTAGTTATGAAAGAAGGTTTTATTTTTTTTCTTGCACCATTTTTGAAAAATTTTTTATTTAAAAATATATAGGTTGGTCAAAAAGGTAAAAAATTTGAAAATTAAATAATTTTTGTAGAGGTTAGAATTTTTATCTTTTAACTCGTTGCATATTTTTGCAAATCCATGCGAGGTTTTTGAAAACTATTAAATAAGTTTAGAAAAAAATTTTCTTTAAAAAATATTGAAAATTTTAAGAGAAGATTAATTTTGAATGTTCAAATTTTAAAACTTTTGACATTTTTCGAAAGCCCTGCGTATACCATCCTATATGTTTTTGGGTTAAAAATAGTGCAAGAAAAAAAACATAACCTTCTTTGATAATTAAAATTTAAATGGGTCAAAGTTGGGGGTGTTGCCTTCACTTAATAAAATTCTTCTATAAATTCGTTATTTCTAATAATTAATTACCTATATATATATTAAAAAATTAAAGAAAACTATAATTATGAATCCTGCACATTTAATTTTTTCCAGTACTTGAATAAAAATCCCTGACTTTTCCCTGATACGAAAGCCGAATGTATATTTTCTAATATAATTACAACAAAGAATGAAATGGGACAATATTTAAATAAACATCCAAAAGCTACTGCAAAATGCGGATATATTATATTTTAAGGAATTATAAATGTATTCTGACGCTGGAGATCTGCACATCTGCTACTGGCACTATTACGAATTGGTATTACGATAACCGTTTACATATTCCAGTCACAGAGATGACTGAAAGAAAGATATATGCGAATAAAGGTGCGTCGTTGTCGTATATACTGACCATAGATTCACCTTCCACGGTAAGGCTAGAACACTTCATTAAAGACACCAATGATAACAATTTGTATTGCATACACGTAAGATTCAAATTTCGAATTCTTGCAATACAATGTTCGCGATGGCGCCGAAAGCAATGATATTTTCTCAAAATGAATAATAGAGGCTAGGGGTATATAAATATACATTATAGCGAGATATTATTTCATCGTCTAGACAATTCGTCTCCTTAACACTAAATAGTAAAAAATAGTCAACTATTTTCAAACTATTTTTAAACAAAACTGTTAACAACTTTTTCTAACGAAAACTTTTAACTATAGTGTACAGCAGTGATTGGTACACTTGTAAACAAATTTACTTTCTATAGAAAAAAATTGAGATTAATTTCTCCTCTGCGGATATATTTAATACAAAAAATATAATTTCGGTATAATTTTTATTCGGATTTTCAAATTATACCTGAAAGGGAATAAGAAAGACGAGCCATTCACGCCTATTGATCTTTTGATCAATCTGGTATTGTTCGATCAAGTGATCATCCGGTTGGTCAAGGTGGATTTGATCACCTTGTTTCTTTAGTCGCTTTTGCCTGCTTTTGCCTTGCGTGGTATAATATATATTTATATATAAAGCGGTGGCAACTCTGAAATCGACAAAAAACTTGTCTGCTCATTTCGGACTCCTTCTCCCCTTCTTTCTTTGGGATATACGAATACGTAGTGTATAAAAAAGAAAACAATAAAGTTAATTTCTCCAGTGTCTCTCAACATTTTGTATACTATATTTCAAATCTCTTTCATACCACCAAAAATTTGTTTAAACTATTTCTTTTATCGTATCCGATTATATATATAGAAAACTTTCCTTTTTCTTAAAATTCTCATTAATACTGTTGTTCTGGCATTGTATTGTAAAGACAAGAGAAATTATTTTTCTTTATTGTTTTCACACATACTTTCTGTTATAAGCGTTTCAAAAGACGCGAGAATCAACTTTTTTCTGTCTCTGTCGCCGTGTTTTATAAATAGCATATATATAGCATCTCTCGTCTCGAAGAAAAGAAGCAAACCCACATATATTTAACATGATGTTTATCTCAAAGTAATTTCATACATATTTCATAAATATAAAAAGCAACGCCGCCGTGTAGTTTTTCAAAAGATAGCAAAAATAAAATGCAGATCTTATGCTCTAAATCTGAATAATATCACCAATAGATATCTATATTTACTTTTAGTTTATCTTGAAAAATTTATAATTAAATAAAGTATTTAATCCTCCATATCCACTCTGTAACAAAATTGCCAAAAACTCTAAGAAACAAATTACGAAATATATTAACAATATCCGTTTTAATATTACAATAGAATTCCAGGGTTAAACACGCTTTTGCTCTTTTCAAATTCCATGACTTTTACAGATTTTCCAAAAAACGGATGAATTTTTCCAGGTTTTTAAAATGAAAATTATTCGAAAACATCAATAACTTGATTTTTAAATAAATATTTAATCATTATTCTTTTATAGAAATTAAGATATTCAAAAATTTGAAATTCAATAACATATAATAATTAAAACTTGCTACTTTGCTACTGTAACTTTTTCAAAAATTATTTTCCAACATTACGATTATTCATTTCTAGAATTTTCAACTAAAATTCTTCTTTAAGTCCATTTTTTAAAAATAATTTTTGAAAAAGTTCTTTGTGAATTTTCAAATTCTTTTGTTTACAATTTAGTTTTACGAAATTTCGATTATTTTGACATTCTTCAATTAAATATGTTAAAAATTAAAAACTTCAGATAATTAAAAAATTCCATTAAACTTATTCATAAAAATTAATTCTACAGAATTTTTATAAATTAAAAGTATGAAAAGTTCAAATTTTCAAAGATTTTAATTTGAAATTCACTTTTAAATCAATATTTATTAGGAAATTCCACGAGAATTCAATTATTTAACTATAAAAATAAATATTTTATTAAACAATTGAATATTTCTTAAAATTGAATTTTCATAAAGAATTTTATCAACAAATTTTTAAATAATTGAATTCTTTTGACAAATTTTTAATAAAATTTTTAAGAATAATTGCATTTTTCGAGAATTTTGATGAAAATTGTATTAAAAATTATTGAAATTCTGACAAGAATTTTATTAAAAGTTTTGAAAATAATTGAATTTCGGAGAAAGATTTTATTAATCATAAAGATAATTGAAATTTTGACGAGAATTTTTGTAAATTTTTAAACATAATTGGATTTTTGCGAAGAATTTTGTTAAAGATATTTTTAAAAAAATTGAATTGTTACGCAAAGAATTGCATTAAAATTTTTGAGAATAATTTTATTCTTTAAAGAAATTTAATTAAAAATTGATTGAAAAAATACTTAAATTCTAATAAATAAATTGTAGGAAAGGTTATTAAAATAATTAATTTTTTTTGATAAATTTTAATAAAATTTTTAAGAATAATAACTTTTTTCGAGGCATTCCATTAAAATTGTATTAAAAATAATTGAAATCCTGCGATGAATTTTATTATTTATGAAAATAATTGAATTATTGCAAAAAATTTTATTAAAATGTTCAAAAAGAATTGAATTTCTATGAAAAATTTTGTTATTTTTGAAAATAATTGAATTCTTCATAAGAATTTTATTAAAATCTAAAAGAATAATTCAATTATTTCAAAAAAATTTAATTAAAACTGTATTTCATATTCCTGTGAATATTTAAGATTCCTGTGAAAAATTCTAATATTTTTGTAAATAATTGAATTCTTCGAAAGAATTTTAAAAAAACATTTTTCTAAATAATTGTTTTTTCCAGGAATTGTAATTAAATTTTTAAGAATATTTATATTTGTCGAGCAAATTTTGTAAAATTGAATTAAAAATAATTGAATTCCTGCGATGAATTTTATTATTTATGAAAATAATTGAATAGTTGCTAAGAATTTTATTAAAATTTTCAAAAATAATTGAATTCCCGAGAAGATTTTTATTAATTATGAAAATAATTGAATTATTGCGAAAAATGTTATTAAAATGTTTAAAAAGAATTGAATTTCTGTGGAAAATTTTGTTATTTTTGAAAATAATTGAATTCTTTATAAGAATTTTATAAGCATTGTTTTAAATAATTAATTTTTTCGATTTATTAATTTAAAATAGTATTAAAAATAATTGAAATTCTTCGATGAGTTTTACTATTTATGAAAATAATTGAATTCTTGCTTAGAATTTTATCAAAAATTTTGTTTGAAAATTGAAATTCTATGAAAAATAAAATATTATAACTTTATTATTATAATATTGTTCGTGTAAATAATTGAATAATATATGAAAATAATTTGTAGATAATTGAATTCCTGTGAAATTTTTATTATTTATGAAAATAATTAAATCTTTGCGTAGAATTTTATTAAAAATTTTTTTTAAATAATTGAATTCTTTTAGGAATATTTATTAAAGTAGTAGATATTAAAAATCATTGAATTGAGAAAAGTTTTTGAAAATAATTAAAATCTTGCCAAGAATTCTATTAAAATTTTTGAAAATAAACACAATTTTTTTAAAATTGAATTAATTTTGATAATTTATTCTATTAATATCAATTAAACTATGGAAGGATTTAACTCTTATCACTCAATATCCGTTCTATTGTATACAGAAAGGAATGAATCACTTTATCTTTATAGATTTTTCTTCGAGTGCAGTTTTTCTTTGTATATACAAAAAGATGCATACAGACCGTTTGCCATATACACAAAACAAGAAATGCAATAAATTAAAAGTGTTTACCTAAAAGCGTCTAGTCAGCCCGTGCCAGCTAATTTCTAGGCATGGAATAACTTTTGCGGTGGAGACCGATCCGCATTAAGATAGAGAGGTTGCTTGTAGCAGATAGCTGAAGTTTCGCTCGCTCCTCTCACTCTCTTATTCTCTCCCTCTCTCTCAAAACAGGAGGCGCATACTCCGACCACTGCGGGGATGCAGACTCCCGTATAGATACTCAATTAGCATACCCTCGTGCTTTTCATTAATAATCCTTCTAGTTAATCCTTATCTTCTCTCTCAATGGATGAGGGCGCGGTTTGTAAATTTATCCAATGTACACAGTATCACACTCTTGTTGACAACACTTGTTGATTATATAAAACTATACCAAACTCAAATGGAATATACACAGGCAAGAAAATACCTAATCAAATCACCAATGCTAATACTGGAATATACCCTCCATATATTACCGCAGATGGTAATTAAAAATCTGGAAATAATGCGCGGTAATAAATCTGAAAATCCACAACAAATTGAATATTGCGAGAAAAAATTATAAATGTGAGTATAAAAATGTTTTGATGATCAGAATCTGCAAAAATGGTTGTTGTAATAGAAAGACATTCGAGCAGAAGGGGAGCAAATCGAATTCATATGTTAATGCAATGTTGGTTTTTAAAATGAAAACATGATTGCATTTTATTATGATGACGACGACGCATAATTGGAGATAACTGCGATGCATAGTAATGACAACTATATTCTTTATAAGTGTAATCGATTGTGTAATAACGAACGAAGAATTGCATCTTAAAATCGTCTTCTATATTTGATAATCTACAGATGCCGATCTTAATAGATTATTGTTTGCAGAAGCTACTTTGTCAATGAACGAATCAATTCTTTTTTGTCCTTCATATTCGTCAACGCATGTACATTGATTCCTTAGATGATGCATATCAAGGTTTCTTATACTGAATTGCAAATTTGCAAATCTGTAAATCTCATCATGCAAAATGAATGAATTTCTATCAATTGAATTCCTTTGTTTCCTAATTCCATAAAATTCTTAATTTCTTTGTTCTTTTTTAGATATGTACAAAAAATTTGATGCTATATAATAATGCATCAAATTTTTGGTATGCTCTATCTTGATTAATACATCGAATTTCTAAAAATTTGAAAAATGTTAACAAATTTCTACAGATTTTTTCTAAGAAGATCCAAAACAATAAGAAATAAATGCTGATGTACTGCACCAATTGGATGATCCTCTAACAGAGTTTTATATCAAGTTACTTCAGAATCAACTAAATTTTTAAAAATTTGGCTTAAAATGGTAATTGCACTTCTCTAATTTGATGATATATACTACGGAGCTTCATCAAATTATTACAGAATTTTTTTACAAATGTTTCCCTAAAACGGACAAAAAGAAACGTTACTCTGCTCCAATTTGGTAGTCCACTAGAACTATATTTTTAAAAAAACACAAAAACAAACAAGTAAATTTTAAAGTATACTATACTCCAACTTGATGGGCCATTGAACTATTCCAGAATCAATCAATATTCTATACAGATATTTTCTAAAAAAGTCTAAACCCTAAAAGATAGGTTCTTCTAGATTCTTCATAAAGTATAGGTCTTAGCAGACTTTGATTCGATATGAGTTAATCTCAAAACTTTTTTCCCAAAAAAATATGCTGAAAATGTGTACGAAGATACTTTCAACATATCTTAAATTAAAATACTTCAAGTAACTAAAAAGCGTCTACCAAAACATCTTAGAAATTGCTACCAAAACATCATAAATTATAAGATACTTCTTTTTGCAGTGAAACCACTATAGTTATCATATAGTTTTTCTAAGGATATCAAATTGAGACAAAAAAGGAATCAAAACGTGTAACGTTTTGATTCCTTTTTAGTCTCAATTTGATATCTTTAGAAACACTATGCTGTAAAACTCCAGCAAAAGCAAAATTTACCTCCGTCAATTTTTTCCAAATACCACAAATTGAAACCATCAATAATCATTAACATTAATATTAACATTAACCATAAAAAAATGTAGAATCCCAACAATTAGATACACGTCCATTTAGGATGAAACCTCCAACTTAGATCAATAAATCCATTTATAATTCCCTGTAATCTTATAAGGACCCCAAAGAAATCACTATACAAACTGGTTGCGCACGTGGTCTGGAGTGATATAAACCTCGTGGCAGACGGAGCGGCGTAGGCGTAACGAAAATCTGATGTTTACAATCACGCGAAGGTCTCCTTGTTGGAATGGGTGGAGCCTTTCACTCGAACGACAAAGTGGACGTAACCAGGCAAACAAGGAACACACACGCACAGGTGATCATCCCGTCACGGCATCAAGAGAGGGTTGATAGTGTGCATTGAAAAGGGGGCGGTCACGTGATCAGAGTCACAAAACAAAGTGATTCGCTGGACGCGCCCTTGGGCGTCACTTGTTCAAGGTCACGCCCATTAAACGGCGCGCGCTCTCCGTTTCACTACCTCGTTTTCTCTCCTTCAATCGCATGTACTTTGGAAACCCAAAACTTGCCGTGGTACAGTTCCGTCTAGTCTATCGTAACTTTCAGAACGAACTTTTTCTCGGTCACCCCATGACACGGAAGTAAATTCTATTTCTTTTTTCCTCTATTTAATTCAACTGAATGTTTCGGTGTTCGACACTTTACAATGTGAAGACAATGATGTGAAGTGAGGGATTTTTTTTTAAATTGTGAAACCGTGGACATTGGTGCGTGCGGGTTGTTAATTGTTATATTGTTGGTGAAGAGAGTAAAAAAAGGAAGATGTTACCCTATCAGATGGCCATGGACTACGGGGGTTTTCAACGTCAAAGCCCCGTTGGAGTTGGAGTGGCTGGAGTCGGGGTCGGTGGTCCTCATCAGGGGACCGCCGGGGCGCTAAACATCAACCCCGCTTTCACGCACTCCTGGTTCGTACCGGCGGACCTCTGTGTCCCGTACAAACAGAGTCAGGGTCCTCTCCTCGAGCCAGGGCATGTTGTTTCTCTTTTTATACTTATTTCTCAATAATTATTTTATTTCATTTCTAATCAAGAAATATATAACAAAAGTATATCTGTCGTCTTTGCGTATATCTCAACTCTTTATTTTAATTTCAAACTCTAGTTTCTGCAATTGCTCATTGAATTTAAATCTCAAGGAAAAGTTGATAATTCCTCACCTTAATCGTTAAATTAGCATTTTAATTTATACTGACTGATTAATTAAACACACGAATATTTAAAATTTTTTTAAAATTATTTTTTTTTTGAAAATTCAGTCCATCTTTCGTGTAAAAATATCGGGTGCGAAAATACTGAGATAAGGAAATATTTTTTTCATATGATAAATCAGTATTAAGTACATATTGATTTTATCTTAAACGACTCGCCATGAAATCCCCCATAATCTTCCACTTATTTATATACATAAGAAGATTGAGTCTTTTACACTTGCCGTTGATTTATCGAGTAAAGTCACGCAAAGAACAGGTGCACATTTGTACTTTAAATGAAGTAGAGTGAGAAAGAGAGAGAGGGAGGTTAATTCAATTATGAATTAAAGAGCGTGTAAATTTTTACCATCATTTCTTAATTTGCATATCATTATTTTCATCTAAGCAATTAACAATTATACTATGTTTAATATTTTCTTTACTTATTTCAATTCTCTATTTTGGAACTAAATTTCTTTTTGGACTAGTGTTTTCATTGTATATAAATATACTAAAAATGAACTAATTTTCATTTCGAAAGTTTAAATAGTTTCTAAGGGCCAGTTTCACTATCTCCGATTAAAAGTTAATCAATGATTAAATCCTTAACCGACCAATCATAAGCCTTTAAACTGGTTTTAATCATTGAATAACTTTTAATCGGAGTTGCCCTAAATCCTTAACCGACCAATCATGGACGGTGAAATGACTTTAATCATTGATTAACTTTTAATCGGAGTTGATAAAACTGTCCCTAAATCTGAAAAACCGAAAATACCACTAATTCTAATTAATAAAGACTGAATTTTTGTAAAATTTCACTGAATCATTATCACTCCGTTAGCCATTCAAAATCCTTTATGCCTTTAGCCACTCCTATTTGGAACTAAATTGGCATTTTTCGTTGGGAATAGGTAAAATTTCGCTAATTCAGATTTAGAGAGTATTTTTAATATTAGAAAGAAAAGAAAAATCCATAAAGAATTTGCCGCCAAACGCATAGTAGTGATTTGATCTCCCGCGCATGAATATCTTTACAATGGTAAATTTTGTACGTGGTTTGACAACTCGATTTTCCTATTTTTTGTTTCTTTGTACACAAGCAAGGCACGCACATAGATTTCCAATTCATGAAAAAAAATTTCTAGCAAGGTGCTATTTGTATATTTTCGAAAAAAGAGAACACGCCTTTTCCATATACACATTTAGGTCATCAGCAGATAATAAATGTCTCCTAAATAATACCACGTTTCCTATACAAGCTAAACGTGACACTCGTACAAAATCAATTCGAAACATAATTAGAACAATAAGTTCAATATTTTCTCACCTCCTTAATTGTAGAACTGAATTTTTAGAATTTTCTCACATAACAATATTCAAGGTATGAAATGTATGAAATGTATGAAATGTATGAAGTGTATGAAATGTAAGAATTCTATCTAATTTAATGAGTGAATGAAAAAAAATTAGAAAGGAAATAGCACGCGACAATATGTTCTGTTTTTTTTGTAAAGGAATGTTGTTTGATAAAATATTGAAAGTTTTCTGTGGTCAGGGAGGTAAAGTGGACGGGAGAAGATGTTCTATGTGAACGACCAGGGTAAGATCCCTTGGGAGCTCTGTCACAACGAGTAGATAATGGGGATGGCGACAGTATAAGGTGGTAGTGGTGTGTCTAAGGGGGTCAAAAGGGGGGTGGTCGAAACGATGGTACAGATGAGTACGTCACGCTACGGCAGTAAACCCGATATGCGATCACAGGAACGCTGACGCTGACAGGGCATCCCGGGGAGCCGTCAACACCTACTCTCTTTTAACCCTCGTCCACCTCTTCCATCTCCATTTCGCAACCATCGTTACTAACCTCGCATTACTCTTTCTAAGTTCCATGTCAATCAGCCTTATTGCACCTTGTGCCCATAAAAAAGAAGGTAACAAGATCACGAAACTGATGATGTGTGCATGCGCGCTATACTTTATGTTATACGCCAAAAAAGAATAATGTCCTCACAACATAAAAATAATCCAACAACAAAAAGAATTTTTAATTTCACACTGGAAATCCGTATAAATTCTTACTTTGAATTTTAACACCTCTAAATGAATGAACATTTTGACACCATTAAACGCCAGTTTCACCAACTCCGATTAAAATTTAATCAATGATTAAATCATTAACCCCGACCAATCATGGGCGATTTGTTTTTTGTCTCGATTTGATATCCTCAGAAAAACTGAGTAAGAGTTCAAATTTCTCATAAACATCCGAAAACTGTTTCAAGAGATTGAAACAAGATAGAGAGATGACTATATATATATACTTATTCTTTCCCGGAATATGAGGATCCCATGAAGATTTCATAATAACTAAAAAAAAGGAAACATATTCTAAATCATGAATGAATATTCAGTCTTATCTATATCAAATCTTCTCTTAAGATGAGTTTTTCATTCAAATCTTTTTACGATTCACGTACAAAAAAAACTAAGTCAAAAGTACTAAACCTTTTTGAATGCGTACAATATAAAACAAGAAAACAGAATTCATGAATGAAAAACCACGATTAGAATCTAAATTAATATAAAAATCTTTATGATAATATCGATAAGATTATCATATATGATAAGATCGTTGACCGACAGGTTCTCAAGTTAGGTAAAGTAGAGGTTCGTTGCGGCCTCACGTTCCCGGAAGTTGAGTCGCGAGAATGTCCGGATACGAGACATCGGACGTGATATCCCCACAAAAGGTGGTCCAAGGAGAAAGGGGGGTTGTTAGCCTACTGTCTACGTTAAAACTTTGCTTGGGCCCAAAGTCGTCTTTTTAACCACAAAACTTTCTCTCTCTCTCTCTCTTTTTCTCTCTTTAGGCGCAATGTATTTTTGCCTCATCTCCAACAATGACTAAAAGTTCTCAGGCTCTGTCTTGACTTAGTTACATCAGGAAGCCCGTCACGTAAACTTTAAGCCCTCCCTTATCTACGCGTCATCGTTGAACCTCTTCCCATCCCCCTCCCACCATATTCGTCTTCATCTCTTTGTTGTTGCATGTCTGTCTTCTTGCGGTCATGATTTACCTTCACCGGATAATTTTGGAATACTCTTAAATTTCACCGAAAAAAAAACATTTCCATATGATTTTATATCTTCAAGATCTACCGGAAGTTTTAATGGTTTACGTTGACAGATTTTTTAATCAGTATAGGCAAAAACAGTAGCCAGTTCTCACCTCATCGTTGAACGGGTTTTGAATATTATTATATATTCATCAACAAGGTGAATGGTCTCCCGCACAATTTTAACAGGGACATTGCGTAAAAAAGACTTGTGAAATCATTGAGATGTATGGACACACGATATCTATCTCTTACACTGTAAAAAATAATTGAAAATTTTCAATATAAGTGTATAGATTATTTCCCTTACTCTGTATGGGAATATGCTTTTCCATACACTAGTATGGAAAAATTTCAAGACATTTTGGAAATATAGTAAAACTCCAATTTTTAGAATGGAAAAATTACAATTAAGAAAAATTGAGTATGGAAATTTATTTTTCCATACACAAGTATAAAAAAATTACAAAACATATTATAGAATATTTCCCGTCATATAGTAAACTTCCAAACTTTAATACCTCATTGTAAAATCACTATAAACTAAAAATTATAAAATTTTGTTGAACTAATAAACATTTAAAATAAAAAATTAATATTTTTTAATAATAAATGTATTTTAATTAAACCTTTTTCAAATGTACTATGTATAGAATTCAGATTAAGTTTTGAATCTTTTAAAATTATAATTTTTAAATTATAGTTTACAATTACAATTATAATTTACAATTATATTTTTTCAATTATAATTTACAATTATTATTTTTTAATTATAATTTACAATTATAATTTAGAATTTTAATTTTCCAATTGTAATGTACAATTATAATTTACAATTATAATTTTTCAACTATAATTTACAATTATAATTTACAATTATAATTTTCCAATTATAATTTACAATTATAATTTTTCAATTATAATTTATAATTATAATTTAGAATTTTAATTTTCCAATTGTAATGTACAATTATAATTTACAATTATAATTTTTCAACTATAATTTACAATTATAACTCTACAATTATAATTTACAATTAAAATATTTAAAAAATGTTTCAAAATATTTGTGTTCTGACAAAAATCTGTGTGTAAGTTATTTGAAATATTTTTTCGTATTGAAAAGTTCGTCACATCTGGCTTGACTTAAGATGACCATCCAATAGGACCAATTTTTTTGCTAAGGGTCTTATTTTACGAGCTCTTCGCTATAAGTTTTCTTTTAGGCGTCAGTTGTCTTCTAGCATTCACTAGAAACGAACTGAAAACGTATGTTGAAAAAACCTTAGACTTTTTTAAAATAATTTTCAGTGTGAAATAACTAAATAATAATTCGATTATCAGGTAGGTTTTCGACATGATGTTTATATTATATATAATATAAGTGAAATTAATTTTTTTAAAGTATATTTTTGAAAGTTTACAAATTTGTTTTTTTTATTATTCCAGAAAGCATAAAAGATTTTATGTTTATATCGGATTGGTTATCAAAAGCAAATTATATTAAACAGGGAATAAAAAGTAAGTATGTTATAAATTTACATGTAAACAAATTATAGATAATTAACATTTTACTCTTCAGGTCTTAATATGATATTTATCTATTTTTCAGATTCAAAAAAATAAACTACATTATGCAGAAGGAAGAACAAAAAAAACCTACGGTTATAATGTTGTTAGTTTATAATATGAACATTATGTTTAATTTGTTAATATATGGCACAACATCATATATTATAACTGTAACTTATTGTAAGTTAATAAGCATTTGATTAATTATAAACTGCTGTTTTTTAATCAAAAAATGGTAATGTTAAAAATTATATACATCAAATCAAATATATGGTTTTAAAAATAAGTAAATTGTAAAAAAATAAAGTATATACTAAAAAAATTTCAGTATATATATTGAATTCTTTATAGACAAGTATATTGGAAAATTACTAATGAATAAACTGAAATTACCATTTTATATATAACTTTTTCCATACTAATGAAATGGAAAAATTATAGTTTACTATACCAAAAGTACTATAGGATATACAAATTTTTCCATACAATCGTGAGGAAAAAATACTTTTAACAATATTAATATTACCAAACAGTGGTTGGTCTTTTTCCCATACAAGTGTATGGAAAAATTACATTTAACAATATTAATATTACCATACAGTGTTTGGTTTTTTTCCCATACAAGTGTATGGAAAAAATTCAAAACTGGTATAGGTTAATTACGTTCAATACATGTATGGGAAAATTACCACAAAAATTTTTTACAGTGTAGGATATAAAAATCATAGAAGTGAGATGTGTTCATTAACCTCACTGGCGCCAGAACATTTATTACAATCTCTACAAATATAGATTTAAAGTTCCCACATTTAACAATTTTCATCCTTATCTTAATCTTGTTTCTATGAATCAAGATAGTCGTATGAGAATCTCATGAGAGGATAGATTACATTTCTTTTTAAATTACTATACATAAAGTGGAATTTTCCCCATATAAAACAAAATAATCCTAACGTTTTCTTTTTCCCTTTTCGCCAAGTTGGCAAAAATCTTAAACATCAGAGGCAATAAAAGCACGCGCACCCTTTCTGCAATTCCAATCATCACCCTACTCTCGCACCATGAAAAAAATCCATTTCTAATCCTCCGGGCTTTTGATCTCTCGCCACTTCCCTTTTCAATGACTATTACGTCTCTCGTGGTTTTGATACCAGTAAAGAGAAACTGGTTGATTCTTCTTTTTTTTCTTTTGAGGAAATTATAATGCACACCATCGCTACAGCTTCTTCAACTAATTCAATTAAACGACTTGCTCAGAGGGCCACCACCTGAGGGCATGTCTCTCATCTCACTCCAACTCGTGCGATAGTATTCGTCTCGAGACTCTATATAGAAGGAGAAACATGAGTTGTTGGAGAAGGACCAAAATGCTTCACTGGTCCCAGGAGAGTAATACTCTCACACGCTACAATACAATGCTCCTAATGTTAAGGCTCTAGTTTCGACATAATTTTCTTTCTCGGACCCTTTAGCAGAGCGCTAACATTACCGATGGCCAAAAACCTTATACATATATACACTCTCACATACTTTTTTTCAGAGAATTCGACAAAAGGAAATGTTATTTCCGGTGACCGCTCGATAACGATGACCGTCTAACGAATGGCGCAGGAACCAACTTACACCATATAGTGTTTGCCAATTCCCTAAAGGAATCTATAGATTCCTTTCAAATTTAAAGACGACTTGATAGTAACAGTTCATATTGATTTTTATTCAAGGTGCCAACTTGAAATTCATATATATGTGAGACTTCAACTTGTGGAGTTGAATATTGTGTCTCAATACTGGACTCTCATTTCTTATTCTTGTCAGAGTCGCGGGTATGAAGAAAATTTATGGCTTCCAGGAACGGGTAAAACTACATTGTTCAACAATTGTCAGCCAGCAGATTTTAATAAGGAACATTATTCGTTTGAGGTCAAACCATAAATTGATTGAAGCGCTTTGGAATCAATAATTTCTAAAAATCTCAAATTTCAGAAATAAAAAGTTAACCAAACAAAAAGTTTTGCAAACTAACAAAACGCAGACTTTCCCCATGGGTACCTATTTAAATTAATACTCGAAAACAATTTTACAATATGGAAAATTAATATATTTAGGCGTGGCCCCGCGAACGCACATCAATTGTCAGGGAAATGCATAAACTCGTATATTATATATTGGATGTCGCTTAAACAGCATACATTATTCAGCCGCTATCAAGCTTGCATTTACCGGGAAACCGTAATTGCATCCGATCGAATGTTGGCATTGCTGGCCACGCCTCCTAGAGTCCATTTCCGGTTTTACCTTTAACCACCAACCAATAAGCGACGTTGACCCGCATTAGTCAAAACTTCCCACCGACGGTCAATAGCCTCATGCTAATCAAGTTACCTTGCTTTTGTACAAAACAGGTCTGAACAATTAAGTTGATTAGACACACCAGCACCATTTTGAGGAATATAGATATAGAATTTTGTCGAATTATCCACGGAAAACCGTCATATTAATTACTATAAAATTCTTACCCTATTTTAGAAAAAAGATAATCCGGCGAGAAAAATTTCCACTAGTAAAGAATATTTCTTCTGCCATCTTGACAAAAATGTACAATAGAACATAATTATCACAGTTTTTTTGAGGATATCAAATTGAGACAAAAAACGTATCAAAACGTTGCACGTTTTGATCAATTTGATTCTGTGATACTTTATTAATACCAGAAGTTAATATATAGTCCGGAATGTAAATATATGCATCACTCATGCACTGAATAGTTTGCATTATAAATGATGCACTCTACAATCCGCATTATAAATGGTACAATTTATTAAACACCATTTGTAAATGGTACAATTCATTTTATATCATCTACAATGCAAATTTAAGAGAGCGTTACCCATTTAGTATACTGTTCATAATTTGCCTTACAAATACAATTCATTTGTACCACCTTAAATATCTGCATTAAACAGGACAAATGAAAATTTTGTACCGAACGTATTGACTAAATTTATAAATTGAGTTTACCATCTCTAGCAACAATCTTAATTTTTACTATTCAATTGTATTATAAATGAATATAGTATTCACTAAATATTGTCTGCAATTTAAAATGTAAATGGTACCTGTTTGTATGGTAATGCAATCTAAATGGTATGGTTATGAAACAATCATTAATCCAAACTGTAATTGATTCAATTTTGATGATGATGATGATACCAACTTTCTTGTATTTTTGATACCATCCTAATGCTGCTAATTAGAAAATGTCATTTATCCAAATGTTACAATTTGTGTAATTTAATTAATACTATCTTTATTAAAAATTCTAATTGGTACTAATTACTCAAAATTATCCATAATACAGATTGCAACTGGTATACAAATTAGGTTAATTAATATAATTTGTAATATAGGTTCTTAATGCTACATATTGCTGAATATTTGTAATAAAAATTATATGCAATTTATTTAATACTATATTATCAATAATGCAGATATCGAAGGCAATAATTATAACATCATTTATAAATACAAATTTCAACTAGCACAATGTAGTTAATACCATATCATTATGCAGATTTCTAATATATAATTTAGAAAACATTGCTTCAAGTTGCAATTGGAATAATTTATTCCATCTTAGAAGAATTTATTCCTATTTTAGAAGAAGGTTCCAAATCCTACTAATCATTAAAATCTATAATCGAAATTACTACTCGTACAATTCAACTTTAAACTCTAACTTCATCGACTGCATCTTTAATACGCAGATTCTAAGGCTAATTGCTTAATATATCATCTACAATCCAAATTGCAATACAGTTTATTAGTTGGTATAATCATTAGCATATATATCATAAATGGAAGAGTTCACCTAACATCCATCATCCACATAACAACTGGGCAACACCTTCTTCCATTAACCGCATCTCGTGGTTAATGAAGATAAAACTTAATTGAATGCAGATTCCAAAGGACTCCTAAATATCTAAAATCCACATTTTAACCATTATACACAATCATAAAATACGATCAACAACAAATTCAAAATTTCTAATTCAATTTTCAATCAGGTTCTATACACAAACGCTACAAAATCTAAAATCTCTATTCTACATTGCACTGTAATTACAAACAGAATCTAGATTATAAATTACCATTCAAGAGACATGCTCAACGACAAATTCTCCTTTTATAAAAGCATTCATTTGTCGTTTTGCTTTTAATTACAGTTTATATAAAATTAATCCCTCTCGACGGTGTCTTTTGTACTACTTATCTCTTTTCTACCGTGACGAAAAAAATGAGGTAGTACAATAAAACGGTCTATTTAAGCCGAAAGGGTTAAAAACAAGATGGGTTTTTATTAGGCCCTCATTAGACTTAATGGCTCAAGAATGAAAGTACTTTAAGCTTCGTGAATGCTTAAGAAGTAACAGAGAAACGTCTGCAAAGACTATATAGTCCAGCAGCACAGAAAAGACCATCAGTGATAGCCCGTGTCGCATTTCGCCTTCACCATAACTTGATCTCCTTATAGCCTTTTCGCGTCCCGCGCGCTCTCACAGTCCCAGAGGAACAATGACAGCAACATTCCCTCTTCGACGATTCCACCGAGGCGGCGGGTATTACTTTTCAGAATGTCATGGATATTAGAGGGGTAAGAAAGTTAGAAAGTCTTCAAGTTGAGAATATTTCTGTCATGAAACAAGACCGAAAATTGTCCCAACTTGAAAATGAGGGAAGAAAAACAAAACCCCAAAGAATAATTAAAATGGCATAACAATTTTTACTCATCATTTAAATTCCAGTAGACCTTTTAAAATTGATTATAAACTTAGTATTTTACTGAAATAGCGGATTTGCAACTAGAGAACATATTTATGAAAAAGGTCCTGAGTTAAAAAATTATTGGTTTTATTTCGAACCCTCTTGATTTATCCAGATTGAAGACATTTGCCCACAGGTTTCCCGATTGAAATGTTCTCCAGAGACCAACACGCAAGAAGGGAGATGTCACAAATCTTAAAACCCTAGTCTAACAGCACATAAGAGATAATATTTTTGTCAATATATTATAATACTCCTGTTGTCTCCCAGGAAAGAAAATTTCTCCTTTAGATTCCTTTTCCTACGACTATTAATTGATGATAAGAGGGCAAAGATCTAATTACACTGCTGAAACCATCCAACCGGTGCTGATTGTGCAAAGATAAAAGACAAGACAGTGTATGTGCGAGTGAGTGTGTGTCTCTCTTTTTTTCTATTCTCGACGATTCTTTTCTCCCCAGAGGTAAAGAGGTGGGTTTGAAAGGCATCATTTTGCCATGTGCGAGCTTGCAACAACCGTCTGCAGACGCGTGAAAATAAAATTAAGCCCAACTTTCGGTCAAATTGGTTGAAATTGGGAGACGATATAAGGGCCCAGGAGTCCCAGGGGTTCAAGTCCCTTTACGTGAAAGTGATGTTGAGTGTGAGAATGAAGAAAACGATGGTAGGAACTTAGTAAAGCCTCGGACACACGAGAGGATAAGCCTTGGGTTAGGGGGTGCTGAGTGCCAGGCATCAATAATTCAGCAGCGGACTATGACGAGGTTACCGTTTGGCTGCCTCGATCTCCCTCATTCACGCTTTCTCTCAAAACAAAATGCACACGTGAAACCTGAATACCATCCAAATAAAAACCTAGGGGTTCCGATCTTAATCGGTTCCCCTTCCCCTATACTGCTGGTTCAAGAAACGAAAACACTTGCAAATTATTCCATCAGTCTCTTAAACCCTAATGATCCTATTTCAAACTTCTAAGAAATATAAGTCTTTTGGAATTTAATCACAATCGAAGAAGTTAATCTTTTCACAATTCGAATCTTGACTCATGTCAATCGAAAGTTGTCACATTAATTTTGTATTCATAAATTGTCAACATGGATCGATACCATTGTTTTATTATAATCCATTCAACTATTTACGCAATATAAATGTATATAAAATTAACATGAATCAAAATATGCTAATCTCGATGATTCACTAATCTGAACTAATTTTTTCAAACAAAATATTTCCATTGCAAAAAGCGAGGCAAAAAGCGAAGCTTTTCATTGCCTTACTGCTGCATACTGCACTAATTAGTGATTGCCACAAAACTTGAACATTATAAACATTTTGCATTAAATTCAGATTTTATTTATTTTATCCATAGAGCAAAGACGCTAATTTACAGAAAAGGGGGAAAACAAGAGAAAACACTTATCAGATAGAATAATATAAGAAACAGATGTGAGTAACTCGATAGGAAATCTAACCGTGCATAAATTTTTGTCCTTGCAGCATCCTTGAACTGAGGAAAGAGAAAAGCAGAGATGCTGCTAGGTCACGTCGTGGAAAGGAGAACTACGAGTTTTACGAGTTAGCGAAAATGTTGCCTCTACCAGCAGCCATCACCTCCCAACTGGACAAGGCTTCCATTATAAGGCTGACAATCTCCTACCTTAAACTTCGTGACTTCTCGGGTCACGGTGATCCTCCGTGGAGTCGCGATGGACCACCACCCAACAAGTCCGTCAAAGGTAAATTTTATTTCTATTTAATATTTTTCAAATTGATATCGAAGCTTAATCAAACAAATACCAAAAGTTAGATCAAATTACGATTCGTTGCAATTTGCGATGAAACCCCATTTTTAAAAAATATAGAAATAAAACTGAATACAGAAATAATCATTAATAAAAGTTTTCTTTCCCCGAATAAAAATAGACCACCGGTAATTGAGCACATCGTTTAATAACGAGCTGGGTTCTATAGTGTACCTCGCCGTCTCTCTATATAAATGTGAAACTCTAACGAAATTACAAGGAAGAGAGAAACGATAGACAGAGGGTTGAACGAATGAATGAGTGGCAGTAAGACCCGAAGAAGGATTTCCTCTTGATTATTGTCCCCTACGCTTACGTCAATCTAAAACTCACATTCTCTATACTGCTGGAACCGAAAGACTAAACAAAGTTATCCTTCCACTGGCCCCTCACTATTTCCAGACTGCGCGTCACGTATCGCACTAGAACTTCAACTCTTCTATAAATCATTCCTCATTTTTCCTTTTTCCTAAACGTCTCGATTAGCTTCTGCCAAATTATATTTACCCACAAAATTTTCTTTTTCTTCTACAACTACTACTACTGTAACTATTTTATTAAACCTAAGTTCTTTTAAACCAAATATCTTTTTAATTTAAACAAACATTTGATTCAGTTAGATAAATTTTTAGCCATTGAAGAAAAAATTTGTTCCTCTGTATAACAGATTTTTAATTAAACCAATCAGTTTTTCTAAGAATACCAAATTGGGACAAAAAACGATTCAAAAATGTTGCGAGGCAATAACATACTTGTTTTGATACTTGTCCCAATTTGATATCCTCAAACATTTCGTTCAGTTTAATAAATTTTGCCTTTGAAGAAAAAAATTCGTTTCCCTGTATAGCAGATCTTTATACTTATCAACATAGTTTTTCTAAGGATATCAAATTGAGACAAAAAACGTATCAAAACGTACAACGTTTTGATACGTTTTTTTGTCTCAATTTAATATCAGAAAAACTGCGTGAAAAAATCTTCCACTGTACAGAAATTGTGTAATACATTTATGTAATCTTTTTGTATATTCTACAAGAGAAAAGAAATTCGATAGTTACTGATGGCAACTAATTCAGAAATGGTTTTGCAATATAATTGTTTACCATGTAAGTCGCGAACAAACATTTTCACCCGCACATTGCACACTTACATATTATTCTGACCCTGCAATTGAATATATATATACAATGGAAATTGTAACCAAATCTATATACTACTACTGTATTCGGAGTACGTGACGTTAATCATTTGTTTGCGCAAACAATTCAAGTACATTATGTCTATACCGATGCGATAAACATTGAATTAGAAGAAACTGAACAAAAACAGGGAAACTTTGGAATTTATACAAAAAAAAAATTTATCTCACTCGTCATTTGTATTCCTTTCTCGAATCACATACATAATTGCTCGCAGTGAAATTATTTTCCTGGTTCACGTATAAAAAAATCCTTTTGTTTCTTTCAAATAAACTCAAAATAAAATTTTTCACAGAGAAGAAAAGGTTAAAGTAAGTTTTACTATGTAAATCGTAAAGCTTATTCTTTATCCTTTTCTTGTATGAAAAATTGTATCCTCTACTATCCTTCTCTCCTTCAAAAATTATAAAAGTTGTGGAGAATTTTTTAATAAGTAAATTCTACTAATAAACTTTACTAAAATCTACTTCGAAGATAATACAACGTACACTGAAGATAATAAAAATTAACAGCGCAGAAATTAGAAAAACTAGTATTTACTGTATGGTAAAAAATATAAAAACAAACAACAAAGTTTAATTCTACAGATAAAGACGCGAAAATAATTGCCTTTCCCCTATGTTTGCTCAGTAGCTTGTGATTCTGACGTGTTCAATCATTGGTGACTAATTTTATCCACAACTCCAAAAGTATCTGTAGCTGATACTTTCTTCTGATGGATCAGCATATGGATCAAGAAAATCTAACCCAATTTTCTGTTTTTGAAACATTTATCTCAAGCAAATACTTAAAAATAGCATTTTAATATTTTGAATCCTTTTCCATTTCACTACTTTTAATCTCCATGATCAAATTTTCGGCAGGCGATAAAATTGAATGAGAAAGGAATGTCGAATTTTTTTTTTCACATTAACGCAAGAACGAACTGCACAATCACGCGGGATGAGTAAGGAAGAAAAATTCTCGAAAGAAAAACGTAAACGGGACAACAATAGATGCCACCTCACGATACCCTTATAACTCGAGTGACCACGCAACCGGCAACAGATTCACAGATACATAGTAATGGAGAATTGTCGCCAATAATCGAACCGATAAGATCACATGGTCTCTTTCATTTTCGAGCTTCATTTAACCAAAAATAGGGGACACACTGTTTAATAAATAATTCTCCAGCATTTTACTTCAGTTCAAAAAATAAAAATGTCCCCTTAAGTAATAAAGTGAACTATTCTTTTTCAAAACAAAGGGAATTTCAGTTCTACTCATTTACAAAAATCTGCGTTTGTTATCTCCTTTCAAAATAAAAAATCTTAGTACACAAAAAGTGAGTTAACTTTTTACCCTCGGATTTATAAAAATCACTTAATTCCTTCTCGATTTAGAAAAAAGGGAATAAGATTTATACAATTGAACTCCTCTGGATCAAGTCACTAGTCTGCTTTTTGTTTTTCATACTCTATTTTTTTATAACCTTTTCAAAATTGTATTTTACAAAACGAAAAAAGTAAAGAAAAAAAAAAAGCATTATTTCTTGCGGTTAATTTTTTTGAAGATAGAAACAAGTGAGGTGTGGTATGTGGATCCAGAAAATCAAGAAAGGTCGGTTAAGTTAATATTTGCGGAGCCGAGAAACGGGAAATCTACCAGCGAGAGGTATAAAGGGCTGAGAATAAGGAGGGGTAGTGCAGTCCCCCTCCCCCCATCTCTACCCACATGTAAATCTAATCACGGCAACAACCCCAACGCCCACTCCTCGCATTACCAGCCACCGATGTAACTAAACTAACGAAATTGAGTTAGGTGCCAGGCCGCGTACTGCTGCCACAACTCCTCGTCAAACTAAATCCACTGCCCTCGCGTCGTCACTTCATTTATATCTATATACATTTATTTCAACACTACCACTAATTTTTCAAAAGAAATAAAAAAAAGCAAAAAATCCCAAATTTATGTTAAATGTAAATTTAAACTAATTTTTCATCAACGATATAAAACTTATCCCTTCTTTCTTCACTATTCGTCTCTTCTCTAACTTTTCCAAAAACAATTTACGTATTTATTTATTTAAGCAATAAAATTTAATAAAATTAAAAAAACAACTTTCGGTCTTTGATAATAAAATTTCTAAATGTTACGAAACGTAAAAATTCTATTGAATTGTTCTATAGTGAAATTCTATAAAATGTTTACTAAGTAGATTTTATGTAGGATTCTAGAAGATTCTATATATTTTTTTAACTGCGACACCGTAATCATAAATGAAAAAATGAAATTTTCCCTAGTTATTTATATCAGTGACTGAAAAAAATGTTATTGTCGCATATGGTTTAAATAAAGGCCCGCGAGGTTGAATAATTTTCAACTTTTTCAGCGATGATGTTTTACCAGTGAAGAGAAAAAGAGGGTTGACAAGAGGAAAGAAGGGAGTTTAAACCAGTGTTTAACGTAGTTGGCGGCTATAGTTAAAAGCGAGGAGGGTTACCGTACAGTATAAAAAGGTTCTCATTCTATCTTCCCACATATCCCACGTGATAGAACTAACAAATAAAAATCACTTTAATTTATTCTTCAATTTTTCCGAAAGATACTTTTTTGAAAATTAGCAACACTTTCGAAACTTTAAATTATTTTTCCACTTAATCAAAATTCTAACATTTAAAATCAATTTAATTTTAATTTTTAACTTTAAGGCACGGAGAAAAATATAAAGTACTACCAACATATATTTATAAAGGACAGAATATCCAATTTTTGGGTAACTTTTAAAAATTCTATAACGTACAGTATGTATATAATTAAAATTGAGAGCCACGGGCGCGCCCTTCGCCGGGTCGGGCCTAATGAAATACAGGGATTAGCTAAATACACCTGACTAATTAAGCAGTACTTAACTAGATCATCGTCACCAATACCCTAATCAACGCCTCGTTAGCATCATCCTATTTGCCTTTGTAAATAATATTCGCGTTCAGATTTTAAACAAGATTTACACCGCAGGGGGATTGTCTCTTCAACCCGTGGAAATCATTTTAATAATATTTCATTTCGGATAAGTGAGACAACAAAGGGAGATGCTGGAAACTGGTCCCAGCAGAGTATATCTTTGCAATTTCAATCCCACAAACATATTCGATATTTCATCTATATAGGTATGCGGATTTTAAAATTCCACTCCTTAATTTTTAAATTTTTATTATCCACTTAAACGATTTTTAATCAAAACTAAAAACAAATTATCGAATATATTCTTTTATCCCCGTGAAACGATTCTACGGAATGTTAAACTGTTACACTGTAAAAAATTTAGAGAGTTAACGGACTCGGGAGTTGGGTTTGAAATTTTTCGAGTTAAAAATCAACTCCAAAAGAGAGTTAATTTCTAACTCCCTTCATTCAACACCCGCGCGAGTTATTTTTTTAACGGGGAGTTAGCATTTGGGTGTTAAATTTTAACTCTCTTTATTTAACTCCCCTGGCATTAACTCTCCAATGGGTGCGACTTTTATAGACCCCCCGAGGGAGTTAAAATTGAACTCCCTTTTTTTACAGTGTACCAACTCCAATTGGATTTGGTAACAGTTTAACATTTTTTTATCAGCTAAGGACTTTTTTCTGTGAAGAATTAATAAAAAAAAGAATTAAAAATAAAAAATATAATTATAAGGAAATAATATTAAAAATTATAAAAAACTGTTACCAACTCCAATTGGAGTTGATACCAGTTTAACAGTTTTTAAAAGTTATCGAAAACTCTACAAAAATATAAAATGTGGAATATTTGCAAAATTTTTGTACAGAAATTTTTACGCAATTCTTTACGGAATTCCATACGGAATTTCCGTAGAATTATTTCACGTGGATAATTCAATATTTTTTTAACAATTTTTGAAAAAGTTCTTTGTGAAATTTCAAATTCTTTTGTTTACAATTTAACTTTACGAAATTTCGATTATTCTACATTCTTCAATCAAATATATTAGAAATTAAAAACTTCAAATAATTAAAAAAAATTCCATTAAACTTATATTGAGAAAAATTAATTCTATAGAATTCTTAATTAAAAGTATGAAAAGTTCAAATTTTCAAAGATTTTAATTTGAAATTCATTTTCAAATCAATATTTATTAGAAAATTCTACATTAATTCAATTATTTAACTATAAAAATAAATATTTTGTTGAACAATTGAAAGTTTCTTAAATTAAAATTTTTATAAAGAATTTTATCAACAAATTTTAATAAAATTTTTAAGAATAATTGCATTTTTCGAAAAATTTGATGAAAATAGTATTAAAAATAATTAAAATTCTGCCAAGAATTTTATTAAAAGTTTAGGAAATAATTAAATTTCGAAAAAAAATTTTATAATTTATAAAAATAATTGAAATTTTGACGAGAATTTTCGTAAATTTTTAAACATAATTGGATTTATGCGAAGAATTTTATTAAAAATAATTTTGAAAAAAATTGAATTGTTACGTAAAGAATTGCATTAAAATATTTGAAAATAGTTTTATTTTTTAAAGAAATTTAGTTAAAAATTTATTGAAAATGATACCTAAATTCTAATAAATAAATTGTACTAAAGTTTATTATAATAATTAAATTTCTTTGATAAATTTTAATAAAATTTTTAAGAATAATAACTTTTTTCGAGTAATTCCATTAAAATTGTATTAAAAATAATTGAAATTCAGCATTGAGTTTTTTTATTTATGAAAATAATTGAATCTCTGTAAAAATGTTATTATTCATGAAAATAAATTGAAGAATATATGAAAATAATTTTTAAAATAATTGAATTCCTGTAAAATTTTTATTATTTATGAAAATAAATAAATGTTTACGGAGAATTTTATTAAACATTTTTTTGACTAATTTAATTTTTTTTAGGAATTTTTATTGAAGTAGTAGATATTAAAAATCGTTGAATTGAGGAAAGTTTTTGAAAATAATTAAAATTTTGCCAAGAATTTTATTAAAATTTTTGAAAATAATTGAATTTCTGAGAGGAATTTTACTGGCTTTTGAAAATAATTTAATTTCTGCAATTATTTTTAATTGCTTTAAAATTTAATTTGTTTTAGTGTTTTAAACTAAACTTCTTTTATAAATCCATTATTTTTAATAAAACTACTTAAATATATTAAAAAATTTAACTAATTTCAGAAGAATTTTAATTTTTTAAAATGTTTTTTAAATCTAAGTTTTTTTTTATATTTCTAATTAAATTCATTTAAAATTGAAATTTTACAAAATTTTAAGATTTTTTCAAGGTTTATAAAGTTTCTTGCCATTTCCAGGTTTTTAATTAAAAAATTATAGAAAAAGTAAATTTATATTATCATTAATAAATGTATCGTGGAAAATGGAAAATAATATGAAAATGAGCATTACACGAAATAAGAACATATGGTTGGGAGACGTCATCGCGATTCTCGAAGGGGGAAGGGGGTTAAAAGCTATTAAAGGGAGCGAGAGCGAAGAGAAAGAGATGGAGAATATCGTTTGTAGAAGAGAAAAGAGACGAGCAATGAAAGGGGCTTGAAATCGGTGAAAATGGGCTTTCGAGGATTCTGAGTGCCTGTTTGATGGTCTATCAATGTAAACCAGTGTAAAGTCGGATGAGTGGTTTGTTCCGCGTGAAAATTGCGCAAATAATACCATCATCTACTTGAACCGGCGTCATTACTTTATGACACCTTAACAACTTATTTCTTAACACTATCAATCAAATATGAAATTTAAAAAAAACACTCACCAACATCGCGAAGTCCAGTTCTGAATTTATCCACCACGACTTAATAATTATACTTCAAAACATTCCGTGTAGCTTATCCTTGCTTTGGCACATTAGATTCCACTTTTATTTTACTCCAAAATTCCATAATACTGAAAAATAATAAAAAAAAGACATCTATTAATATTAGGGGAAATTGGGGAATTGTGAACTGGTCAATAAAGTGACCATTATTGCCCTAGGGTAATAATGAGTACTTTATGGACCTGTGAGTCAACGATGGTCAATAAATTGACCATTATTGCCCTAGGGTAACAATGGATACTTTATTGACCTGACAGTGCATGCTAACTACCTCCATATAGTCCTGGTCAATATAGTGACCATTATTGCCCTAGGGCAATAATGGGCACATTATTGACCAGCTGGGTTATAAAAAGAAACTTATTATACGCCTGTACAGGTATGTAAAGTAACTATAATACACCTGAGTTACATAAAGAAAGAAGAATGACTGTAAAGAATAGAAAAAACAAGAAATATGTTACCATCACCATCAAGGTGACTAATTCTTAAAATAACTGACAAATAGACATTTGCAAATATATAATCTAAATAACCCATCTGTTAAACATTTTTATACATATAAAAAAGAAGAAACAATATTTTATCTAGAATTCTTTTTTTGTATAAATTATTCGTCTTTCATGAAGGGAAAAGGTATATATGTATATATGTGACGCGCGTCTGCCATACCAATAGCTTTATGATCGCGAACGATTAATCTTCATAGAGAGAGTCATGTATTAGATTCAGGAAGGGGATTCCCTTGGGGACAGAGACAATAACGTTTCACTCGAGGCGATCTTGACAAACGGACCAACATGGACCTGATCTAGATATTTTTTTAGACCACTTGTATACGCGCAAAAATAATGAATTTTGTTATGAAAAAAAATTGAAAATATGTAATATTTCAAAGTATTAATCAGAAAGTTTTGTTAATTCATCAGTAGAATTTTACTAAGAATTAGTAAAAACTACTAATTGTCAGTTAAATTCCACTGATTCATCAAAGAAAACTTGACCACTGAATTGAAATCAGTAAAATTTTCACTAATTCAGATTTCGAGACAGGAACTTTATGCTTGAGCATAAAAGCATAATTTTTTAAAATTTTGTCTAGTGTTAAGATTCGCATTAAAAAGTATTATTTTGTATAAATAATTGCAATTTGCAAAAGCATTGAAAAAAATAATTTAGTTCTCAAAGCAGCATAATCCATTTCTGAGCATATATATGTCGCATAATTTTGCAACTTGGATCATGATTTTTATTCAAAAAATTTCCTTTATATTATTAAATAATATGTAAAATTTTTTATACTTTCTTATTTCAATGGCTCAGTTTAAAATTTATTAGATTTGCTTATTAATTTTGAGCGTAAGTTTAATTTCTTGAGGTCAAAGCATAAGTTAACACTTTTAAGAGCATAATTATAGCATAATTCTCATTTTTTACAGCATAATTACAAGTTTTTGAAGAGCATAAATTGTCTTGTCAAAAAACATAAAGTTCCTGCCCCTAATAATAAGAAATAATAAATAAAGATAAATAATATAGTAAAGACTTACATGAAATGATTTTCAACTTTTCGGGTGAAGAATAAGATCTCTACGGTACCAAATCATAACCTGGATTTTACTCTGCGACACTTTTTTTCAAGATAAATGGACACCTGAAAATTGAGAAAAGAATAATAATTTAATATAACTCTGGCACGATACCGTCAATTATAGTAAAAAAAAAGTTTAACTAAGAATATTAGTTCAACTAATTTTAATAATCAAAAAGCTTTACTTGAAAATTAAATGTTATTCAAAGATTAGTCTGCTGTTAATCATAGAATTTTTATTATGCAATCATTTTTTATATTTTCCAAATTGAACTAAAATTAAATATATAAGGATATTAAAAACTAATGCAGTCTATATAGTACCAATAAATGACAGAAAAAATAAAGTCTGAAACCCTTCACATTTGAAAAACAATATGATTGAACAGTAAACTATTCTTAAACTTAAAAGTAGAATAAGTCAGTTTTAAAACTTAAAATCATAATGACAAGGCTAACAACAATCAGCCAAAACGTTTTTCAATGAAAAAAGAAGAATGTAAATATCAGAACATGAATCTGTAAAATTCTTTGATTTTTATAATGTGATTTCACAAAGAATTTACTGTAAAAAAAATAACTAACATTTTTTTGCTGTAAAACATTTAAATGCAATGGATTTTTTATGTACTTTTAAGGTTTTACTGTAAAAATCACAATATTTCTGTGTTATTACAGCAGAAACTGTAAATTCACAGTAGGTTTGTACTGTAAAGTTGCTGTAAAGTCACAGAAATTTCTAACAGTTGTCAAAACCTTAAAATTCGTTGCTTCTTAACTATACGTTTCTTCAGACCGTGTCACATATTCAGTTTAACAAACGGAAGTGTTTCTAACCTTCGTCTTCGGAAACAATAAAAATTATTTTATATTTTTCCCCAGCATGTAAAGTTATTATATATTATCTACAAATTCAAAACGAAATGTTTTAATCAATATATATCGAATAGGTAAATTATATATTCCTTATGACCCATTCAATATAATTGGAGATTCTTCAAATTGAAGAAATTCGCCCTTACAAAATCTATTATTTCCATACCCAAAAATTCCACTATATACACAATGTATTTACAAAAATACGTGAACGAACTCCCTATTAGAAGTTAATATATTACACTAAATCTTTCTTCATACTTACACAATGCGTGTGCAATTGACCCAATGAATATTAATATATATTTTCGGAAATAATCCCAATTGGTTATTGTACAATTCCCTGGGAAATGATATTATTCCACTAGCCCTATATATATATATATATATATATATATATATATATTTATAATATCTCTATTTCGCGCGCTTTTCTTAATGAAAGCATGACATATCGCATATTATCACCACCCTAAATATATGAATGAACCCGTAATAAGTAGACGCTTAACCATATATGTGACTTCTAATATTCCTGTATCGAGGGCACATATGAGCCTTCTGACAGCTCAGGGGGGTCAACATCACAAATGTCATAAATTGAGAGAGTGAGAGATGTGTGTTGGATAGAAGGGTCCCGTAAATGCCATTAGCCAGTGAATTAACCGTCGGTCTAAATAGATACTATTTTTGCTTCCGCACTAAATGAGGCCTCAATTTTCCCGCTATATTAAAATTTATTATACGTCTCACTAAACGCTTCTTTTTGTCTTCTAAATATTTCCGTATATAGTCATCAAAAAATTAACTCTCTTTTACATAAATATAAAACCGAAATAGTACATATAAATATAAAATAAATATTCTCATTTCAGAAGAAGTCAAATTTCAGCTCCACATATTATTACAATAACAATATAGTTAATATATTTCTTTAAGTGAAAATAAAATTTCAGAACAATAAAACTAAACATTTTTTGACAGCGTTATTTTTTGGGGAGGTGAGAGAAAAGAGAGAGAGAGAGAAGAGAGAGAAGTTGCGGGTTAAGGAATAACGCAACATATGAGGAAAATAATGTAATATCACACCCTCCACCCTGGGAAGGACTCCAGGGACATGGATTTAATGAAAAATAGCTGAATTTGTTGTCTCTGCAGGCAGCTTGAGACTGCCTTGGGCAAGAAAGCTCGTATATCTATATATTACACGTACGGTGATCCTACATGATACGCGGACGATAACTGAGCTCGACGATTACAGGCGGGGATCTTCTTTGCAATTTGTGCCAAGATCGTATAGTTTAGTCACCATGCGAAAACTGTTTATAGTCCATTAGAGAGTTCACGTACAAGTCACCAATCTAATTAATCGCCCGACTATTTCTATATTATAATGACTGCGACAGATCTACTAAATTAAAAACTTAAGGAAGAATAAAAAAGAAATTATTATTTCGCGGTAACCTTTTTCTTACGACTTCGGTAATGTATCTCAAATTCATATACAGGTCAATAAAGTGCCCATTATTGTCCTAGGGCAATAATGGTCAATTTATCGACCGCTGGACAATAAAGTACCTATTATTACCCTAGGGCAATAATGGTCAATTTATTGCCCATTGTTGACTCACAGGTAATGAAAAATACAAGTAAAGTACCCATTATTGCCCTTAGACAATAAAGTACCCATTATTGCCCTAGGGTAATAAAGTACCTATTATTACCCTACGGCAATAGTGGACAATTTATTGCCTATTGTTGACTCACAGGGTAATAAAGAAATACAAGTAAAGAACAGTTATTCTTTTAAAAAAAACTTATTAAAAAGTATTTTTCAAATGATGAATGATGGTGGAAATCGAGAAGGCGGACAATTTAGCCGTTGGGCGAGGACAAAGTGATGTCTTAGGGGTTGGAAAAACAAACGGAGGTCACCACGTGCGCAATAGGATGACGGGTAAAGAGGCGGTCAACTAATATTCTCTAACAGAAACAACTTCCTCGCGAGAAGAAACAAGTCCTGAGGCTATATCCCAATGTTGCTGTCGCTACTACTACTACTGTTTTCACATCGCCATAATGTATATTGCCGTCGGTCAGCTGGACCTTCCCCTCCCCCCAATTTCCTCCATAAATCTTCCCTTCTTTTCTTCGTCCCAACTGGTTATCACAATATTTTGATAAATACATAAGGCGTGTTTTATGTGCTTTCTTCGCGCCATAACTCAACGATATTTATTTTGAGAAGATAGAAAAATACCGACAGCTAACTGCCTGCTAGTCAGAGCCGCACCATCGACGCCATCTGAGACCATTCGGTTTATATCGGTGTGTGTGTGAGAGTTTGAAAATCAATATTGGAAACCTGCATTGCTCTTGGATTAAGGAATTTTATCCCTGCATCAAACTCAAGTTGCAATAGTCTGATGGCGTTCGTTTTTCTGCAAAATTGCTTTTTCTTTTATATAGCTTTTTATTAAAACTACGCAGATTGAATTGAGTCATTTAAATTGATCTACTGAATGGAGAAAATAAACTGGGACCAATTTTTTTGTTTCAAATTTAATTAACCCAATTGAAAATTGACAATGTGGTTACCATGGGCTAAACAATTTGTCAATATTGGCTGCCAACAGTTTTTTTCATGGTCAAATATTGGCAACCAATAGTGGACTTGGGATGATCACGACATTGCCAAGCATTGTCAGACAATATTGGATCACGATTGGCTACCAAGGCAAATGCCGGATTTTTCAAGCTTTGGAGAACATTTTACTTAAAACTACAAATTAAATCTTTCATAACTATAAAACCTGAAGATATCGATAACTCCGAGTCTTCGACTCAAAGTGATCGAGATCGATTTCTTCATGTTTTATAATAATTGAAGATGACCAATTAATAAAATTAATTACAAGAATTTTTAACTAAAATTCTTCTTCGGCAGCGTTCATAAATGATGTCACGCAATTTTTCGGGATTTTAGACCCCCCTCCCCTCCCCCTGTCACGCAATTTTATGCAATTTCACATGTAAAAATACATTGTGTCACGTTTAGTAGAGACCCTTCCCCCAAAAACGTGACATCATTTGTGAACGCTCCCTTCAAATATTGATTATTTTTCATAATTTTCGAAAAAGTTTTTTGAGAATTTTCAAATTCATTTGTTCAGAATTCAATTTTACAAAAATTCAATTATTCGTAAATTCTTTAATTAAATATATATTAGAGAAAATAAAAATTTCAAATAATTTTTAAAAAATCCACAATTAAACTTTCTCGAAAAAATTAATTCCACAAAATTGTTAGTTAAAAATATGAAAATTTCAGATTTTCAAAGATTATAATTTGAAACCTTTTCAAAATTCAATTATTTCTAAAAATTCACGCTATAATGTTTTAATATTCAATTATAATCTAAAATTTTAACTAAAATCTATTTTCAAATCAATTTCAGGGTGGCCACATGTCAGTAAAGTCAATGATATTATCAGGAAAACAACATTTTTGTCTGTAAAATCAGGGAAATGTCAGGAAAAAATCATTTTTGTCAATAAAGTCAAGGAAATGTCATGAAAAAAATTTTTTGTCAGGGAAATTAAGAAAATTGAGACTTTTCTCGACTTATTTTAAAAAATTGCGACATTTTCGACTTTTCTTCTAAACATTGCAACAAAATACCACAATTTTTAGTCGAAGAAAAATGCAACAAATTTTGATTTTTATAATGCGAAAAATAACTATAAACAAATCTTTCAAAAATTGTTTTTGAATCATTTTTTCACATAAATAAATTTTTCAAATACATTTATAATAGAAATCTTTTTGAATAGTTGAAATTTTTTAAAATTTAGGTAATTGAAAATAATTAATTTATTTCAAGTATTTTGTTACAATTTTTGAAAATCAACATATGAAGAATTTTAATTGCAAATTTTGAAAATAATTGAATTATTATAAAAAATGTTAATGGAAAATCTTTAAAGGTAAATTTAAAAATGAAAATTAGCTTCTAATTTTTTAAAATTCAATATTTTCAATATTTTTAATTACATATTTTCAAAAATTCAAATATATACAAAAATAATAGCATTTAGAATTCTTTTTAACATTTTGGAGAAAACAATCATCTCATCTCTCAATAATCATTTTTTGGAGAAAATTTTTAATTAAAACTCATCAAAAAAAATAATTAGTGTTTTTAAATTATACAAAAATTCTTTTAAGAAATTCAATTATTTTCAAAAAATTACATCAGAATATTTTTAAAAACTAATTATTAGAATTGTTACCTATTTATAATAATTTTTGGACTTATTAAAATTTTTGAGAAATCATAGTCCTGTTTATAATTAAAATTCTTCAAAAATTTAATCATTTTTATTTATATTTTTGAAAAATTCAATTATTTGTAAAAAATTAATTGATTCAGAGATGAAGTTTAGTTGGAAATTTTAGAAAATAATTAAATTCAGGAAGGGTAATAATTGTAATTACTATAAATTATTAAAATTTATAAATTTTTCTTATTTCTAGCAAACATTCATATTTTCCTGTAAAAAGAATTTTGTCAGTGAATGTAATTTTAATGTCAGTTTCGATTAAAGTTGTATTAAAAATAATTGAAATTCTGTGATGAGTTTTATTATTTATAAAAATAATTAAATTCCAAAAAAAAAATTTTATTATTTACCAAAAATTGAATCCCTGTAAAAAGTTTATTATTTATGAAAATAATTGAATGATTGGGAAGAAAATAAAAAATTTGTAAATAATTGAATGTTTTTATAAAATTTTATTAAAACTGAGTAGATATTAAAAATTATTGAATTCAGGAAAGTTTTTGAAAATAATTGAAATTTTGCCAAGAATTTTATTAAAATTTTCTGAAAAGGATTGAATTTCTGAAAAGAATTTAATTATTTTTAAAGATATATGTAATTGAAATTTTGACGATAATTTTTTAAAATTTTTGAACATATTATGTAATTGAATTTTTGAGTAGAATTTTATTACTTTTGAAAATAATTGAATTTTTGCAATCATTTGTAATTTCTCTAAAATTCTCCAAATTATATCGTACAATTTACGGATTTTTCGTCTTTTCTCAATCAAATAACGGACTTTATGGACCTTTTTTTAAAAAAAACGGACTTTTACGGAATTTGCAAGCAAATTTACAGACCTAGTTCGAACCCTGATTAAAGTATCGTTAAATGAATATGGTCATTAATTTTGATGTAATGGTTATTCCCTGGTTATAAATATGAAGCCAACCTTTGAAATCCAAATAACAAAAATCGACTTTTCGTTAGAAAAATAAAACAACTTTTCTATATTTCGTTCATCCAGGGGAACTAAATAAAACCCACTATAGCAATCTCACTAATGTAATCGATCATCGATTTCACTGCGGTTTTCTTTTTTTCGAAAACCAAGTTTCGAAGGACAAAGGTTCGTCAAGCCTCTGATTTCGATAGGATTATTTAGGGATTAAACGAGGTGCGGTCAGAAATGTTGGAATAAAGTTACAGTGTCTGAATGTGGAAAAAGCAGGGTCAGTTGGTCCATATATACCCATTCTTTGGTCTTATCCCAGTGGACTTAGCAGATTAAGTGAGGCGCGGACAAGTTTGATCGAGTCTTCTAAGTCTTTCATTAAGGGGTTTCACGAAGAGGGGCAAAATTATTATTATACGGTAAGAAGGAACCCCGTCTTGTTTGCCAAACGAGGGGGTAAATGAAGGAATCAGAAAAAGGGGTTGAATCCTTCATTTCCCTCTCTATATATACTATATTAAGAACCACGACTGGTTTACTTTTCGTTCTGGGACAGTGTGAATCATCAACTTTCAGATAAACTGAATTCATCCCGAAAAAGAATCGAGTCGAGTCGATAAACTTCCAAACTCATCACCCCTTTTCTCTTGATTGGGAAACGAAAAATTGGATGATTGGGATTCATTACGAAAGGGTTTTCATCTCCTCTAATATAAACCGAAATCATCATTATTATTTCTTTTATTGATAGGAAAAGAATCTAATTTCATGAAAACTATATATGAAAAATTATTTTTTCTGTTACAGGATCAAATCGAGTAAGATCATCAGCTTCTTTGGCAGTTGATATATTTGAACAGCATCAAGGTACCCATATACTTCAGGTGAGTTGAAATTGATAAGAAAAATTGCATTCTCTCGATTTGTTGAAACTTTAATCTTGAATTATACGATTGTTTCCAATCATTTAAATTCCCTACACGTCTGATGGTTGTATGACTCTGCATTTTTAGTTTTACCAGGAAGTTTTTCCCTTCCCTAATCCCATCGATCTATCACACGTTCCGCGAATTGTTGTTTTTTTTCTATTTTCTGCAAAATGATAAAACCGCGAATTCTCATTTCAGTCGCTGGACGGCTTCGCGATGGCTGTGGCGGCAGATGGACGATTTCTCTACATTTCTGAAACGGTCTCAATTTACCTCGGTCTTTCTCAGGTGAGTGTCTACATGTTATCTCCATCTTGCTTGACTAAAGGGGTTGAAGGGTGGGTGATGAGATCAGAGAAACAGTCTATATAGTCGGTTCATCTATCTATGGAGTTTCTTTATAGAAGAGGATGAAAGAGAGAAAGAGAGAAGTAAAGGGGAGGTCGAAATGAAGCAGAGGCGCATAAGACAGTACGTGCCACCCTCGCATGCACGTATGTGTGAGTGGGGAGACAAGTTCTGAGTGGCCAAAGGTGGAAAAGAGAGATGGAGGAATGTTGACTGAGAAGGAAAGAATAAAGTCTCATGGAAACAAGGAAAGAGGTTTAGAGAGAGTATGAAAAAAGGGGTGTGGGAGAGAGAGAGAGGAGAGACAGGAAAAAGGGGGGAGAGAGAGAGAGAGAGGTCAAGGGAGGAAAAGAGGAGAAGGTTGTGTGAGTTGGCGGCCATACTGGCTGGCACCAAGCATGACATGAACAGGGGGATGGGGGCAGAAGAGAGAGGCGGGGGTGGTAGCATGCCGCTCACGTAGACTCTGCACGGCGGCGTGTTCGCCATTCCTAATGCCGCGACTGAAGGTGGACGGGGAGAGAAAACCAATGGGTGAAAGAGGGACAGAGCGAAGCAGTACGCTGGATAGCAAGAGGGAGTGGGTGGGTGGGGGTCCCGGGTACCAGCACGGTTCCGCGAGACCCGTTGAGGCAATCAATAGGGTGTTTCGGGGATTCTGGAAACTGGCGGCGTCGTTGCCACAAACATGGCGTCCGCTACCTTCTGCACTTCTATAATTCCATAAAAGCCATTTCTAAAAATCCATCAGCATCATTCACAATAACCTAAATATTTATCCCTAAAACACTTCTTCTTTCTTAATCTAATTATACTTCTATAACAGAGAGCAGAAACCTAACGGTTTCTTCTCTCTGTTATAGAAGTATAATTCAATTCCCGAAAATGCCATTTTTCAAAAATATTCTCACTCTCGGAAAATTTGATTACAAAATCGCATCATTCATCACTTCTTAATCATAGAATTTAAATCAGAATTTGGACTTTGAGTACTTGGTATTCAGGTGACAATGTAAGCTTCAAGGATTTAGTTACTTGCGAGTGTTAGGGAAATTCACCTAATGGGAGCATCAAACGTGTCCTTCTGCTTCTAATGAATTTTCTTTCTCAATTGTTCTTGCTGCTGGTGAATCATCAAGAAACAATTGAACCTTATTTAAGAATCCTCAATAATCCACTGTTGAAAAATTTAATTATCAAATCACAACGCTGAGAAATACTCAGCGTAAAAAATACACAGCGAAAATACACAGTAAAACGGAAAAACCAAATGGGAAACCTTTCCAAAATGGTAAATAGTGATACTGGGAAAATGAGCGTAAAACTTTATTAGTCCATTTATTAAAATGAAAAATTCAGAAATTTCCTCTATTCTGATAAGAGTGATATGAAAGATTTTGTACCATGTCAAAATGCAAGGCCATAAAGAGTCTAAAGTGAGTTTTTATGGGCCGCTATTGGGACCGTCATTACGTTTATGTCTGCTTCATAGCATATAAAAAAGAGGCTATTCCCGCTTGAAATGCCTCATAATCTCCTGGAAGAGAGTCTTTCGGAAAACTTAACAACCGTTTCTATTTGAGTCATAAAAAGCTAAGAAGCAGGAAAATTAAAACACTTTTATTTAGAATGCATTCCAAATTATTTCATATAACAATTACTATCAATATCAATTCGATCTAAATCAATGTTACCGATCAGAAACTATTTTGTTTGCATTTCGTTAATTTTTACAAAAAGTATAATTGCAACCTTTTATTTTTGCAACCTCGTATAATTCAAAGTTAAAAACATTCTTCTTCAAAGTTAATCAAAAATAATCTATACACGAAAGAAATAAAAGATTACAAAACTAACGAAACCTATAAAATTGGTTAACTTTTTTTTTTTTAAATCAAACAGCTAATCGATAATTCGAGACTCGCAACTTGTTATTGAGTAACGTGGAGAGTTTTTTATCCAGAAGCAAATGCTCGGTCATAAACATGTCCTCAGCACCCATCACCCACACGTCACCAATAGAAAACGTTTTTGGAATAAATTATGAAGAGAGAAAAAAATATAGCTGTACCTTAACTCTCCAAATGGACATACACTATATAGTCTAAAAACTATGGCATGTATCGTGCAAAGTACATTGATGCCAATATATTATCATCATACACTCTAATGCACGTGTGTGTTTAAAATTATACACGTACAGTGTGTTCGAAGAATCGATGTACGAGGTCACGAAATTCATAGACTGGGAGAGCCGATGAAGGAAGTCGCCAACCTGACTCCTAACAAGGTCTACGTGCACCAACATCATTATATCGTTATACATTTATACACATCTCTACAGTTTCAATCCTAATTATACATATATGTCCGCATAGCTGTAATGAACAATTATTTCGTTTCTTCAACTCATCATTCATGATTCTTGAAGGAAAATTGTTGAAATTATAAATTCACTTATACGACTTTGATTTCGATCTGTAGATTTAATTAACTATGCTTTTTCAGAAATTTAGAAGAAAGAACCGAACAGATCTCACTGACTCAATGTAGGAAATACATCTTGGCTCTTTTTTACTTGTAAAGAATTTTTTGTAGAATCTCACTTGTTAACATCTAATCCTCTCTTTATATTTAAAGCTGTTTTGAAGAAAAGGGAGACTAATCAGAGTTTCGTTTGATTTTCAGGTGGAAATGACAGGTTCGAGTGTATTCGATTACGTACATCGGGAGGATCATGCTGAGGTTGCAGAGCAACTTGGACTCGGCCTAACCTCGCCATCCAATTCGTCAGCGCCTCACTCCTCGAGTTCTGGATTAGCTTCGCCCAGCAGTGGAGCATCGGAAGAACACGGTTCGTCATCTACAGCAAACCCTGACGGTATTTACACGCAATGAAAGAGATGCATCTGCATTATTAAAAAACCAGACTATACTTCTATTTTCGATTGCCAATCAATAAATTGTTTCCAAAAAATGTAAACACGCTTTTTAAGAACAAAGTACACAATGCAGATGAATCAAAGAAAGTAAAGAGCCCAGTGCCAACTCTATTTAGAAATGAAAAGAAGATGAATGAGTAGGAGACGAAAATGATAATTGAGGATACATTGTCGCGGATAATCGTACAATGTTCGTGCAGGTCTTTGGTTACAAGTTGCAAGTCGAATGTAGAGTATACGTAGGGGGCCATTGTACGTGCCCACGTGGAGATGATCGTCGTGGAATAACAATTGGGAAATCGCGGGGGTTGCATACAGTATGCGACGGCGGTGGTGGCAGTCGTGGCAAACGAAACGGCATCACCATCCACACCCCTGCGTCTACATCAGGGCGCGTCCGATGACCCGACCATGAACCAACCCGTGTAGTAAGGCGAGAGAGCGAGCTGCTCCTCACTTCGAAACCTCCAACCAACCCTCTTTTCCAAGCCTGTCACGGACGCCCTCTCTCGTTCGAAATCCACGTGGTGCGGTCGACGGGCACGTCCGCCGGCCGCACGTCCACCACCTCACGTGATCATACACACCCGCACCTCTATACTCAACCATCTTTCCTACAATTTCCCCGGACCCGATTTCAACGCAGGCTCGCTCTACTTCGGCTTGGTCACGGTTTTCAGGTTACACGTTCTCATTCAAGGTTCGTCTGCACGCGCTAGCTTTGCTCACGCGGACTTCCGATCAGTTATACACACGGGCGTGACCAAAAATGGCAAGAACCCTATTTCGAAACACTTGTTCACCACTGTGTGTTCTAGTGTATTATCCAATCCATCAGGGTCTCGTCCTAATGGATGTTCATCTTAACAGAGTTCTAGCTCTCTCTTTGGACTTAACAGAGTTCTCCAAAGTTCTCCAAACTTCTCTTTACTGTTCTCCAGAGTTGTGCACGGAACAACTTTACTGAAGATCCTAAAGATAGAGATGCTGCGCACTAAAGGCTCTTGAGATTTAGAAGAAGTTTATACGGACAAAAATGGATATTCACCACATTGAAAAACTTAGTTTTATATCAATCCATATTATAGTCAATAGATATCTAGATCATTAGACTGAATTTTCCATATTATTAAACATTTGGACAATATTCACTTTTTTCCGTATAAAAATTTCTCTCAGATTATGTGTTTTATGTAACAACTCCATTAGCATTTTAAGTTGAATAATTATGTAATACTATTTTATAATCAAGCATTGTAAAAATCAAGTCTTGTTCCGCGCTCTCTTAATAATAGTAAAATGTCAGATAATTTCGGATTATATCATTCTTATTAAAATTAATTTAAGATAACATTATGATAAATTTTAAGAATCTACTTATTTACATAATGCGAATTATGAAATTTTGTACCTCTTATAGTCTGAACTGCAACTGGCACAATGAGTTTGATGCATTTACAATCCAGCTTTTAAATATGACACAAATCATAACATTACAATCATTAAATAAAATAAAAATTCTCTAATTTGTTACTACAGGGTTTCTACAAATTTTTCCTTTTAAAATTCCATGATTTTGATACTTTTTTTGTCTCAATTTGATATCCTTAGAAAAACTATGTGATTAGGTATATAAATCATAACCGTGCTCAGGAATATATTCTAATTTCAAATTAAACTATTTTTACAACAAGTGACTCAAGACTTAATTTTTACAGTGATAAAAATGATTGAACGATTTAATTCAAAAGTGAATTATAATAGAAATATTTCTTTCTTTCAGTTTCATCAATAATGGCGTTATCTTCTAGTGGTCTTTACAAAGGTTACGATAGAGCATTTTGTGTCAGGATGAAATCGACACTTACGAAGAGAGGATGTCATTTTAAGTCTTCCGGCTACAGAGTAAGTTTTATGAATATACTGTAAAGAGACTGCGACCCAATAAACCTATTTTGATATTAAAGTACAATATCCATGTAAATGGTCTTTGATTAAAATTTTCAATGCAAAATTTAATATACGATATTCAAAACACATATTCAACATTTCAAACATTTAATAATATTCAAATATATTCATATTCCATCAATATATTTTATTATTTACTAGAATATTCAAAATTCTGTTCAATCATAATAAAAATATTATTGAATGTCATTCAAAATATTAATGTATAACATTCGAAATATTAGTGAATAAAATATTGAATAATTTTAAATATTATTAACTTTCAAAATACTATATTGAAATAATGCAAATATTATTCAAAAACAAATTCACGGTTGCAATAAATGAAAGCACAGTTTTCTTGAAAGTATATCAAATTAATACTAATGGGGCCATTCACATATTACGTCACACTATTTTTGGCCCTCCCCCATGTCACACTCTATTACATACATTAGCGCCATTTTCTCTGCAGGGTGTCACAAATTGTTTGACCCCCCCCCCCTTCCCCTTAAAGTGTGACGTAATATGTGGATGACCCCTAAAGTGGATCATATTGAAGCCAAAAATTTGAATCAATTTGTTATTTGATGCACATTTTTGGTATCAATTCTTTACAATTTGATATACTTTTAAGTTTTGAGTATAAAGCATTGCTAAACTTTTAATAAACAACTTCTATAGTCAAGTTTTGGGTTTAATGTTCGAAACGAAACATATAAATTTATAGAAAGACATTATTATAAATCTACTCCGGTTTTCTCTAAATCCAGGTGGTTTTATTACTCTGCCGTTTGAGGCCACAATTCACATTCAGTCATTCGAGAAAATCTACTCCGCCATTAATGGGAATGGTTGGCCTGGCGATTGCCCTGCCACCGCCCAGTGTACATGAAATCAGACTAGAAACCGACATGTTCGTCACGCGAATTAATTTCGACTTCAGGATAGCACATTGTGAACCAAAGTAAGATTCCTAATCCTTTAAAATTTCACCAAAAAATAAAAAAAAACAATTCAAAAACTGGGCTATAAATAAAAATTTCCTCCAGGGTATCAGAACTACTGGACTACACTGCTGATGAACTGACGGGAATGAACCTCTACAAACTCTGTCATGGAGAAGATGCAAATCGACTGAGGAATTCCCACAGTGACCGTAAGCGAACTTTTACCTTATTGTACTTTTTACCCGGTAAGAAGGTGTGTATTAAAATAAATTAAAATGATATCAAAAAAGGACGAAAACGACATTGGTTTGGATTAAAATGATTGAGAATTCATAGCATATTTGTAATCAGTTTAATCCATTTCAATCCAAAAAAATTAAAATGTTGACAATGTTTATGTTCAAGAAAGGATTCAAATGATTTCACTTTTTAAAATTTTCAGAAAGCATTAAACTGAATTAAATTGATATCATTTTTCGTCATTTTAACAGATTTGAAATGTTAACAGGGATTCAACTGAATATAAGTGTGTTCAAATAGATTACTGTGATTGGAATAAATTTATTGATGGACAAAAATGTCATTCGTTTGGATTAAAATGATTTCAAGAATTCAGCTATACTTGTAATCATTTCAATCGATTTCAATACACTCGTTTTTACCGGGTACTTTGACCTTATTGCATCAAAGCTTTTGGGTATTTAAAAACTAGAGAGTCTTAATCAATCCGACTCGAATCCAACACAGAACACACCGCATGATCCATAAGGATATACAATATATGAAGGAAAAGGGAGTCGTAAATTCAAAAATTCTCGATATTGTAAACGTTTTTGTCGTAAAGCTACCGTTCTCGTTGGATATCGTCGTTTCCCGCATACAAGTATAGGAGTCACGTGCCTTGCCTTTACGCCTGTGTTCCGGCACGGATACAGCCGGGATTAGGTAGTTGGTATGCAGAAAGCGTCAAGCTACGCCGGATGCGGCATCTCCAGCGAGTTGTTACCTTCTCCCTCAACTTTGTTTCCCTCTTCCCTGCCTCCGTTTAAGTTCCCATTCTACCCGCACTGGGAGGCAGCTCCCAGTAGTAGCTTCAGTGGTGACAGGTGGAGGGGAATAAGAAAGGTGGGCTCTCTTCTACCCACGCCAGCGCACCCCTTTTCCATTCCCTTCAATCCTCTCATCCACAACTTATACTCTCCGTATTCCAAACCCTCACTTTGTCAAATGCCACCCACCCCCCCCCCCTCCCCCTACCTCACCTTATTCCTGTGGAACCGAGTCACGCCGTTAAAGTATCCCAGGAACTTTTCCCAAAAGTTTATTAACTTCTTGAAGCTGATACTATAATCCCTGGTATATACATAAATGGAGGAATATATGTAAACTTCAGGAATATATGTACCAGATATGAAAGTAGTTTTTTTCTTGATAAAGGGGCATAAATATAAACTCTTGAAAAGTATTCGAATACCTTTTTTAATACCAAAATCAGGGTGGTCACAAATTTCAGTTTATCAATTTCCCTGACAATTTACAGACATTAAAATTATTTTGCCTGACAAAATTCTTTTTACAGAAAAATATGAATGTTTACGGAAAATGAGTAAAATTTACGAATTTGAATAATTTCTAATTTTATACGCGGAGAAAAATATAAAGTAACTTTTACCACTTTTATAGTAAAATATTTCCGGTAACATTTACTACTTTTGGAGTAAATTTTTGCTACGTTCAAAGTAAATTTTACAACGTTCAAAGAACATATTTGTAAAATAGTAACATTTACTTTGAACATAGGAAAATTTACTCCGAAAGTATTAGTAAAAGTTACAAGAAATGTTTTACTATAAAAGTATAGTAAAAGTTACTTTATATTTTTCCCCGTGTAAATATTACAATTTTAACCCTTCCTAAATTCAATTATTTTCTACAATCTTCAACTAAACTTCATCTCTGAATCAACTAATTTAAATGGTCAAAAATTTTTTAAAATTCTCGTGAAAATTTCAATTATCTTTAAAAATAATTAAATTCTTTTCAGAAATTCAATTATTTTCCGAAAATTTAATAAAATTATTGGCAAAATTTCAATTATTTTTAAAAACTTTCCTCAATTCAATGATTTTTAGTATCTACTCAATTTTAATAAAATTTTCTAAAAGAATTCAATTATTAACAAATTTTTTATAAATTTCTTCCCAATCATTCAATTATTTTCATAAATAATAAAATTTTTACAAGGATTCAATTATTTTCGTAAATAATAAAATTCTTTTCTGGAATGCAATTATTTTTATAAATAATAAAACTCATTACGCTATTTTAATTATTTTTAATACAACTTTAATCAAATTCCTCGAAAAATGTAATTATTCTTAAAAATTTTATTAAAATTTGTCAAAAGAATTAAATTATTTAAAAATTTATTGAGAAAATTCTTTATGAAAATTCCATTTTAAGAAACATGCAATTATTCAATAAATTGCTTTTTTTTATTTAAATAATTGAATACTAGTAGAATTTTCTAATAAAAATTAAGGGGGGGTCACAAGTTTCAGTTTATCAATTTTCCAGTCATTTCCCTGACAATTTACTGACATTAAAATTACTTTCCCTGACAAAATTCTTTTTACAGGAAAGTATGAATGTTTACGGGAAATGAGTAAAATTTATGAATTTTAATAATTTCTAAAAATTACAATTATAACCCTTCCTGAATTCAATTATTTTCTGTAATTTTCAACTAAAGCTTCATCTCTGAATCAATTAATTTAAATAATTTTCCAAAAGTTCTCCCAGAATTCAATTATATTTTAAATTAATTTTTGAAAGATAAAAGTTTTTCAATTTTGAAAAATTTCTAAACAATTTAAATTTGGTAAAATCTTTTTAAAATTATTGAATTTTTGAAAAATATAAATAAAAATGATCAAATTTTTCAAGAATTTTAATTACGCATGGAGAGAGAATATATATTAAATTTTGTAAAAAATATTTTTAAATTGGGGAACAAGTGCGGCAAAGCTAAATTTTGATATAAAAAATACTAAACTTCAAAAAAAATTTTGTGAAATTTATTGAAGTTATATTAGAATTTAATTAATATTCTTGATATTTAATATAATTATACTAAATTTCACATAAGTTTTTTTAAAGTTTAGTATTTTTTATATGAAAATTTCGCTTTGTCGCACTTTTTCCCTAAATTGAAAATATTTTTACAAAATTTAATATATGGGCAATTCCACGTGAGATTTCAGTCGACCTCTTAAAATCGGCCAAAAATATTTTTTTTCTATACTGTATTGAAAAAAAACAGATACGTATTTTTTTATTATTTTTTTGGAGGCCAAATTTTTGAGTTATGAATTTTCAAAATTTTCGCTTTTTAAATGTAGGTATATTTTTAATGTCAGATAACTCAAAAAATATTGCTTCTTTTCATTTTTTGACAGGAAAAAAAAAGTTTTGTTTTTCTCTCTACTTTTGAATAATCACAACAAAAAAATTTTTTTTTCATTTTTTATCAAAAAAATAAAAAAATTTTATAAACAAATTAATTTTTTTTAACTTTGGGTATGATAAATTTTTAATTTTCTTTTTTTAAAACATACCTGGAAATGATAAGAAGGTTTTGCAAAAAGTTTCAGAGTGGGCCTGACAAGTTTGATGGGTCCAAAAAAATAATTAAGCTCTCCGTGCAGGTCGCACGCACGTGGCACAATGGGATTTTTTTACAATTTATTATTAAAAATTGTTTAGAGCCTAAAAATTCAATAATAATCAAAATCCGATAAGGTTTGTAGGCTCTAGACAATTTTTAATAATAAAATGTAAAAAAATCCCATTGTGCCACGTGCGTGCGACCTGCACGGAGAGCTTAATTATTTTTTTGGACCCATCAAACTTGTCAGGCCCACTCTGAAACTTTTTGCAAAACCTTCTTATCATTTCCAGGTATGTTTTAAAAAAAGAAAATTAAAAATTTATCATACCCAAAGTTAAAAAAAATTAATTTGTTTATAAAATTTTTTTATTTTTTTAATAAAAAATGAAAAAAAAATTTTTTTGTTATGATTATTCAAAAGTAGAGAGAAAAACAAAACTTTTTTTCTCTTGTCGAAAAATGAAAAGAAGCAATATTTTTTGAGTTATCTGACATTAAAAATATACATACATTTAAAAAGCGAAAATTTTGAAAATTCATAACTCAAAAATTTGGCCTCTAAAAAAATAATAAAAAAATACGTATCTGTTTTTTTTCAATACAGAATAGAAAAAAAATATTTTTGGCCGATTTTAAGAGGTCGACTGAAATCTCACGTGGAATTGCCCATATATTCTCTCTCCGTGTATAAACAGAACCATGATTTCTCAAAATTATTAATAAGTCCAAAAAGTAAATTTTCATAAATTTTTATTAACATTTTTGGAAGATAATTGAATCTTAACAAATTATTATAAAACAATTCTAATAAATAGTTTTAAAAAATATTTTAATGTAATTTTTCGAAAATAATTGTATTTCTTAAAAGAATTTTTGTATAATTTAAAAAAACTAATTAATTTTTTCATGAATTTTAATTATAAATTTTCATTAATATTCATTTTTAAATTTATACCTTTAAAGATTCTTCATACAAATTTTTGATATTTCAATTATTTTCAAAATTTGCTTTTAAAATTCTTCAATAATTGATTTTTAAAAATTGTAAATAAATACTTGAAATAAATTAATTATTTTCAATTCAATTTTACAAAATTTCAATTATTGAAAAAGATTATTATTATAGAAATATATTAATATTCAATTATATTAATATTATTAATATTCAATTATTATCTAATAAAGTTTCAACTGAAATTCATTTTTAAAGCAATTTTTATTAGAAAATTCTACTATAGAATTCAATTATTTGAATACAAAAATAATTAATTTATTGAATAATTGAATGTTTCTTAAAATTCAATTCCCATAAAGAATTTTATCAACAATCTTTAAAATAATTGAATTCCTTCGATGAATTGTAAAAAAATTTTTAAGATTTATATTTTTCGAGAAATTCGATAAAAATTGTATTAGAAATAATTGAAATTCTGCGATGAGTATGAAAATAAAAAATTTAATTTTCTCAATTTCCCTGACAAAAATTTTTTTTCTTGACATTTTCCTGACTTTACTAAAAAAAAAATTTTTTTCCCTGCTATTTTTCCCAGACTTTACTAACTTTACTGACATGTAAATTATTATGAATAAATTAAATTAATAATAAGGGGAAATTCTAAAAAAAATTTACAAATTTAACATTATTAAATTTTTCAAATGTGTCGCGCATTTATAGAAGAATTTTAGTTAAAAACCCGAAAAAAATTTAAATCATTAATTAAATTAAATTTGAATTATTAAATTAATTTTTTTCTGATTTCAGTAATCAAGAAAGGTCAAGTCCTAACTCACTATTATCGACTAATGAACAAGAGCGGTGGTTACACCTGGTTACAAACGTGTGCAACAGTGGTTTGCAATTCAAAAAATGCAGAGGAGCAGAATATCATTTGCGTCAACTATGTCATCAGGTGTGTGTATATAATATACAAAATGTCAAGATTACAACTTTTGATACATATGTTTTGAAATAGATTTATGCAAATTTTTCCAGTCCGATCATGATCCTCGACCTCCTTTGAATCCCTTTCTCCTTTTCCATAAAACTCGACATATACTAAAAACCACTATAATACAACAACATAATTTAGATTTTAACTCGTCATTCTACAAAGCGATAAAAAAGAGAATACGACAATATTTTATGCTGAAAGATCTTTTTTTTATTTCTGCCTTACAGTGGCCGTGAATATGAGAACCTAATTATGGACTGTTGTCAACTCGAGAGCGGTGTTACGGGTGTTAAAAGGGAGGACGCTGCCGGTAATGACCCTGAGAATGGTTCACCAGATGCTGATCGAGGAGGTGCGATTATTTATCTTTAATATATTTAAAGCAGAGGAACAACTTTTCTTTAAAAGTCAAATTTAGATTTAGAGAAAATTTAGAGAACAAGTTTTTCTATATCTTCTTTTAAATTCTATAACAAATCTCTAATTCTCTAAATATTCTTCAAATAATCCCTTTTCAGAAAGAGAGAAAAAAAATTGTATATACATATTACACTTGACACGTGAAATATTTCAACTAATTTAGAAGAGTTTGTCACATAAATACACCCATCATTACCGAGTGTTGACAAGGATTGATTTAGAAAAAAAATATCTACAAAAGCAACAAAACTTTTCAAATAGACAAATTGTCCGGTAAACAGTATATCCGACATAACTAAATCGTCCTTTTGAGACCTCTATAGAACATATTGATCCCCGTGGTAAAATACATTGACGCAAGAAACGCTGCTGGTAGTTCGTTGAGGCGGCAACATTCCTATTTTGTCACGCTCTCGAAAACGTTAAACGGAATTGAGCGAGACAGAATGGAACGGAACGCATTCAAGGCGTCAATTTTAACATAATATACAATAAAGAGGAGAAAAAGAGTCACAAGAAGTCGCCATATAGATATACAGTGTAAACGCGTTAAATCGAGTACCTCCAACATCTTCTCATTCTCACCTTTCCGTTCATATCGACAATGCACTTGTCCTCTAGATCAATTGCATTATTTCCATAATAAAGAAAATTCGTAACGGAAAATAATACTATCATCATTCCTCTTTTTCTTCATGAAAATTTCTAGCAAGTGATAAAATTATCTTAATTTGAAAAATTCTTCTTTTTAAAAAGACTTCTTTTTGGATATTTTTTTAATTTATTTTCAAGTTCTTTTGAATTTCTTTCGAATTTCTTTCGAATTTCTTTTTTTAATAATACATGCATCACAGAACCTTTTTCCCTCAAAAAAGATGAAACAGGGAATTTTTTTCATCAGGGGACAAAAATTTATTTGTTTATACAACTTGCATATAAAATTCAAGTTTTTTATCACATAGCTTCTATACATTTTTTTAAAAATGATTCGATTTTAATCAGAGTTGCCACAAAAATTTAATTTTGTTGTTCCCTGACTTTTCCCTGATTTCAGGATAAAATTTTGACTTTTTTCCCAAAGAATATTCTGCGATTCACTCTAAAAATAATTGAATACTCAAAAAAATGTTCTATTACATTTATTTACGAATTTCTGTAACTTTAAAATTATTCGAAAACAGCAATAACTTCTATTTTAAAAAAATATTTAATCATTATTATTTTCCCATATGAATTAAGATTTTCAAAACATTCAAATTCAAATCTTTTTGAAATTCAACAATTTATGAGAATATTTTATTATAAAACATGAAGAAAGTGATCACTCCGAGTATTCGACTTGGAGTAATCACTTTCTTCATGTTTTATAATAATTAAAGACGACCCAGTGATAAGATCATTATTTTCTACTATAAAAAATATTTTTACTGCAATTTCTTCAAAATTATTTACATCATTTCAATTCAATTATTATTTTCTAGAATTTTTAACTAAAATTCTTCTTTAAATCAATTATTTACAATAACTTTTTAAAAAATTCTGAGAATTTTCAAATGTATTTGTTTACAATTCAATGTTATGAAATTTCATCGATTATTAGGAAATTCTTTAATTAAACACGTAATTGAAAATAAAAACTGGAAATAATTTTTTTAAAAATTCAATTAAACTTTTTCAAAAAAATTAATTTTACAGAATTATTATAGTTAAAAATATGAAGAATTCAGATTATCAAAGATTTTAAATTGAAACCTTTTCAACATACAATTATTTCTAAAAATTCACGATATAACGCTTTTAATATTCAATTATTATCTAAAATTGTAACTGAAATTCATTATTAAATAAATTTTCATCAGAAAATTATACGAAAATTTAATTATTTAAATACAAAAATAAATAATTTATTGAATAATTGAATTCTCATAAAGAATTTTATCAACAAATTTTTTAATAATTCAATTCTTTTGAAGAATTTTAATAAAATTTTTTTTAATAATTCAATTCTTTTGACAAATTTTAATAAAATAGTAAATGTTGAAAATCATTTAATTGAGGGAGATTTTTTTAAATAATTGAAATTTTGACAAGCATTTTATTGAAATTTTTGAAAATAATTGAATTTTGAAGAATAATTTTATTATTTTTAAAAATAATTGAAATTTTGCCAAGAATTTTATTCAAATTTTTGAAAATAATTGAATTTTGAAGAATTTTATAATTTATAAAGAGAATTGAAATTTTGACGAGAATTTCTTTAAATTTTCGAATATAATTGAATTTCTCAGAAGAATTTTATTACTTTTCAAAATAATTGAATTTTTGCATTCATTTGAAACTTCTCCAAAATTCAAATTTTTTTTAGTGTTTTTAACTAAAATTTCTGGTTAATTTCTTTATTTTTAATAATTAATTAAATTAAAAAATTTAACTGATTTCAGAATAATTCAAATTTTGAAAATTTTTGCAAAAATTTAAGTTCTTTAGAATTTTGACTGAAATTCATTCAAAATTGAAATTTTATAAAATTTGTAATTAAAATGTTTTGAAGTTCATGTATTTTATAATTTTATGATAGTTCTTCAAGAACTAACAATAAGTTATTTAAAAAGAAATTATTGTCAGAAATGGAAAAAATTGAAGGTTTTGTATAAGAATTTTTGTTTTTCTAGAAAAAACTATTAATAATAATATTTGAATTATTTAAATGCTAATTAATTATTTTTCTAAAGGTCTGCATTTTGTTGAATGAACTACCTTATAATTTATAAAATTCTTTACGATATCTATATTATTTAAATAATTAACATAAAAAAACATATTTATATTATATTGTGGTGTTAATACTGCCGTCCAGTTTAAAAAAGGCACTATCTACATATTTTATGAAAAATGAGTTTTTTATACCGTTGGATTCGTAATGAAAAGACGAATCTAATAGTCGTATTCGTAATTGAAAATTTTAATTAGATTAGAAGATAATTAGCGGTCAATTAAACTATCTACAGAGATTTTTGAGAAATATTTTTTAAAGTGTCACTATCTGCAGAAGGAGACGACCTATCTACAAAATTTTCAGGATTTTCAACCCACTTGACCCCTGAAATCCTGATTCACGAGCACTATGTACATAGGTTAGTCAGTAAACTGGTCTCAAAAGTCACAAAAGTAGAGAACTATGTACATAGTGACGTTTTTCGTACATATTTTTCTCGAACTTTGGTTAACTTTCCGCGAGAGAGAGCACTATCTACAAGTTTAATTATGCAAATAAAATAAAAATAATACAATAATTTGCAAATAAAGCTTTTATTTTGTATTAACACATATATTTAATGCAAATTAAAAGCAATTTTAATTATTCTTTTTTTAAAGTTAACATTTAATTTAATAAAAATTTCCTGCAGAACATAATAATCAAATAAAATAAAGTTATAACTTATAATGGTAAATAAAATTTATGTATTGAGGGGCTGATAGTAAAAATGGTTTAAAATAATAACGGGAGCAAAAGTAGAATAAGTGACTTAGAAGGAAAAACAGATTAAAATGATTGTGTAATTTCTTGATAAATTAATTATAATAATTACAAAATAGTAATTCAAATAAAATAAGTTTTTTTATTATTGACAATATTTTTTAAGCATTAATATAATTAATTTATCAAGAAAATACATAATCATTTTCACCCGTTTTTGCTCTCAAGTCATTTATTCTACTTTTGCTTCCATTATTATTATTATAAACCATTTTTACTATCAGCCCCTCTATTGTTCGTCATTTTTCGTTGGGTATTTTCAATATTAAAAAATATAATATAATTATAAATAAAATATAAAATAATAATAAAAATATAACAGAAATAAAGGAAAATAATGTAGATGGTGACGCTTTAAACAGGAAAGTGGACCGACAAAGCAATTTTAAACGTACTATCTACCACATAGTGCACTTTTCATGTATTCTCCATAATTTTTGGATAAAAAATGTGCACTATCTACAGTTTTATTAATAAATAATTAAAATTAATAAATTTTTTTGCACCAATGAAAAGAGCGTGTCCGAATTAGTCAAGAACATAAGTTTTTTTACAAAATTTTTAATTTTATTAAGAGATCCAGATGCAAACGCGTTTCCTTCAATATCTCCGATTGAGCTAAAATGTAGATAGTGTCTTTTTTAAAAAGGACGGCAGAATAATCTAAATCAAAAATAAAACTCACTGAATTCTACAACATTGAGTCTAAATTTTATCATTACACTTTGAAAAAGATTTTAAAAAAAGAAAAACTTGTTTATCTTTGATTAGAAAAGGGGGAAAAAGAGAACAAATCATCAAAAGGGGGAAAAGGTGACAAATCGTCAAAAAAGGTGATAAAATTGGGACAAAAAGGGAAAAGGGGACCAACTGTGATGCCTGATACTAACAATTTCTACATACAGAACAAAAAGACTTATTTTTACATTGACTTTTCTTTACAGAAGGTCGAAGTAGCGGTGGTCCAGCGACTAATCAACATTCCGAGCATTCACATCATTCGCCCACTGATGACAAGGAGGACACTCGTGGTTCAGAGGGTGAGACCCGAGGTGGACGACATCATGACAATGTAACCCAACTTCAGCAAGAGAGCCAGACGGTCAATTCTCTTGGAGGGAAAATGAGGGCCAGTAAACGAAAATTGGTTCCTCAGGAAGAAGAGACGAGTTCGGGTGAGGACGAAGAGGAAGATGAGGAATCAATATCAAAGACTCCAAATGGAAGAAATCATGCACTTAGTCCAGCATCATCGAATCATTCACTCTCGACATCGGAGCAAGTTCTTCGGGCAACGAGTCCAAAAACTCGTCGCACCGAAATACGACCGGAATCATCAGAGAATGCATCGGGTGTGAGTGCATCGGTTAAGGACATTGAGCAGGCAATGTCGAAACACCTGCCCGGAGCATCTCTCACTAAACCAGATTCACCAGCTATGCATCAACCCACAGATTTTAGTACAGACGCGCTATTGAAGCAACAACAGCAGAGGAGTACAATACAGTGGATTGGTGCGCACCACCATCTGGGACATCCGAGTTCTCAACAATCGAGTGCTCCTTCTCTTCCCGCTTCGGCACTTTTGAGGCATCTTTATGCAACGAACAGGGAGAGCGTGATACGTGCCAATGTACAGGTAATTGATTCTTTACTTACTTTTCATAAAAAATACACTGAGGCTTCACTTATTTTAACCAGAGGTCCTCATAAATCTACAGGCAGAGTCGCACTTATTATTTGACTCTCTGAGACGTAATATTCGAGTTGATTTTATTGGTGGATCCTTTAACATCAACGGAGAACCTTTTAAGTTAAAATAAGTGAAACTGGAAATTATTAAAATAACTGAGACTTTAAATAAGTGAAGCTCCAGTGTATAGATCAATCCTCAAATTCAGGGCTCGAACCCTTCTTAATCAAATTACGGACTTTACGGACCATTTTTTTTTTTAAAACTGACTTTTACGGACCTTTACGGGATTCACGGAGACCCAGTTCGAGCACTGCAAATTACGCACTATCTGTGTTTGAAAATTTAATATTTAATTATTGAAACAAAATTTCCACAGGGCATAACGTCGAGCGGAACGCGAACACCATCATCAGGCGGTGGATATTACACGGAAACGGCCCAAACTGGACCCCTACCAACCCCACCAGGCTCTGAGGGTTCCTCAACCTATGGCGAGCACCAATTCGTCTTGGCAGCTCACAACCAAAAGGGCTCAACAAGCAACTCCGATGCATTCACAAGTCTCGTCTCTTCCTACTCGTCAGCGAGTGGTTATGCGGTTGACTATCATTCCGCAATGACACCACCGTCATCGGTATCGCCACGCGACAAACAACAGCAACAACAACAACAATTGCACTCGGCAAGTGTTGTCAGTAGTTATGAATCGACAATTTACGGTGATCCGGTTTTAAGGCATCAATATGAACCTGCACAACCACTACCTCTAAAACCACAGGTCTATTCCGCCGCTGTTCATCCAACAGCATTGGACGCAGCGGCGGCCTACGCTTCAGCGAGTCTCGGCGAACAACCACAATTCTATCATCATCCGGCGGCTGGTCCCGGCTTTCATTTGTATCATCCGACAAATAAGACTGCATCGAATAGCTGGTACAGCTCAGCCTCTTAGTAGTTTCGTCCACAAGAACGGCTCGTACTTAATAATTTTAATTATAACTAATTCTATTGAATCCAAAGTCCTTTTTGAGCATATCATTTTTAAATCAACACAAGAGAGAGAGAGAGAGAGAGAGAGAGAGAGATGGAATCATTGTGGCAAAATAAGGGGGGCATTCAATGTCCCATTAATGCCGATATCAAGTAGACATTCGTTGTATTATAATAATAACTAAGTTATTAATTAGATGTGCGAAGGAATCCGATGAGTCAGTTTAGAAAACAATGATTCGCGATTCTAAAGTGGTGTGCGTACAACTCACAATCGACCGCTTGCATTGTTCCCTCTTAAAATTATCATGGTTGCCACGCTTCCTGACTTCTCCAGGTTTTCCAGGTTAAAAAACGGAATTTTTCCAGGTTTTCAAAACGAAAATTATTCGAAAACATCAATAACTTCATTTTTAAATAAATATTTAATCATATTTTTTATAGGAATTTAAGATATTCAAAAATTTGAAATTCAATATAACATATAAGAATATTATTGTAAAACATGAAGATATCAATCACATTCTTCAAGTGATCGCTTTCTTCAAGTTTTATAATAATTAAAACTTGCTACTTTGTTACTGTAACTTCTTCAAAAATTATTTTCATCATTACGATTATTTATTTCTAGAATTTTCAGCTAAAATTCTTCAATTTTTTTCTAATAATTTTTGAACAAGTTCTTTGCGAATTTTCAAATTCTTTTGTCTACAATTTAATTTTACGAAATTTCGATTATTCTACATTCTTCAATCAAATATATTAGAAATTAAAAACTTCAAATAATTAAAAAAATTCCATTAAACATATTCAGAAAAATTAATTATATAGAATTCTTAATTAAAAGTATGACAAGTTCAAATTTTCAAAGATTTTAATCTGAAATTCATTTATAAATCAATATTGATTAGAAAATTCTACGAGAATTCAATTATTTAACTATAAAAATAAATGTTTTATTAAACAATTGAATGTTTCTTAAAATTGATTTTTTATAAAGAATTTTATCAACAAACTTTTAAATAATTGAATTCTTTTGACAAATTCTAATAAAATTTTTAAGAATAATTTGTTGAGAAATTTGATAAAAATTGTATTAAAAATAATTGAAATTCTGCCAAGAATTTTATTAATATTTTTAAAAATAATTGAATTTTTGAGAAAAATTTTATTATTTATAAAGATAATTGAAGAATTAAATTACTTTGAAAAATTTACAAAAATTGTTCTCTAAAATTCAATTATTTTCATAAATAATAAAACTCATCGCATAATATTTCAATTATTTAAAAAAAATTTTTATAAAATTCTTCGCAGGAATTCAATTATTTTTTTAAATAATTAAATTCTTCGCCAAAATTTAATTATTTTCATAAATAAAATAATAAAATTTATTCGCTGAAATTCAATTATTTTCATAAATTATAAAATTCTGCACTAAAATTTAATTACTTTCGTAAATAATACAATTCTTCTCAATAATTGTCAATTATTTTCATAAATAATAAAATTCTTTAAAACAATTTATTTATTTTCAATTTAAATTAAATTCCTCGGAAGAATTAAATTATTCTGAAAAAATTACAAAAATTCTTTTGCAGAAATTCTATTATTTTCATAAATAATAATTTTGATAAAATTCTTGTCACGAATTCAATTAATTCTATAAAACTCTTAATTAAAAGTATGAAAAGTTAAAATTTTCAAAGATTTTAATTTGAAATTCATTTTTAAATCAATATTTATTAAAAAAATTCTACGAGTATTCAATTATTTAACTATAAAAATAAATATTTTATTAAACAATTGAATGTTTCTTAAAATTGAATTTTCATAAAGAATTTTATGAACAAATTTTTAAATAATTGAATTCTCTAAACAAATTTTAATACAATTTTTAAGAATAATTGCATTTTTCGAGAAATTTGATGAAAATTGTATTAAAAATAATTAAAATTCTGCCAAGAATTTTATTAAAAGTTTTGAAAATAATTGAATTTCGGAGAAAGATTTTATTATTTATAAAGATAATTGAAATTTTGACGAGATTTTTTGTAAAAATTGAATTTTTACGCAAAGAATTGCATTAAAATTTAGAAAATAATTTTATTCTTTAAAGAAATTTAATTAAAAATTTATTGAAAATAATACTTCGATTCTAATAAATAAATTGTAGCAAAGGTTGTTAAAATAATTAAATTTCTTTGATAAATTTTAATGAAATTTTTAAGAATAATAACTTTACGATGAATTCCATTAAAATTACATTGAAAATAATTGAAATTCAGCTTTGAGTTTTATTATTTATAAAAAATAATTGAATCCCTATAAAAAAATATTATTATTTATGAAAATAATTGAATAATATATGAAAATAATTTGTAAATAATTGAATTCCTGTGAAATTTTTATTGATTCAATTTACAATATAAGTATTTCAACAAAATTTTCTTTACAAAATTGCACAAGACAAAAAAATTTGATTTTTTTCTAATGAAATTATACAATTAAATTATATTTAATAAACAATTGAGCAATGCAAACGGACGATAAAGAGACAAAGTGCCAAATTTACAGAACTTTAGCTAGGTAAAAATCGCAATTCGATATAGAATCTAGATTCTGTCGATAAAAAAAGAAAAGGCGCCCTAATAGAAACGTTAGAAAATAATTACAAGCGCGCCATAGTTTTAAACTATATGAATTTCATAAAATATAATCCGCAAAATTTTAATCACGAAAATTAATAACTTTTTTCAGTCGCAATAATGAATATGAATCCAAAAGACTGCTTTATTATCATTTCACCTGCATAAATGAACAAGAAGAAAAAACAAACACCAAATTTTCAAAGATCCCTTAGGTTGAATTTTTTTTTATTAGAAAAAAAACGATTGTACTTATAATATACGCCTCGTTCAAACTAAACAAGCTCTCTATAACGATTTTAATTTCAAGCAAAAAAAAATATTAATTTTAAGTGTCAATTGTGACAAAATCTATTTTTAATTTTCTAATTTACGAGATTAAACTTTTTCCAAAGCATAATTTTTTTAAATCAGTAAATGCAAAAACAATTTTAGAAAATTATTCTAAAAGCTTTTGTCGTTCAAAAGCAAATGTTTTAAAATAATTTTCAAAATACATTTTGAATTCGATGAAAAATAAAAATTGATTCAAATTGTTTTTGCCACAATAAAAATTTAATTTTATAATTCATTTTATTAGTATTTCTTTAAAAAGTATTTATTCCTTATTAGTATTACTTGTTGTCTAGGGGATTAAAATTTTTTAAGTTTTCTCTCCGAATGTTATATCACTGAAGGTATTATTAATTATAAAATAAATGTGGAACCAAATTATATACCCGAATAATTGTCGTATCACTTAAAAAAAAAGAGAAGAAAGAAAAAAAACTAGAGGACGTAGATACAATTCATAGATCTGTACTCGGGTATATACATATAATGTGAAATGATGTACATATTTGTGTAGCTATGCGGCAAAATACATACAAATAAACAGAAATATAAATATATATGTATAAATAATGCAATAAAAAAAGCAATGTTATTGTAAAATCGATAATTACTAAATTGAAAAAAGGCATTTCGTGCTATGTAAGCTTGTACAAAAAGACTTGATATAAAAATTGAAAATCAATACGGAATGTCATTTTTAGGTAAATTTTCTTTTGTTACACTTTAAAGAAAAAAATGATTTTGTTTTCAATTAATCAAAATCAAAAATAGCAATAAAGATCTCTTCATTTTTTGGGGTCGTGCAATTAACAGCTTCGCGTTGGTAAAACCGATAAAATTCTGATTTGCGTCCTTCGAAAAAAAAAATACAAATTATTCAACATACGTGCAAGAAAAAAAGGCACGAAAAGTGTGATATCGTAAAATGTATAACGAATAATAATAAAGAAAAAAAAATGTGCGCTGAAGAATGAAACGGAAAACTGAATGACGAATTTGGTTATTAGACATCTATGTGTTAAATATATAAATATATAAATAAATAAATATGATATTTTTTGTTGATTTTAGCTGTACAGATTTACTTTACGATTGTTAATTGTAATTAAAAATACAAGCGATAAAGTTGGCGCGAACTCGAGAATAATCTGACTTTTTTTGTACCTATTTAAATATATTGAGAGAAGTAGGTTTATGGAGAAAAAATAAAAATTCTCAACTTGTCTCTAAACATTGTTTTTCTATGTAAATAATTCCCTCAAAAATATTTATCACTGCATTCATTCAAAATATATGTACCTGTTAACGAATTCAAATTATCAATTTAAATAGTTTGTTTTGTTTGATAAAAGTCATTTATCGGTGACATTTTAGAGGTAAGTGTAAAAAAATTAAAACCTACTCTAAAAAATAGTTTTTTGTCACACAGTAGAAAACATATTTTAAAATGAACATCTTAAGATTAAAATATATTTTGAACTATCTGATATAAAAATAAATATTTTAAATGTCATTTGTAAAACATTCAAATTCAAATCTTTTTAAAATTCAACAATTTATGAGAATATTATTATAAAACATGAAGAAAGTGATCACTCCGAGTCTTAGACTTGGAGTAATCACTTTCTTCATGTTTTATAATAATTAAAGACGACCCAGTGATAAGATCATTATTTTCTACTATATATGTAGGAAATATTTTTACTGCAATTTCTTCAAAATTATTTTCATCATTTGAATTCAATTATTATTTTCTAGAATTTTTAACTAAAATTCTTCTTTAAATCAATTATTTACAATAATTTAAAAAAAAATTCTGCTAATTTTCAAATGTATTTGTTTATAATTCAATTTTACAAAATTTCATAGATTAATCTGAAATTCTTCAATTAAAAATGTAATTGAAAATAAAAACTGAAAATAATTTTTCAAAGAATTCAATTAAACTTTTTCAAAAAAATTAATTTTTCAGAATTATTATAGTTAAAAATATGAAAAAATTCAGATTTTCAAAGATTTTTAATTGAAATCTTTTCAAAATTCAATTATTTCTAAAAATTCACGCTATTGTCCTTTTAATATTCAATTAATATCTAAAATTGTAACTGAAATTCATTTTCAAATCAATTTTCATCAGAAAATTCTACTAGAATTCAATTATTTTAATACAAAAATAAATAATTTATTGAATAATTGAATTCTCATATAGAATTTTATCAACACATTTTTTAATAATTGAATTCTTTTGAAAAATATAAAATAAAAATATAAATGAACTTAAATATTTTTTAATAATTGAATTTTTTTGAAAAATTTTATTAAAATTTTTTAAAATAATTGAATTTTGGAGAATAATTTTATTATTTTTAAAGATAATTGAAATTTTGACGAGAATTTTTAAAAAATTTTGAACAAAAATTCGGATTTTCAAAGATTTCAATTTGAAACTTTTTCAAAATTAATTTACTTCTAAGAATTCACGCTATAATGCTTTTAATATTTAATTATTATGAAAAATTTTAACTGAAATTCACTTTTAAATCAATTTCTATTAGAAAATTCTACGAGAATCCAATTATTTAAATACAAAAATAAATAATTTATATTGAATAATTGAATATTTTTAATATTAAATACTTATAAAGAATGTTATCAAGAAATTTTTAAGTAATTAAAGTGTTTCGACAAATTTTAATAAAATTTTTTTTAAATAATTACATTTTTTGAGGGATTTGATTAAAATTGTACGAAAAATAATTGAAATTCTGCGATAAGTTTGATTATTTATGAAAATAATGGAATTATTGAGAAGAAATTTCTAAAAAATTTGTAAATACTAGAACTTATGTGAAATTACTTTATAATTTATGAAAATAATTAAACGTTTGCGTAGAATTTTAATAAAAATTTTTTTAAATAATTGAATTCCTTTGGAAAATTTTATTAAAATAGTAGATATTAAATATCATTGAATTTAGGAAAATTTTTGCAAATAATTGAAATTTTGTCAAGAAATTTATTGAAATTTTTGAAAATAATTGATTTTTGAAGAAGAATTTTATAATTTATAAAGATAATTGAAATTTTGACGAGAATTTCTTTAAATTTTCGAATATAATTGAACTTCTACAAAATTCAAATTTCTTTTAGTGTTTTTAACTAAAATTTCTGGTTAATTTCTTTATTTTTAATAATTAATTAAATTAAAAAATTTAACTAATTTCAGAATAATTGAAATTTTGAAAATTTTTGCAAAAATTTAAGTTCTTTAGAATTTCTAATAAAATTCATTCAAAATTGAAATTTTATAAAATTTGAAATTAAAATCTTTTCAAATTCATCTATTTATGAATAAACAAAACTATTGTAAAATTCAATTAATTTTCAAATGTATAAATAAAATAATTAAATAATTTCAAAGTTATAATTTTATGATACTTCTTCAAAAATTAAATTATTTAATAAGAAATTATTGTCAGAAATGGAAAAAAGTGAAGGTTTTGTATTAGAATTTTTGTTTTTTCTAGAAAAAACTATTAATAATAATATTTTAATTATTTGAATGTTAATTAATTATTTTTCTAAAGGTCTGCATTCTGTTGAATGAACTACCTTATAATTTATAAAATTCTTTACGATATTTATATTATTTAAATAATTAACATAAAAAAACATATTTATATTATATTGTGGTGTTAATAATCTAAATCAAAAATAAAACTCACTGAATTCTATAACATTGAGTCTAAATTTTATCATTACACTTTGAAAAGGATTTCAAGAAAAGAAAAACTTGTTTATTTTTGATTAGAAAAAGGTGAAAAAGGGGACAAGTCAGTAAAAAGGGGAAAAAGATGACAAATCGTCAAAAAAGGTGATAAAATTGAAGTAAGAGGACAAAAGGGAAAAAGTAGAACATCTGAAGATTAAAACAAGTAATTGAAATTAACTTAATACTTTATTACGTCTACTTAATGACAATTGTGATCTTTTGGTTGGATGAATAGATGACGAATGTAAGTATCTAACTTCAACTAGTTTTTTCTCGTATAAAAGCGCTTATTGATCATAAAAATATTAAAGATAAAATAAAGTTTGGTGCATCAAAAAATTCACAATACATTTCAACTTAATGCCAATGAGAAAAATTATCATCAATCACATCTCTAGTGTGGAAAAAAAATTAAATCTTTTGGAATTCTTTTTTTATCATCAAAGCTAGAGAATGATTTCTTTTATATACGTAATTTAAAAAAAAAATTGATTTGTACCTAGAGTGAACAGGTTTTTATTTTCCGTTAGTTTGACTTTTGCTTAGAATTATGTTTACTAGTGTGATTTAAAGAATTATTAACCGGTGTATTATTCACTGAAATATCAGAAATGTCTTCGCTACTGTCACTTCGAATATCGCCTTCCATCTGCAAAAGAAATTAAAAAAGTCAAATATAAATTAAAATAAATGAAAAATAAAATAAATAAAAAATAAAATACCGGAAATATTTTTTAACAGTAAATAATAATTTTCAACTCGGTAGACTTACTTGACCAGCACAAAAGGCATTGTACGCTATCCTTAATATTAACCATGTCCAAAAAGCGTGGAGAATTAATAATAAACATAGCAGAGCGTTGAAAATATAGTACGCAGGGAACATTGGTAATAACTTAGGTGCTTCTACGGACGTACTGTAAAAAAAATAATTTCATTAAAATTTACCCTTCAAAGAAAAATGTTACATTTACCATATTTACTGTATTTTCAAAAAATAACAAACCTATAAATAATCCAAAATGGATAAACTCCCATTCGTGTAAAAATCCATAGAATTGTGAAAATTACAAAAATGAAGTCACATACTTTTTGGTATTTCGCGTATTTTGCTATTTTAGCAGCCTGAAAGAATAAAGAATATTAGAAAACAAGCAAATGTTATGCACGCGGAACGTAATATTCAAATTATTATTATTATTATTATTTAAATTACAAAATTTTTTATTTTCAAACATGAATTTTTGAATAATTGCAGATTAAAACTTTAAAAAAATTCAATTATTATCTAATTTACTAATTAATTATGCTTGATTATTAATTTCAAAAATTTTAATAAAATTAGTTGCAAGAATTCAATTATTTTTTAAAATAATTAAATTAATAGTAAAAATTCAATTATATTCGAAAAAAAATTTAACGAAAGAATTCAATTTTTTCCTTAATTCGTTATAAAATATTTCGAAAAAATTCAATTATTTTCTAAAATTTTAATAAATCCTTCGAAACAATTCAATTTTATTTATACATGGTAAAATTCTTTGCAAAAATTCAATTATTTTTATTTTATTTTATTTATTTTTATTTTTTTTAATACAATTTTAATTTTTATTAAAATTTCATGAAAGAATTCAATTTTCAAACCTTTTTAAATTTAATAACTTTTAAGAATGTTATTATAAAACATAAAGATATCGATCGGACCGAGTTTTATAATGATTTAAACTTCCATAAATTTTTTCAAAAAAAAAAATTAAATTACCAAAATTTTTAATAAAATCCTTTGCAAGAATTCAATTTTTTTATAAGTAATACAATTTTTCACATCAATTCAATTATTTAAAAAAAATGTAATAAAATTCGTTGTTAGAATTCAGTTATTATTGTAAATAATAAAATTTTTCGGAAGATTTAAACTACAATTTTATTTATAAAAACATGTAATTATTTTCAAACATTTTTTGCAAAAATTCAATTACATTTCACAACTAATTAAATTCTTCGCTGAAATTCAAATATTTTCGAAATCTACCATTTTAATAAAATATCATGAAAGAATTCAATTTTAAAAAAAATTTTAATAATTTTTTTCGAAAAAATTCAATTATTTTCTAAAATGTTAATAAATCCTTTGAAAAAATTCAATTTTGTTTATAAATAGTAAAATTAATTGCAATAATTCAACTATATTCAAAATAATTTAACGAAAAAATTCAATTATTTTCTGAAATTTTAATAAATCCTTCGAAAAAATTTAATTTTATTTATAAATAGTAAAATTAATTGCAAAAATTCAATTATTTTTATACAATTTTAATAATATTTTTCGAAAAAATTCAATTATTTTCTAAAATTTTAATTATATTATTAAAAATTCAATAGTATTTATAAATAGTAAAATTGATTCATCAATGGAAAAATTCAATTATTTTCAAAAAAAACTTCACGAAAGAATTCAATTTCTTTCTTAATTCATTAAAAAATTTTTTAAAAGAATTCAATTATTTTCTAAAGTTTGAATAAAATTCAATAATTAAATGTTCAATTTTAATTGAGGGTCCCAATCAAAGAACCGGTTATAAGTTTTTGAGACTCAAAATTCTCGACCTCTAAATAAAAAAAGTATTTAAAATTTCAATTTCTTGAAAACATTTCGTATTTGTAAAGATTACCAAAATGTTTCTCAAAAAATTAAGATTAAAAACAGTTTAACTTTCGACTTATAGGACAATGATTTTGAGCTTAAAAAAATTATAACCGGTTCTTTGATTGGGACCCTCAATTATTAACAAACACGATTATTTAAAAAATTTGATAGAAATTATTTATAAAATTCGATTATTTTCAAAATTTTTAATTAAAATTATTAAAAAAAAAACTGCATTATTTAAAAAAAAATCATAGAAATTCTTCAAAAAGAATTTAATTATAATTTTAAAAAATTGTAACAAAATTCTTCGCGAGAATTCAATTATTTTCCTAAATAATAAAATTCTTCGAAAAAATTCTATTATTATCAAATTTTTTGATAAAATTCTTTGATAAAATTCTTTGCAACAATTCAATGATTTTTAATACACTGATTTTAAAATTGGAAATATTTAAGAAAAAAAATTAGGAAACAATAAAGCAAACATTATTAATATAGATTTACTTATAGAATATATTTAAAATAAATAAGTTAAGACAAATAAAACGAAAACATTCGGACAATTTTTCGTTTTATTTGTCTTAATTTATAAAGGATCTCAGACATTAATGATTATTTAACTGAAAATAAATAAATTATTTACCTCTAGGAAAATATCGGCACAATCATGTACAACGAGAACAAGAGATCCAATTCTGGTCAAGTTTCCTACCCAGGAAAAGCACATGAGTACAATTGTCGCTATATGATGGACGAACATTTGCCAAAAATCCTTTCGCTTCACATCGAAGAACTGAGAGAAACTCAGTGACCAATAAAATGCCATTGATACCATGTAATACCACCAAATGTCACTTGTTACCGCATGGTATGGATAGTTGTAATAACAATGCTTTATATCCCACAGCCATGGTTTGTCCCATAAAACGACGAGACCATAAATAAATGAGTACGAATAATATAAACATCTCCAACTAGAAAAAGAAGCATAATTTTAATTCCTTTCCCATAAAATAGATCATCAATTTGCCAAATGAACATTCGAAGATAAAAATAACATTTCAAAATGTCATTATCATTAAATAGAAAAGCCAAAGAAAATTTCGATTTCGATTGATGGTCAAATAATAAAAAGACAAAATAATAAAACAATAGAAAGTGAAATTCTTCAATAACAAAACAATAATAAATAATAAAGCAATAATAAAAAAATTCAAATGATAAAAAAATGAAAATTGATATAATAAAAATTCTATGATACCTTAAAATATTTGTCAATAAAAAATGTCATCAACTGAAAATTTTGAGCCAATGGGGATTACTTTTAGAGAGAACATTCACAATTTTCTCGAACGTAATTCCAGAAATTTTTCATTTCCTTTGCCGAATGCATTGAATTACTAAAAAATGTGTGCAACGTAAAAACTGATTCGACTGCTTGGCATTTTTAGTAACTAGAAGTTGTAAGTTAACTAACCTGTTTTCACAAAACTTCGTTAGAGTCGACGGTCTGTCTTGAGACCGTCTTAACCTCAGCCATCTTTCCACTTGTCGTTCACTCCAATCCACTTGCTTCGCCAAGGCTAATAACTGCAAAAGGATTAATCATTACATAATTTATTTTCAATCAACTGCAATCGACATTCTATATAGAAGATCAAATTTCTCCAGAGCAAAACAAAATTCCTACATTAGAATAATTGTGCATATACCAATGACGTTCAAAATACTCATAATGTACAATTATTTTGCAATTATATTCCAATTATTTTCCAAAAATATTAACAATAGAAGATTAATTAAAATAATTCAAATTTAAAATTTAAAAAAATAAAAGACTTTTCCCTAATTTTCAGAGAAAATTTAAACTTTTCCTCTGACCCTAAAAATATTCAAAATCAAAATTTTATTGTAAAACATAAAGATATCGATCACTCCGAGTCGAAGACTCGGAGTAATCGATTTCTTTATGTTTTATAATAATTTAAATTACCATAAAATTTTTCAAAAAAAATTTCATTATTTACAGAAAACCTAATAAAATCTTTCGCAAGAATTCAATTACTTTTACAAGTAGTAAAATTTCTCAAATGAATTCAATTACTTCTACAAGTAGTGAAATTTCTCAAAAGAATTCAATTACTTTTATAAATAGTGAAATTTCTCAAAAGAATTCAATTATTTAAAAAAAAAGTGCAATAAAATTCAAGGCAAGAATTCATTTATTTTCATAAATAATAAATCGATTATTCGGAAATTAATTTTTAAATCAATTTCTATTACAAAATCCTGCGAAAATTCAATTATTTAAATACAAAAATAAATAATTTATTGAATAATTAAATGTTTCTCAAAATTGAATTTTTATAAACAATTTTATCAACAAATTTTTAAATACTTGAATTCTTTTGACGAATTTTAATAAAATTTTTAAAAATAATTAGAGGAATTCGCTTAAAATTGTATCAAAAATAATTAAAATCCTGCGACGAGTTGTATTATTAATGAACATAATAAAATTCCTGAGAACAATAAATTTTATTATTTATAAAAATAATTGAATTATTGCGAAAAATTTCAATTCAATTATTATTTTCTATAAATTTTTAATTAAAATTCTTCTTTAAAATTTTTTTAAATTTTTAATTCAATTTTTAATAATTTCTGACAAAGTTCTTTTTGAGAATTTTCAAATACATTTTTTTAAAATTCAATTTTACGAAATTTCATCGATTTTATTCGGAGAAACATGAAAAATTCAGATTTTTAAAGATTTTAAATTGAAACCTTTTCAAAATTCAATTATTCATAAAAATTCACGATATAATGCTTTTAATATTCAATTATTATCTAAATTTTTACCTCAAATTCATTTTTAAATCAATTTTTATAAGTAAAATTCTACAAGAAATCAATTTTTTAAATACAAAAATATGTAATTTATTGAATAATTGAATTCTCATAAGCAATATTATCAACAAATTTTTTAATAATTGAATTCTTTTGAAAAATTTTAATAAAATTTTTGTTAATAATTAAATTCTTATTTGAAAAATTTTAATAAAATAGTAAATATTGAAAATCATTTAATTCAGGAAATTTTTTAAAAATAATTGAAATTTTGCCAAGAATTTTATTAAAATTTTTTTTAAATTATTGAATTTTGGAGAAGAATTTTATTATTTTTAAAGATATTAAATTGAAACCTCCTCAAAATTCAATTATTTCTAAAAATTCATGATATAATACTTTTAATATTCAAATATTATCTAAATTTTTAACTGAAATTCATTTTTAAATCAATTTTTATCAGTAAAATAAATAACTCAATTCTTTTAAAGAATTTTAATAAAATTTTTTTTTAATAATTGAATTCTTTTGAAAAATTTTTATGAAATAGTAAATATTGAAAATCATTAAATTGAGGAAAATTTTTGAAAACAATTGAAATTTTGACAAGAATTTTTATTAAAATTTTTTAAAATAGGTAATTCAATTTTTTAACATATAATTTAATAAAAAAATTTATAGGCAGAAAATGATTGATTAGAAATGTTACAAAACAGAGAAAACGTCTAAAATCTAAAAAAATCACGACTCATGATAAATATGCGAAAAACAATCTGAATAATTGATTTAGTAAAATATATTTGCAATATAATATTTTTATTACATTGTAATATTGTAATAAAAATGTTATATTGCAAATTTTTAAAAATTGTCTTAAAAAATAATTCTCTTATTTTTTAAAATTAAAAACTGATTTTAATTTAAATAATTTTAATAAATTTCAATGACTAAATAACATAAATTTCAATGTTTTATATTCGATGCGCAAATATAACAAATTCATTTTTCTTCGAGTTAGAAAATGAATATTCCCGTATTAAATATAATTATCATTAATATTATTTAACAAAAGTAATTTGTTTTTTGAAATGAAACTATGTCTACACGTTTCATTTCTTTTCTCTCTGTTAACAATTTCAATGTAGCATCTTCTTATTTTTTTTTTTAAATTTTTATCAAGATAATAAAAAGATATAATCACATAATATGTAATGAGTAGTTTGAACATAAGGTTTACATACGTAATAAATTGTATAAGACACGCAAAGTTTAGTACAAGTTTTGTTTAAAACATATTCTATCGCTGAAAAAGTCTATCGCTATTATAAAGTCCTGGAATTCTCATTTCACTTTTATTGGTAAATTATAGCAAAATAAAATAGTAATTTGCAAAAATTATACCTGTTTATGTTTTATCTGTTTGTTGACATAGGCTTTTTCCAATATTGGATTAGGCTGTGCTTTCTTGCTTCGATTTGTTTTTATTCCAAGCCACTTTCCAACTGGACTGAAACAATACCTAAAAAAGACAATACAATTAAAAACAATATATTTATCATTATCAATAATTTTTTTCCCTTTTAAATAAAATTCCCTGCTCAACTTTCTCTAATTTCTTTTAACATCTGCTAATTTTTCTAAATTTAGCATAATTACCGTTTTATATCTTGTACATTGTAATTACTTTTATTTTAAGTGTATTCAGATATCAAACGACGATTATCTGTCAAAGATACAATCCGTCGCGGCACTTGACATTGTTTTTTTCTGTTTTTATCATTTTAAAATGACCCTGAATTAATAATTACTTTTACTGATAATTAACATATATATACAATGAATAAATAGTTGTACAATATTTATAAATTGTCCTTTTGCACTTAAATTTTTTACGAATGAAAAAAAAATAATTTTCTTATTTCGATAATTTTTTTCGCAATAAAATTGGTTAAAAATTGTGAAAAACTTATGTCGATAAATTATAATTTCTACTGCACTTATTTCGTTTCATTATTTTCACAAACAAACTTTTATTGCTTTAACCTGCAATTATCTTATCCAATTTTTACTCATTTCGAACACAGATTACTGAATTATTTACCTATACAATGTTTTGCAAAAAAAGAAAAAATTCAAAGCACGCATATTATATTAAGACCTATACTTATAGAAGAAAAAATAACATCAAATTTCGTGGAAAATTTTCTTTTCTATAAATATAAATTTGGGCCATGTTATAATCATGCCAAGTCAATGAAGAAAAACATTGATTTTCTTAAAAATTGATTTTCCATTACATTACTGACCTCGAAACTTTTTACAACATACAAGAAATATTTTATTTTAAATCAACGTTCATATACTTCATAATTCTTGAAAAGAAAGAAACTAAATTATATTTATTAAACAAATTTCTTTTTTTTAAATAATCATAATAAAGTTTATCTTCTTGTTTGAAAGATGATAAAACAAATTTGATTATCCCTCCAATTTATGTGAAATAAGTTCACGTACAATGCAGATGACATTTTACCCGCATCAGTCAAAAAAAAATAATTCTATACAATTGTTTTCAATTAGATTAAATAAATCAAAAATTCCACAAATTAAATTTATCAAACGGTTAATAATTTACATAAAAGGAAATAGAATTTTAGTATTCTAAAATATTTCTTTTCTTTAAAAAAAAAATGGTGAATTATAACAAAAACGAATATAATTATTTTAAACAAAATAATAAACGATAAAAAATGTTTTTATTTCAAAAATCGTTCATATCTAAAGAACTGTCTCTGTAACATTTGCTAATATAATAAAAAAAGTATTTCTTTGATTAGTCACCAATTGAAGATATATCTACCTACATTAAACTATATGACATTAGCCGCAATCACTATATAGTGAAAAAAAAATATATTCAATTTTTCTAACAAGAAAAAAGATTAAAAACAGTATTTTATTTTTTGAAAAATGTTCCCAATAACGGTAAAATGCTATGTTGAATTAGGACTATGTATTTTTGAAATTAAATAGAAATTAACCTTCTTTTTAATCTTCAACCATTAGAGAGAAGTTTGTGACCGCATGCTAACACATATATGAAAATTATCTAAAAAATTTATAACCTACCTTTCGATAGCATATCTGATTCCCAAAAGAATAAAGGCCATTGGAATTGGTAATAATAAGTGTCTATAGTCGGCATATTTATTCGTTGAATTCGGCGCGATGTCTTCCCACGTCGTATTCGGAGGTAACCAAATATCAGGTGACCAGAACGTTGAGGAAATATTTGTTAGAATATCCATTTTTCTTTCAATTTTTCAAAACGTCAATAAATTTCATAGGCTTTATGACGTTTAAAAAAGAAAACTCTTTTAAACAACAAAAATGCACCAAACTGTCTCTTCCTTTTTTTCTCGTACACACAACACACAATGCACACTACACTTTTATAAGCACACAACAGTTTATCATTTTTATTAACACAATGTAAACCGCCCTTCGATGTCTCGAGACTCTCCGTTGACTCCGTTCTGATCGGCTAATGAATAACCGCAACCACGCCGATGTATACCGAAGCTGAAAATTGACATTTACACGCCATCTTTTGAGGTTAGGACAGATTACAAGCACGGTAAAAGGGGCCAGGGTGCTGCGTACCCTGCGTACTATTTACGTTACGCGAAAAACCCCAGATTTATTTAATTAAATTACTCATTAATTATAAATTATTATAATTAAATAATTACTAATTTACTAATTAACGTAATGGTTATTTAATAATTATCATATTTGAAATATATTTCTTATTTGTTTGTATTTTGCCTTTTTGTCACAAATACGTAACTATTTTTAAATGAACACAAATTTACGTAATTCATTTTTACCCTTTTCTACCTAAAATCCCTAAAATCAATAGTTTGCGTAAAATAGTCATAAAAATTGAAAATGATTCCGAACCTTGGGTGAAAAATAAACTACAAAGATAATTTTAGTAATATTATACTGTTAATTACACCAAAAAATGTTTAATTTTATTTTTCTTTAATAAAAAATTAAAATTAAAATTAAAGAAAATTGTTGAAATGTAAAATAGTTTTATTATCATTATTAAAAGAGTTTTTAAAGTTGCAATATAGATAACCAAAGTAATAATGATGGTGAGTGTATTATTTACATAGACTTGTCACCATATTTATTAAATTATTGATTCATTAAATAATCCATTCATTATGATTCATTGAAGATTAAAAAATTGGCGTAAAAATAAGTTTCTTTGCTTTTTTTTTAATTTCGTAAAAATATGATTAATTCTTAAAAAATGTTTATTATTTTGACAGGCTGCCACATGTTGTATTTGTCAACGTCAATTATCAAGTGAGATCGATAAGAAGAACATCTTCAAAGATTGTCTATTAATTCAATCTGATTTTGATAAGACAGAGGAAAAATCTACTTCGGTTAAAAAATTAAGGTTATACACAGCGATCGAATTAATCATAGGAACTAAGGTAAATATTGATTCAATTATTCCTGCTAATTTAAAAAAAATGTCTAATACAAGGTTGCCGGAAAAATTTGATTTTGTTTATCCCTGACTATATTCTCTGATTTTCAGACTTTTTCCCTGACTGAATATTCTGATTCACTCTAAAAATTGTTAGATACTTAAAAAAAATTTCTTTTACATTTATTTACAAATTTCTTCAAAAGTAAAATTATAATTTGAAACCTTTTCAAAATTCAACTATTTCTCAAAATTGCAATTATTAGTAACTTCTCCAAAATTCAATTATTATCTAACACTTTTACTGAAATTAATTTTTAAAGCAATTAATTTTTATTAGAAAATTCTACGAGAATTCAATTATTTAAATAAAAATAGATAATTTATTGAATAATTGAATATTTCTTAAAATTGAAATCTTACACATCATATCAACAAATTTTTAAAAAATTGAATTCCTTCGACGAATTTTAATAACATGTTTAAGAATAATTACATTTTTCGAGGAATTGGATTAAAATTGTATTAAAAAGTAATTGAAATTCTATTAAAATTGCTTTTAAATAATTGAATTCTTTTGAGAAATTTTATTAAAATTCCTGAAAATAATTGAATTTTGTTGAAAAATTTTGCTATTCATTTATAAAGATAATTGAAATGTTGACGACAATATTTTATGATTTTTTAAAAATAATTGAATTCCTGAGAAGAATTTAAATAATAATTTATGTAAATAATTGGATTCATGCGAAGAATTTTATTAAATTTTTTTTAAATAATTGAAATTTTGATAAGAATTTTATTAAAATTTTTGACATTAATTTAATTCTTGAGAAGAATTTCCCTATCTATTTATAAAGATAATTTAATTCTTGACGAGAATTTTATTATTTTTCTAAAGAATTAAATTCTTGTCAAAATAATTGAATTTTTGAAAAAAATTTATTAAAATTCCTTAAAATAATTGATTTTATGGAAACAATTTTGTTGTTTATCAAGATAATTAAATTCTTTTGCAGAATTACTTAAATTATTTTTGAAAATTAAATTATTTTTTTATTAAATTTATTTATTTTCGAATTAAAAGTTATTTATGAAAATAATTGAATTATTGCAACTAATTTTATTATTTTATTGAATAATTAAATGTTTCTTAAAATTAAATTCTTTCGTCAAGTTTAAATAAAATTTTTAAGATTAATAATTGCATTTTTCAAGGAATTTATTTACAATTTGTATTAAAAGTATTTGAAATTCTGCGATGAACAATAATTCGAATTCCTAAATGAAATTTTATTATGTATGAAAATAATTGAGTGTTTTCGTAAAATTGTATCAAAATTTTTTTTTAATAATTAAATCTTTCGGTAAATTTTATGAAAATAGTAAATATTGAAAATTATTGAATCGCGAAAAACTTTTTAAAAATAATTGAATTTTGCAAAGAATTTCATTTAAATCCCTAAAAATAATTGAATTTCTGTGAAGAATTTTATTATTTATTGAGATAATTGCGTTAATATTTTTGAAATAATTAAATAATAATTAAAAAATTCATTTTTGGCAGAAATAAAAAATTTTTTTTGAAGGTTTTGTATTAGAATTCGTGGTAGTTTCATAGCTTATGAGGCAAACAAAAAAGACACAAAAAATTCAGAATTTTTTTATGAATTCTAAAAATTTATTTTAGTACTTTTAATAAAATTCCCTGACTTTTTCCTGAATTCCCTGATTTTCCTGACCTGTGGCAACCCAGTAATAGAATAAAATAATAAATAAAAAATAAAAATAATTAAAAAAAAACTCTTTTTTTAAGGTATCCAAATCCAAAGGATCACCATCAATTCTCTGCAAACAATGTTATCGAAAATTGGAAGATCATATAAATTTTCGAACACAAATTTTAATTTCATTCGGAAAAACAGTTCAAGATGAGAAATCTAGTTTCTCTACACAACAAACATTTGTAAATACTAAAAGAGAAGAATCACAGAAAATCAAAGAAAATTCTTCAAATGATATCATTAAGAGCGCAGACTGCCCTGAAAATTCAGATAATCACCAAAATCCTGATGATTTGATAAATGTCGATGAAAACAGTGACTCGATAGATTTATCAACTTTACGTAATAATGATAAGGACACAAATGATTTCACTAATTTTAAAAAAGTACAAACCGATCAGAAAAATAACAATCTAAACGATTCAGACTCTTCGAATGACAACATTGATGTTCTAAATTGTATTGAAAGCCCTAAACGAATTTTAAATAATGATTTAGAATCAGACATTGATGTCTGTTCTGGCGATGATGATGAAATTTTAGAAATAGAATCAGCAAATAAAAAAGAAGAATTAAATTTATCTGAAAACTCATCCGAATCTGAAATTGAAGTCTGCGATTATGAACCAATAGGAAAAAAAACAAGAAATTTAGATTCAATTTATTCAGGGGTTAATATTTAATTTATCGAATGAAGCAATATATGAGTGAATTAATTAAAATTTCTAAACAATCAAAATGTGTGGTTTGAATAATGCACGAAAGAAATGTGTGCCTGATAATTTTATTAGAAATAAATTATCAAATTGTGTTTTTTTGTTTTGTGTTTTAGTATAATATTGTATTTGTCGTTTGTTGCGAAAAAAAAAACTATTGCTTATTTGTATGGAAAAATTTTAATAGTTACTAGTTAGTAAAATGTGGCGAATATTATAAATAGTTCCCGAGTACAAATTAAATTATAAGAAAATCGACAAATTTTTATAAATTTGACGTTTTTTCAAATTTACGTGTTGTTATATTAGTATTATAAATAAAAACTACTTTTTAAGATAACTAATGTATATGAAAAAAAACTCTGTGATAAAAATTGATTTAGCCATTTTTTATCACTGAATAATAATCTTTTTAAATTTTTTTTCTTTTAAAAATCGAAATTTTTTACTGTAACTACAGAACATAACAATTCGAATATAATACTATTTATGTTTATTAAAAATTATTACTATCTTTTGTAACTAATTTGAATTGTTAATAAAAATTGAGTAATAAACCAGTCTAGTCATTTATTTTGATGTTATAATGTAAAACATGTCGAAAATACACTTTAATACACGTGGCTAACAAAGTAAAATAAAAAAATTTTTTCTTGTCATTAACCTCCCTACGGTTTGTTCCGAGTTCCGTTAAAAAAATTTTTTGTCAAAGTTACATAACTTCAAATGTTAGTTAAACAAGCAAGTTTTTTAATAAGTGGATAATGTGCATTTAATCAAAAAGTTTATGAAATCAGCTTATGAAAATCATTACTCGGGAGGTTTTCAGGGTCGCTGATTACGAATCTGGCATCAGATTTTCAAAATTCAGAATTTCGGATCCAATATGGCGGACATTTTTCAAAAAAATTTTATTTTTAATTAAAAATTTTTTTTTAATATCTGACATATTGGATCCGTTATTTAATTAAACCGTAGGAGGGTTAACAATTAATTTTTTGTATTAAATAAATTTTTTTGTTTAAAAAATTGAAATATTCGGCGATTTTACATGGCTCGTTAGCTCAGTTGGTTAGAGCGTCGTGCTAATAACGCGAAGGTCGCGGGTTCGATCCCCCCACGAGCCAATTTTTTTTCCATTTTCAATATAAAAGTTGCTAATTTTTAATTTTTTATTGTTAATTGTAAAAATAGTGATAAAACATTTAAAAAAATCAATTTTAATTTATATCTTTTAAGCAAGTTGATAATTAACAAAGAATCCGACAAAAAATCGAAACAAAAGTCTTGAGTGTCTGTCAGATTCGCATTTAAATTGTAAACAATTTTCAAATTCGATATTTGTAATAATTTCAAAAGTTCAGTAAATAAAGTAAACTTATAAAAATTAAAAGGAAATGAAAATAATAGCGGAAAAAAAATCTCATAGTGACGGTGGAGAAAGTTAAATTAAAAGACAGACATTATTCGAAAATAAATAAAATGACTCAATAAAAAAATATACAACCAATTTACTAAACAAATAATTTAATTCCACCTTAATTTTTCCAATTAATTTGTCACTGTGAGATTTTTCTTATAAATTATATTACAACTTATCTCCGTTACCCGGAAATAAGAGGGACTTACAAATTGACGAATTCTTGAGTAGAAACAATAATGTAAGTGGAATAAATCTTGAAGAACTGTGGTCAAAACTGAAAACTCTTCAGACCATATTTTCATCATCCTTTTGTATTTATTAATCCTCGATGCCGCAAAATATAGTAAAAATATTTGTCATCACACTTTGTGTTCGTCAGACTGAAAATAAATAATTATTTTCTTATTCATTATTTAAATAAGAAACTAAAATAAACAAACATAACCTAAATTGTAAGAAATTAATACAGCACTTGTAAATTTGTCTAATTTTACCATTTTCCATTAATGAAAGAAATAAATCATTACATTTCTTACATTTTTTTTTAAATCCATCGATAAATTATTCGAAAAATAAAAATTTTAAAAGAAAAATATTGTCCGAGTTGTGTTGACATCTAGTCAGTTTACGTTCGAACTACATAATAAAAAACTGTAAGAAAATAAAATTTCTAGATTTACCTAACTTATTAGACTTACACAATTTTTCCAGAAAATGATATTAAATTTGTAATATTAATAAACAAGTTTTGTTCACTGTTCAAAAATACTGTCATTTAAAAACAGTTTTTCACTTATTGTTATTGTTTAGAATGTAGTGATGTGAATATGGCTGCAAAGCTACCAACCCAACTTAAAAGAAAACTAACATTTTGGCCAACATGTCAAAAAAAAAAACCTAAATATTTTTACCATCATTGACTTTTTATAATAATAAACAATAAAAAAATAATATTAATTGCAAAATTAATGCTTTGAATTTTGATATATAATTTATCGTCAACTGCAAATATTTTTACTTTTGACAACAAAAACAGATGTTCTGATGCGCCAACAATAAACTAAAATGGCCGACAATGTTGCGACGTCACACCGGCCAGCGACGTCAAATGCATCTTTTCATTTTTCAACATGTTTCATTCAAAAAGAAAAGAAAATCGTATTTAAGATGCACCAGGGTGTAATTCCATTGTTGCATAATGCATATTTTACAAAAATTTTGTAAAATATTGATTGCATGTGCAAACAATTGTAGATTATTTTTACAAAATTAACAATATTTACCACGAGTCTGCTCCAAAATTTTACGAAAATCTTCTAATATACACATAAATTAACTCATTTATTCATGAATTTCGATTAATTACGATACGATGATTATAATATTAATGAATAACTTTAGCTCAACAACGACAAGTGTTCATTGTCAATTCTCTACTGGTCAGAATGTAGTGACCAGTGCTGCCAACTCAACTTAAAAAAATTCCCAAATCCCAACTCAAGCAACATGGCGGCCAAACATTGCAAAATAAAATAACTTTACAATAAAAAAAAAGAAATATTAATAACCAAAGCATTTTGGCATTATTTATTTTTGATATGTGAACAAAATTTCTATTTAAATTTTAATATTGGAAAATTATCGACGATTCGCAATATGATCATCAGGGTTGCGCAGGTATGCGCTCTTGTACATTTTACGGGAGAAATTTCAGTGCGAGAGAAAACAATAGCAACGCACTTCATATATCAGAATTGTTTCAATTTGTTAACAATTCTGACAATTGTCAACAATGTTTATTGCTATTTCTAATATAATTGTGGTAAACATATAGTCTACTGTATATTTACTATTCATCTCACTTGATTCGAAAGAAAAAAACAAACTCACTATTGCTAACAAAATTATTCATTATTAAACCAAATAAACTCACCGCTGCTGAAAACTCTGTAAAAATCATTTCAATCGACGCCGTGAAATTCTTCTTCTCTCTTGTATTTGATTTTCAGCTCAGATCTCAGTTTCAATCTTGCCCAGAATTCAAAATATATTCACTGTGATACTCTCACAGCATGTAATATATTCGTTAAATAAACAAAATGAAGAGAAAAATTTTTTTCAAACTGACGCAGTGCTGCTCCAAAGAAAGTCCAGGAGGAAGTGAGAAGCAACTGCCGCAGCGCCCGTATTTACGTAGTCGCCCGATGCTTGCCGTGCGCTGATTGGTGCGCGGTCTCGAGCTGCCGCCCAGCCAATCAGCGTGCGACGCACTTTACCCCCACTATGACCCCCAGAATGCTCGATCACGTAAATACCGACGTTTTGCAAGTTCCGTTCTCATTTCCGCAAAATGCTTCGAAACAGTGACATTGTTTTCTACTTTAGCTGGAAATAAATATACTCCATAAAGAAAGGAAAGTATTAGCAATGTTATAAAATGTAAACGGGAAACTTTTTGCATTTATTCGCTTTTTATAATTGACGAAGAACAATAGTATTATTCGCATTTGATAATTAGCGAAAAACAAATAAGAATAGGTAATAGTATTGTTTGTTTTTGATAATTAGCGAAAAATAAATAAGAGTAATTGCATTATTCGCTTTTGATAATTAACAAGAAATAAAAAAAAGTTAATTAGTAGTATTATTTAGGAATATAAATTAAATCCTGGTTTTTGATAAATTTTAACGTAAGGGTAAGGTCACAGGTTCGCAATAGGCAAGTCGCACAGCCTGTGATGCCACCGTAATGTTCATTGGTAAATTGTAAAGGAGTTTCTACAATTGATTGAATTGGACCTAACCTTTACTTAATGTAAAACCTCCGTTATGTGTACAGTTTTACCAGTTTTACATATGTGCGTGGCAAATACATGTAGAAAGTTTTGGCCTAAAATGCGCAGGCGCGACCACGTATAAAGTCTCCGTCGTGCTTTAAAACGTGCACTCAAATTTGTACACTATACTAGTTGTTTAATATTTTCATCTAGCTTTTTGGTATTTATTTCAAGTGTTAATTAAGTTTATTGTGAAAAATGTCATCAGGAGGCGGTTGGGAAGTAGTTGGAAAAAATAAGAAAGACAAATCTGGTGTTCGTTCGAATAAACTGACGAAGGCGGAAAAGAAAAAGTTTATTGAAAATGCTCCAAAAGTTGAAGATTTTTGTAAGTTTGTAAATTAATAACAGAAAATTATGACATATGTTTATTTGTAAGTCTTCACCTTACAGATACAAGTAAAATAAAAACATATAATCAACTTTTATATTACATTGTTTACTCAATTGTGATTGTTTAATAATAACATATTGTCAATTGAAAGTAGTCGACAATTAAAAATTTCTATATATTAATAGGTAAATAAAAATGAATGTATATGTAATTGGAATTTTTAAATTGAAAAATATCATTTAAACTATTTTTAGAAAAGGGAAACGTTTTATTTACATGTCGATAATGAATCAAATGTATCGAAGACAACGAATGTAAACAATATGTTAGAATCGTGTGTTAATTTAATAAATTATTTGTTATCAGTACCTTTGGACCAAGTGAAGACTCTTTATGATAATTTGGAAGGAAATAAAGAAAACAAGAAACCTCCCAAAGCAAAGGAGAGTAAAACTAAGGAAAATGAGGAAAAGAAAAAACAACAAAAGCAGCAGCAGCAACAACAACAACAACAGTCTGAAAAGAAAAAGGAGATTCCTAAGGAAAAACCACCAAAATCCATAGAAGAAGCTCTCAGAGCGGTAAATTTTTTATTCTTATCTTTTTATTATCGAGATAACAGGATTGCCACAGGACAGGGAAATCAGGGAAAAGTCAGGGATTTTTATTAAAAGTTCTGGAAAAATATAAATTTTTAGAATTCATAAGAAAATTCTGAATTTTCTGTGTCTTTTTTGTTTGCCTTATTAGCTATGAAACTATCACGAATTCTACTACAAAACCTTCAAAAAAAATTTTCTATTTCTGCCAAAAATGAATTATTTAATATTATTTAATTATTTCAAAAATTTTAACGCAATTATTTCAATAAATAACAAAATTCTTCACAGAAATTCAATTATTTTTAGGAATTTAAATAAAATTTTTTGCAAAATCCAATTCTTTTTAAAAAGTTTTTCACGATTCAATAATTTTCAATATTTACTATTTTCATAAGATTTATCAAAAAATTTAATTATTAAAAAAAATTTTGATACAATTTTACGAAAACATTCAATTATTTTCATACACAATAAAATTTCATTTAGGAATTCGAATTATTATTCATCGCAGAATTTCAAATACTTTTAATACAAATTGTAAATAAATTCCTTGAAAAATGCAATTATTAATCTTAAAAATTTTATTAAAACTTGACGAAAGAATTTAATTTTAAGAAACATTTAATTATTCAATAAAATAATAAAATTAGTTGCAATAATTCAATTATTTTCATAAATAACTTTTAATTCAAAAATAAATAAATTTAATAAAAAATAAATTAATTTTCAAAAATAATTTTAGTAATTCTGCAATGGAATTCAATTATCTTGATAAACAACAAAATTTTTCCCATCAATTATTTTAACGTATTTTGATAAATTTCTTTTCCAAAATTTAATTATTTTGATAAATATAAATATTCATTACAAGAATTCAATTCTTTAGAAAAATAATTGAATATTTTGCAGAAATTAAACTATTTTCAACATTTTTTTAAAATTCTCGTCAAGAATTAAATTATCTTTATAAATAGAAAGCGAAATTCTTCTCAAGAATTAAATTATTGTCAAAAATTTTAATAAAATTCTTGGCAAAATTTCAATTATTTAAATAAAATTTAATGAAATTCTTCGTATGAATCTAATTATTTACATAAATTATTATTTAAACTTTTGTCAGGAATTCAATTATTTTCAAAAAATCATAAAATATTGTCGTCAACATTTCAATTATCTTTATAAATGAATAGCAAAATTTTTTGACAAAATTCAATTATTTTCAGGAATTTTAATAAAATTTATTTTAAAAAATTAAATATTTTCAAAAGCTGTTAATAAAATTCTACGGAAAAATTAAATTTAAAGTTTTTATTTTCTAATATATATTTAACTGAAGATTTTTCAAATAATCGAAATTTCATAAAATTGAATTGTGAACATGTGGATTTGAAAATTCTCAAAGAACTTTTTCTTTAAAAATTCTAGAAAATGTTTATTGAATTGAAATGATAAAAATAATTTTTGACGAAGTTGAAGTAAAAATATTCTTTTATAATATAAAATAATGATGTTATCACACGGTCATTTTTAATTATTATAAAACATGAAGAAAGCTATTACTCCGAGTCTTCGACTCGGAGTGATTGATTTCTTCATGATTTATAATAATTACCACAGTTGTTGAATTTCAAAAAAGTTTAAATTCAAAATTTTGAACATCTTAATTCAAATGGAAAAATAATAATGATTAAATATTTATTTAAAAAAGAATTTAATGATGTTAATTTACAATTAAAGAAGTTACTAAATAGAATTAGAGAATTTTTTTTTGAGTATTTAATCATTGTTAGAGTGAATCAGAATATTTTATTAGAGTCAGGGAAAAAGGCAAAATTTTATCTAGAAATCAGGGTAAAGTCAGGGGAAAACAAAGTTAAATTTTTGTGGCAACCCTGGATAAGAATAAATTTTTAATTAAAATTATTATTGACAGATAAATGCATCGGAAGTGGAAGAGATTTTAACTGCTGGACAAACTCGTTTTCCTGGCGCTCCATTAATTTGGCTCAAAGATTTAGTTGCCTTTCTAAATATGAAAATTCCTTTAGAAGTAATTGATCCGATGTTCAGTGGCAGACCAGACGATTATCCAGCGAGCGTTGTTCCAAAATCAATTCGAACAATTTTAGAGAAAGCCATTCAAATCAGCGGTTCACAAAATGTTCAACTTTTCTACGAATTTAATTTAACGGCAATGGCAACGGATCTCGTCAAGAATCAACCAGTGATTGGTTATAAAATTTTCATTCAACTTCTAACGAAATTCAATCCCGGAATGACAATCACTAGTATTCCAAAATTAGTAACTTTAAGAAATTCCTATCAGAATAGAAAACCAATTGGCTTGTCGATAATTTGGGCACTTTCACAAAGTGGAAAGGATAATTTAACAGTGGGTTTGACAGTTTGGCATCATGTCATATCACCAATGCTCGAAGCAAAAAATTACGCCAGTTATGTTTCGCAAATACTCAAAGATTTAATTACACGTCATTCAACAGTAAAGAATGCCGATGTGAAACCAGAATTGTATTTAAATATTGTAGATGATGTTATTTCGGGAAAATTAAATATCGCTCCTACCTATGTCAATGAATTGAAGCCTTTTAATGACAAGCTAAGAGTAAGTAGACTTTTTCCTATTTTCAACAAACATTAAATATTAGGTATTAAATATTTATACTAAATATTTAATTATTCTCGTCAATATTTCAATTCTCTTCATAAATAATAAAATTCTTTATTTAAAATTCAATTATTTAAAAAATAATTATTAAAATTTTACGCAAACGTTTAATTATTTTCATAAATAATATAATAATTTCACAAGAATTCAATTATTATTAAAAAATTTGTTGATAAAATTCTTTATGAGAATTCAATTATTCAATAAATTATTTATTTTTGTATTTAAATAATTGAATTCTCGTAGAATTTTCTGAATTTTTAAAAATAATTAAATTTTGAAAAGGTTTCAATTTAAAATCTTTGAAAATTTGAATTTTTTAAATTTTTAACTATAATAATTCTGTAAAATTAATTTTTTTGAAAAAGTTTAATTTTTTTTAAATTTAAAAATTTGTTTAATTTAAAAAATTTTTTTTAAGTTTTTTGAAAAATTATTACCAATTTTTTTTTCAATTACATATTTAATTGAAGAATTTCCGAATAATCGATGAAATTTTGTAAAATTGAATTATAAACAAATACATTTGAAAATGCGCAGAATTTTTTTTTAAATTATTGTAAATAATTGATTTAAAGAAGAATTTTAGTTAAAAATTCGGAAAAATGATAATTGATTTGAAATGATGAAAATAATTTTGAAGAAGTTACAGTAAAAATATTTTTTTTAGTAGAAAATAATTATCTTATCACTCGGTCATCTTTAATTATTATAAATTATTGAATTTCAAAAAGATTTGAATTTGAATGTTATGAAAATCTTAATTCCCATGGAAAAATAATAATGATTAAATATTTTTTTAAAAAAGAAGTTATTGCTGTTTCGAATAATTTTACAGTTAAAGAAATTCGTAAATAAATGTAATGGAACATTTTTTGAGTATCTAATCATTCTTAGAGTGAATCGCAAAATATTCTTTAGGGAAAAAGTCAAAATTTTGTCTTGAAATCAGGGAAAAGTCAGGAAAAAACAAAATTAAATTTTTGTGGCAACTCTGACATTAATTAATAATGTAATTTATTCTTTATATTAATCATTTACAATTTTTTTCAGGAAATGGTTTTTAAGTCACCAAATTTGAAATGTCGTTCTTTATTCGAAACGTTGATGGCAAAATTGACTCCAAAGAGTAGTGCTAATTATAGAGAAGAAATTGTTCAAGCACTGGTGGCTTGTTTAATTAAAGACTCTCAGTGCTTTAATGTTTGGAAAAATATGTACAATAAGAATTTATATCAGTCTGATTTACTTTTAAAAAATATTAGTAAGTTACTTTTTATATTAGTAGCAAATTAATTTTTCAATTACAATTTTTCTATTTTTTAAATTGAGAATTTTGCTTGAAATTTTAACCATTTTCTGTTTAGATGCCCATTGGGATACTCTAAAAGTAATTAACAAAAACAATTCGTTTTTGGAGATGCTTGAGGCCTTACAGAGTACGCACAAGAAGACTAAAAAAAATAAAGATATTCTCGGTGGGGAGTGCAGTAAAACCTGCCAAGTAAGTAATTTTTTTAATTATTCCATCACTGCTATTAATTAACATAAAATTATATTTACAGGGTGGCCATATTTTTTAGTATTAAATGTAACTCATTTCGATTTTTACAGTGTGAAAAATAACTATTTAAACAATTTTTTCAAAAATTATTTTTGAATCATTTTTCTATTTTAATTTTCGAAATATGAAATTAAAAAGATTTTGAATGAATAATTGAAATTTTATAAAATTTAATTGAAAATAATTGATTTTTTTCAAGTATTATTATTACAATTTTTAAAAATCAATTTTTGAAGAAATTTAATTCCAAATTTTCTGAAAATAATTGAATTAAAAAAATTTTAAAAATTAAAATTAAAAAAATTAAAAAAATTAAAAAAATTTTAATGAAAATTCTTGAAACAAAGATTTAAAAATGAAAATTAATTATAGCTTTTAATATTTTTAAATTGATTTGGTGATGAAATTTAGTTGAAAATTATAAAAAATAATTGAATTCAGGAAGGAATTCAGGAATATTTTACTCATTTTCCGTAAACTCTGATATTTTCCTGTAAAAAAAAATTTTGCCATCAGGGAAAATAATTTTAATGTCAGTAAATTGTCAAGAAAATTGATAAACCGAAACTTGTGACCACCCTGATTTATTTTCATCCTACGATAAATTTATTACCAATTTTAAATGATCAAAAAAAGTTTTTTAATTTAATATTTTTACTGTATATACTAAAAGCTTGTTTTTATATTCTTTGCAATATAGAATTTTAAAAAAAATCATGTGTAAAAATTCAAATCTTGGGAAAAAATTTAAATTAAGGGAGGGGCCCGAAATGCGTATAAAATTCCAGGGCCTGACATTCCCCCACCCCTCGCCCCCTACTCGACAGTTTGTTTACAGCTTCAGATGTTAATATTATTTTGAAATTTCGAAAAAAAGCGCAGATAATTAACGACTTATCTGTTATCAACGCCGCCCAATTAAGCTAATTAATGTAAATTTTATAAAAGTGAGTATTTGCGTACGTAATTGTTTTGACCATAATTCGGAGTATAATATTATTTTCTTTCTTGAATTTCGAGGTTAGATTTCCGTTTATTGGAGTCGTTAAATTATTGATCGCGCATCGCCTGCTTCTCGATTTCACTTCACTCTCTTTACAACAGTCGACATCGTGTCATTGATGGTCATTGACGGGAAAATAGAAAGAAAGTTTATTTGATTTTTTTAATTTTCTACATTCCCCCTTCCTCCCAAAAAAAGAACATTGTAATATAGATTTGTATAAGTGAGAAAAAAAAAACTGGACGCATTAAAACGTGACGAAGGTAATTGAGATATAACGACGCCAAGAGTATCCTTGAGCGAAAATTTATTTTTTGATTTGAATATGGAGCAAATCAGTTGGAATTTCTAAAAACACGATTTGAAGTTGTCAAAACGAAAAAAAGAAAACTTATTTTTATGTATATACAACATACTTTTACCACAAGCTTTCTTTAGTTTTGCGCATTTGAAAAGAGAAGTGTTGGTTGTGAGGAAACTTTCGCATTTTTAGATATTACTAAAGAAAATGACAGCGAAATCCAGTAGCGGTTTTCCTTGGAAAAAAGGATGTTTCATTCTATTATTATTAATTGGTTCTCTTTTGGCATTTGATTGTCGAAAAAATGGTTCCTTCGAAGGTAAGAACTTTATTTACAATTTAGTATTTACATTTTTTTTGTTGACGCATCTGAACGTTACACGTATATATATACAATACATACGAATTAGCAGTGTCATTGAAGTTTAATTTATTTATTTTTTGCTCGCTTGTTAATTTTCACATTTAAAATTCTATCTTGTGTTGATATTAATTATCTTGAATAATAATTTGACAAAGTATTACAAATAAGTGGATTTTAAATACAGAAAAAATATTGTGTTATTTTTCATTTTAGAAATATTTGTTTTAAATTTTCTTTTTTATTTAATTATTTATTAATATTTATTAATTTTCTTCTCTCTTCTTTTTAAGAAATATCTTATCTTTGTATTATATATATACGTTTAAAAATAAATTCATCTTGCAATATAAAAAAATATTTGCAACGTTTTTATAGAATCACTTTATCTTTAAGCTTTTTATGAATTATGAAAACATTCCTTTTTTTTATTTTGTTTATAAAATTAAATTTTTTCCTTAATATTAAATTATCTCTGAAATAAATTAGATTTTTATTACATTTTTCATTAAAAAAGTTCCTATAAAATATTAAATAAAATTTAGGTATTTGAATTTGGAGTTGATTTTGTATTTTATTTTTTCCAGCATCTAGAACAAATAAATTTTTGAAAGAGAGTGGAGTATGTATGTATGGTCAGAAAGTTTGGACTTCAACTAAAACTTATTCCAATGACGGTCTCAAGTATATTGAAACTAGATTCCCTGACTATTACAAATCCACTGTGGAGTTCACGGCACCATATGTCAAATTAGGGAATGATGTTTTTATTCTAGGCAAGAACATATCGATTAAATTATACGATAATACTGCTTCTTATGTGAAGGAAAAAACTCCCGTTGTTGTTGCAACCGTAAGTATTACTACAATTAATCAACATTTTTCAATATATTTACTAAATTTTATTACATAAATTATTAAATTAAATTTTTTTTCACAATTTGCAAATTAAAATAGTAAATTATTAGTTATTGATTATTCAGGCCTCGGATATTTATGACTTTTTCGACTTTTTTTCGAATAATGCGACTTTTATCGACTTATATTAAAAAATTGCGACTTTTTCGAATTGTTCTTCCAAACTTTGCAACAAAATACCACATTTTTAGTATAAAATGCAACTTATTTCGATTTTTATTGTATGAAAAGTATAACAATAGACAAATCTTTGAAAAGATATTTTTGAATAATTTTTCTAATTTACTTTTTGAAATATACAATTAAAAATATTTTGAATAATTGAAATTTTGTAAAATTTAGTTGAAAACAAATAATTTTTTTTAGGTATTTTATTAGAATTTTTGAAAATTAACTTTTACAAGAATTTTAATTGAAAATTTTGAAAATAATTGATTTATCAAAAATTTTAATGAAAAATCTTCAAGTGTAAATTTAATAAAAAATTATGTTTGTAAAAACAATATTGAAATATTTTTGAAAACAACTAATTCTCAGAATTTTTTCATTCTAATTTTTTAAAATTCAATTATTTTTAATATTTTCAATTTTTAATATTTTAATATTTTACATATTATCGAAAAATATGTTAAAAAACGTAATTTTATCAGGTTTTTAAAACGAAAATTATTGGAAAACATCAATAACTTCATTTTTAAATAAATATTTAATCAATATTTTTTATAAAAATTAAGAGATTTAAATATTTTTAATTTAAACTTTTTTGAAATTTAATATCTATAGGAATTATTATAAAACATGACCGTGTGATAACATCATTATTTTATATTATAAAAGAATATTTTTAATTTAATTTCGTCAAAATTATTTTCATCATTTCAATTCAATAAACATTTTCTAGAATTCTTAAAAAAATTTTTTTTAAAAATTAAAAAAAAATTAAAATTAAAAACTTTAAATAATTAAAAAAAATTCTATAAAACTTATTGAGAAAAATTTTCCATAGAATTTTTAATTAAAAGTATGAAAAGTTCAAATTTTCAAAGATTTTAATTTGAAATTCATTTTGAAATCAATATTTATTAGAAAATTAGACGAGAATTAAATTATTTAACTATAAAAATAATATTTTTATTAAACAATTGAATTTTTTTTTAAATTTAATTTTCATAAAGAATTTTATCATCAAATTTTTAAATAATTAAATTCTCTTGACAAATTTTAATAAAATTTTTAAGATTAATTGCATTTTTCGAGAAATTTGATAAAAATTGTATTAAAAATAATTGAAATTCTGCCAAGAATTTTATTAAAAGTTTTAAAAATAATTGAACTTCGGAGAAAAATTTTATTATTTATAAAGATAATTGAAATTTTGACGAGAATTGTTGTAAATTTTTAAAAATAATTAGATTTCTGCGAAGAATTTTATTAAAATTATTTTGAAAAAAATTGAATTGTTACGCAAAGAATTGCATTAAAATTTTTGAAAATAATTTTATTCTTTAAAGAAATTCAATAAAAAATTTATTGAAAATGATACTTAAATTCTAATAAATAAATTGTAGCAAAGGTTATGAATTCCTTAAAAATCAGAGAAATATAAAATAAAATTTTTTGTGACAATACTGAATTAAATAAACGACTTTTTTCTATTTTTAATCCATTAAAGTGTCTTGTTTGGTACGTTAAAGTCGATCCGAGGCCTGATTATTAACAAGAATAATTCAATTTTCTAACTAAAAATTTCTTTCTTAGATCGAGCAATATGCTCCAGGAATGTTGGAAACAATAGAAAAGCAAAGCATCAAAGGCTTGGAGTTTATTAAGCAATCATCAACTTATCTTTGCGAGCAGTTCGTTGATCGTTCTGTGATGATGGTCAAGTGGGTGGAAACAAACGTACTCGTGTAAGTATTATTTTACCCTTTTTTTTGTACAATATTTATAAATATTGAAAAATTTTTATCTAATATATCAATTAATTTTCGACAGAGGAAAATTGAGTCCACAAAATCTGCAGAAATATGCGAGTCAAGCGATAGATACGACACAAACATTTGCAAGTCAAACGTACGATTGGATCTATGAAAAAGTGCAAACACTATCGAAAGTTCAATGAAAGAATGTAAAAGAAGATCAGCTTCTGTAGCCAACAGTCAGCTACCAAATTCCCTTCATACCTCAAGCATTTATTCATTAGATTCCAAGAGTATAGATAATTGTACAATTTATTATCAATTTTTTTTTGTCGCGGTCATTTTACCTGTGATATTCCAAGAATGTACCCCGATTCAACGTCTCTATCTCTTCTGCGATTATTGGCGAAAATGCAATGGCAAAAAAGAAAAACGTGCCATTTTTTAGATTGACTATACCACCCAAGGAATCATCAAAGAAAAAAAAACATCGTGTCAAAGTATTTTGTATGTTGTTTGAGTAAAAATCTAAAAAAATAAATGACTTTTCATAAAAAAATACACACAAAAGAAAAGAACAAATAAGTGAGTATTGTTATGTAATTATTAATATAGAAAAGACTAATATTATTTGTAAAAAAAAAATAAATTGGAAAAATTTTTTCTTTAAATATTTTTCTGTAAAAAAATCAATTAGGTGATAAAAATAGACGCACAAATTTGTAGCAATAGTAAAGTATTAATTTATAAGAAATATGACCGATCATGGTTTTAACAAGAATTAGTTTCTTATATAAAGGAGATCGAAGGAATGCTCGTGACAGTGGTCACAAATTCTCACACGTGTGTTGTATATATATATATGTACTACAAAAGTTTTCATTTGTCACAGATAGTATTTTTTTAAAATATTTTTCGTTTTCTCTCTCTTTCTCTCTCTCTTGACACTTTCACAAAACACAGTCTTAGCGCGTATATATTTATATATAAATGCTCGAAAATAAGTGTAGTACTCGGCGATTGAAAATCTTTTTTTTTTTTCTTTAAAGCTCATACGGGAAGAAGAGCTTCATTGTATTTTTATAAATTTGATTGCAAAGATATTCCTCTTCCTCGTCCCTGAGACTCGCCAACACTTCTAAAATTTGTCTGCAAAAAAAAATTGAATAAGGAGAATGAAAAATACTATAATATGTAAAATTTGTTAAAAAGTTATTCAAATTATTGAAAAATATATAAACTAACACTATGGTGCAAGGTTCGTTTCGTCCTTTGACCATTTTATCTGGTTGCCATTTTTCCTTTTTCACTGAGGGGAACCGGGTGACAACGTCTTTGAATGAGGCGTGAGTTGGCCTACATTCACACCAGGGGCAATCTGTTTCGATTATCAGTCGATCGGATGGAATTGTAGTGATCACGCATAGATTTTCCTCCGTTTTTAGCGAACTTGAAAGAAATTTTAATTTTTACCATAAAAAAATCAAATATTTGAAAAGAAAATCAAATATTTGCAACAAAAAAATCAATTTGTTCATTGAATTAAATTTCAAGTTGAACAGGGCTCGAACCAGTAAAAGTATTTAAAACTACGGACTTTACGGACCAAAAATAAAAAATTACGGACCAATTACTAGCAAAAATATAACCAGTTATATAAATAAGACAACATTTTAATTAAAACTATAAATAAAATTTTTTATAACAATAAAACATGAAGATATCGATAACTCCGAGTCTTCGACACGGAGCGATCGATTTCTTCATGTTTTATAATAATTAAAGATGGAGTGATAAAATCATTATCAATTCAATTATTATTTTCAAGAATTTTCAATTAAAAATCTTCTTTAAATCGATTATTGGCAAAACATTTTTGCCAGTAATTTTTAATAATTTTCGAAAAAGTTCTTTGATAATTTTCAAATTTTCAAATTTTTTACAATATTCAATTTTAAGAAATTTCAATTATTCGTAAATTCTTCAATTAAATAAATATTAGTAAATAAAAACTTCAAATATAATATTAAAGAAATTCAATTAAACTTTTTCAAAACAAATTAATTTCAAAATTCAATTATTTTCAAAAATTCACGCCATAATGGTTTTAATATTCAATTATTATCTAAAATTTTAACTGAAATTCATTTTTAAATAAATTTTTATTAAAAAATTCTACGAGAAATTTATTATTTAAATACAAAAATAAATAATTTTTTGAATAATTGAATGTTTGTTAAAATTTAATTCCCATGAAGATTTTTATCGACAAACTTTAAAGTAATTGAATTTTATCGACGAATTTTAAAAAAATCATAAAATTTTGAAGAATTATATTTCGAAAAATTCGATTAAAATTGTATTAAAAATTATTGAAAATCTGCGATGAGTTTTATTATTTGTGAGAATAATTGAATCCCTAAGAAGAATTTTATTATTTTTGAACAATATTTAATTTTTGCGAAGAATATTATTACTTTTGAAAATAATTGAATTTCTGGAATAATTTGTAACTTTTCCAAAATTATTTTTTTTTCGTGTTTTTAACTAAAATTCTTCTATAAATCCATTATTTTTAATAATTTTTTGAAAAAGTTCTTTGAGAATTTTCAAATTAATTTGTTTACAATCCAGTTTAGCGAGATTTTAACGATTATTCGTAAATTCTTCAATTTTATGGTAGAAAATAAAAATTGCAAATAATTTTAAAAGAAAATTCGTAATTAAATTTTCTCAAAAAAATTAATTCCACAGAATGTTAGTTAAAAATATGAAAAATTCATATTTTCAAAAAATTTAATTTGAAACTTTTTCAAACTTCAATTATATTTCTAATTATTCACGCTCTAATGCTTTTAATAATCAATTATAATAAAAAATTTCAACTGAAATTCATTTTTAAATCAATTTTTACTAGAAAATTCTACGAAAATTCAATTATTTAAATATTTTATACAAAAATAAATTATTTATTGAATAATTTAATGTTTCTTAAAATTGAATTATTATAAAGAATTTTATCAACAAATTTAAAAAGAATTGAATTCTTCTGACGAATTTTAATAAAATTTTAAAAAATAATTATTAATAATCATAATTTTTCGATAAATTCGATTAAAATTGTATTGAAAATAATTGAAATTCTGCGATAAGTTTTATAATTTATGAAAATAATTGAATCTCTAAGAAGAATTTTATTATTTTTTAACAATATTTAACTTTTGCGAAGAATATTATTAATTTTGAAAATAATTGAATTTCTGCAAACAATTTGTAACATGAAAAATTAAGATTTTCAAAGATTTTAATTTGTAACTTTTTTAAAATTCAATTATTTCTAAAAATTCACGCTCTAATGCTTTTAATATTTAATTATTATCTAAAATTGTAATTGAAATTAATTTTTAAATCAATTTTTATTAAAAAATTCTACTAGAATTCAATTATTTTAAAAACAATTTATTGAATAATTGCATTTTTTTTAAAATTGAATTCTTATAAAGAAGTTTATCAATAAATTTTTAAATAATTTAATTCTTTTGACGAATTTCAATAAAAATTTTGAGAATAATTACATTTTTCGAGGAATTCGATTAAAATTGAATAAAAAATAATTAAAATTTTGCAATGAATTTTACTATTTACGAAAATAATTGAATCCCTGTAAAAATTTTATTATTTATGAAAATAATGGAATTATTGCAAAGAAATTTATAGAAAATTTGTAAATAATTGAATTCCTGAGAAATTTTTATTATTTTCTGAAAATAATTAAAGGTTTGCGTAGAATTTTATTAAATTTTTTAAAAATAATTGAATTCTTTTGGAAAATTTTATTAAAATAGTAGGTTTAAAAAATCATTGAACTGAGGAAAATTTTTGATAATAATTGAAATTTTAACAAGAAAATGTAAAAAATTTTTTAAAATAATTGAATTTAGGAGAAGAATTTAATTATTTCTAAAGATAATTGAAATTTTGATCAGAATTTTATGAGAAATTTTAATAGAATTGAATTTTTGCGAAGAATTTTATTACTTTTGAAAAGAATTGAATTTCAGCAATCATTTACGGACCTACTTCGAGCCCTGCTTGAATTAGTACACTGAAAAAAAATTTATTTGATTCAAATTAGCAATTAAATATTTTTTGAATCAAATAATATTTATTAGAGTCAATTAAATGGTATTTTAACCAATAATTTCAGTATTTGAAGCAAATATCTACCTTTTAATTGACTCCAATAAATATTATTTTATTCAATTAAATATTTAATATTTTAATCAAATACATTTTTTTTTCGATTTTCAGTTATTATAAAGCAATTTGTTTAATAAAAATTGCAATTACCATCCATTAATACCGATATAAAGTCCTAATTGAAGTAAACTGTAACAGTCCTCCGTGTTTCCATCAAAAGAATGAACAACGCCGGACAATTTTTTATCCTTGTGCTTTCGGAGTATTCCAACAAAATCTTCGGCAGCATTTCGGCAGTGAAGGAACATGGGTAATTTCAATGTGGAGCAAAGAGAAAGTTGCATCTCAAAATACTTTTTCTGTATGTCTTTGGGGCAAAATTGAATTCTATCGTAATCCAGACCCATTTCTCCCACTGCCACTATTTTGTCCTTATTGTTTATTGCTATCTCCAGTAGTGAACTGAGATACGCTTCAGGATCTCCGGATTCCTCAAATTCATTGCATCGAGTCGGATGGCAGCCGACTGTCGAAAATAATCTCTCTGTTGAAAAAAGAACTCAATTATTAAAATAGAATTTTAAATTGAATTTTATTAAAATCTTAAAAAGTTATTGAATTCTTTTGACAAACAATAAATGAAGAAAAAATTGAATTTTTTCGTGAAATTGTTTTGAAAATAATTGAATTGTTTTTGCAAAGATTTTTTAACGAATTAAGAAAAAAATATTGCATTCTTTGGTGAAATTTTTTTTTTTTAATAATTGAAATTGAATTTTTGCAAAAAATTTTACCATGTATAAAAATAATTGAATTCTTGTGAAGAATTTTATTAAAATTTTTAAAAATAAATAAACAAGAATAATTAATTTGTAAATTAGTTAATTAGTAAATTTAGTAAAAATTTCTTGAAATTGTCTAGAGTATTGATTAAAAAATAATATATTATAAATAAACTAACCATCCGTCCTGGCAATTTCTAAGGCTTTTCTACTTTCATTGACACTGCCAGCGGTGATTATAATTTTTGACAGATTATTTTCCCAACTTCGTTTCAAAACTTTATCTAGATCCGGTTGATGTTTCTGGGTTTCGTGATAAATCCCCTGGTACATAGGGTCTGTTAAATTTGCACCTATATCGATGAACTTTCGTAAATTTATCATCTTTTTCAGCATATAACGGTGTTTTTGATTAATCAATTAATTCCGACCAAGTCCATTTGACAGTAATTATTTAACGTGCTAGAAAGAAAGAAAATATCTTTATTGACGACAATTTTTTTATTTTCAAATTTTCTATAATCTATCAGAACTTATTTTTATTTTTTAAATGTAAATATTATGTATATTGATGTCTCACCCGTACAAGAAACATAGTTGAAAGCATCGAGGACCTATTATCTAAAAATACAAAGTAATCCATTAAATACAATAAAAAAATACGAATAAAGAAATTATTGTTTTAGACGTGAATTTTAAGGAGCAAATTAACATAAATTAAATAATATTCATTGTAATAAATAAGCTAATCAGGTGTTTAAAAAATATAACCTACAAATTGAAAATAAGAGTCTAATATTATTCAGTGAACATACTTACTTACGTGTATATTTACTAAAATTTTACGCAATAAAACAAGTCGCGATGAAATGAAAATTACAATTTTTGGTCCAGTAAAAATATCAAAATGCACTCGAATAGCAAGTGTGTTATCTGTGAACCCTGTGTGAACAATAATTACATTATATCTTTCACTTTCCACCAACAGATGCTCTGCTTGAGTGGTAAATTCAAATCCATAATAATTTATTGAAAATTGCCTGTGCTATTTAATTATTACATCTAATGGCAACTGTTTCATTAGAATTAGAATAACAGACATCACAGTATCTTTTTTCCTCAAAAAAGGTGAAAGGGGAATTTTTTTTTCTCAAAAAGGGGACAAAAATTTATTTGTTTATACAACTTGCATAATTTAAATTTTTTATCATATAGCTTCTATAAAATTTTTGAAAAATGATTCGATTTTAATCAGAGTTGCCACAAAAATTTAATTTTGTTTTTCCCTAATTTTTACCATTTTTAGACAAATTTTTTACTTTTTCCCTAAAGAATATTCTGCGATTTACTCTAAAAATGATTAAATACTTAAAAAAAAATGTTCTATTACATTTATTTACGAATTTTTTTAACTGTAAAATTATTCGAAAACAACAATAACTTCTTTTTTAAAAAAATATTTAATCATTATTATTTTTCCATGGGAGTTAAGATTTCCAAAATATTCAAATCTTTTTGAAATTCAACAATAATTTCTACTATAAAAAATATTTTTACTGTAACATTTTCAAAATTATTTTCATCATTTCAATTCAATTATTATTTTCTAGAATTTTTAACTAAAATTCTTCTTTAAATCAATTATTTACAATAATTTTAAAAAAATTCTAAGAATTTTCAAATGTATTTGTTTACAATTCAATTTTACGAAATTTCATCGATTATTATTTTCGAGGAATTCGATTTTTAAAATTGTATTAAAAATAATTTAAATTTAATTTTAACTTGAAATCGATTCTAATTTTAATTAAACTCTTCAAAATTAATTTCATTTCATTTTTCCTTTAAAATCTAATTAAAACTGTTGTCATTTTTACATTTTTATTAAATATTCAAAAAGTAAGTAAGAGTCTCATTTAATAGTTTATTGATAGTTCGTTTATTAACAAAAATGAGATATTTAATAATAAAGTATTTCCTCTCAGCTTACAGTAATTTATTTATCGCTCTTTAAAAATTAAACAAATGGAAAATTATAATTTTTTCCCATAAATATACAATATCTCGAAATTTAGTAAATTTACACATCAATTGCCTTTGATGCCTTTGAGACGTATTTACATATTTTGCCGTTTGTAATTACAAGTCATTTTCGAAATTAAATACAGAATTTTATCTTTTTTTTCGAAAATTAAATTTAGGTCCAAATTCTTTTTATTCGAAAAAGAAATTTTGTGCTTTAAAATGATTCACGTTTTTCGTGAATATATCACGTCTGTCTCAAAATCTGTTTTTAATCCTCTTCGTCCTCCTCTTCTTCTTCTTCAATTTCTTCTTCTTCTTCTTCTTCCTCTTCCTCCAGTTGTTCGTAAACTTCATAATTATCATTGTCCTCTTCCTCCTCATTGTCTTCCTCGATTTTAATTTCCTCAAAAGTAATATCGTCCATTACTTTAACCGAAGATCGCGACTGATCCTCCGAATTACTATTCTCGCCGTCTTCCCTCGTCACATCGATTTTATGCTCCTTATATACGTGATTGACGAAATTTAATTCTGTCGACACCAATTTTCCGCAGACTTCACACTGAAATGTCGAACCATCGTCCGCTTGCAGGCAATGCGTAAACTTATTGTATCGTTTATAATTCGTGACATTGAGTTTATGTTCGTCGTAGACATGCGAAACGAAACTCGCATCTGTTTGTAATAATTTGCCACAAACTTCGCATTTCAATGTTGATTCGTCCTCAGTTTTCAAGCAGAGCATCAATTTCTCGTAGGGCTTGAATTTCTTTTTGTGAAGTTCCAAATGTCTGACGTGATCAACTCGAAGACTGAATTCGTATTTGCAAATTTTACAATAGAGAAAATGTTTCGCAAAGCGTGTGTGTGCTCGAAGAGTTGGAAAACTTGAATAAGTTTTCATACAAATGGGACATTGTAGACAGACATGATTTTCGAGATTTTGCACAGTATCAAAGAGAGCGGAGCAAGAATCACATTGATAGGTTTTCTTCTCCGTACAAGTGTGTTTGAACCAGTGTTTTTGCAATTGATGCACAAAATCAAATGATAAATTACAACTATTGCAGACATAATTTTTAAAATGATCCCTTTTGTACCTAATCGTATAGGTACTCTTCACCACCTCCAAGTGACTCTCAAATATTTTCTTTTTAAAGAAATATTGATTACAAACCTCGCATTGATTTTCATGACACTTCAAATGTGAATTAAATAAATCCACATCGTCTGTTGTAAAATTACAGTAGTTACAAATTACCCTTTTATCACTTCCCCTATGGGCGTGAGTCAATATGTGACTTCTCATTCTTTGCTTCGATATAAAGAGAGCATTGCAAGCGGGACATTTAGAAAATTGCTTTTTTGAATTAAAAAAAGTCACTGAATTTGTACAATTATTTTGATTGACAAATTCCTTGAGACGAAATTGAATTGGCTCGAGTTTATCAGATAGAGAATTATCGTCATCTTCTTCTATTGTTACAACTTGAACAGATTCTGGATCGTCTTCGAGTTTCAATGGATTTTCCAAATCGGAAAAATCAGGATCACCTGTTATAACCTCTTCCTCATGATCCAATTCTAACACCGAAGTTGCGACGAATTTAAATTCTTGTTCCTCCATTTTTGGCAAATTTTCGTCTAATTGATTGTTCTTTCGTTTTTTCCTCGAATTTTCAGATTTATAGTTAGAAGCACTATTCTTAGTGCCAGAGAAAGACATTTTTTTTTGTTATCAATATAAAGAGTGTCTGAAATAAAAAATTTGTTTCATTAACTAAATTAAAGTTGTAAAGTTGTAATTAAATGTTTTATTAAAAAAGTTTATTTCCAGTTTTAATTGAAAAAAAATTCACATTATATTCCTTGAATAAATATAATTTTACTTTGCTATAAATTAAAAAAAAACGACCTACTTACGAGAATTTGTTTTCAGAAAAATTTGCTTATGAAAAATTCCATTAACTTTTCACATTGTTTTCAACAATTCCAATATAACTAAGACACAACAATATAGTTTAAACAACGTTGTTTTTAATAAATTTGATGAATTTTTCTTTTAGGTTAGAATCACAAAAGAATTGTTTTTACTTTTCTTTACTTCAATTTTAGGCAAATTTCCATATTTACCGTCGTGATACATTAATTAACCACTTGGTACGTTTATAATAAAGACAGAAATATAGAATAAACGTTTATAAATAATAATATTTAAATGAAGAAGAGAAAATTGGAGTAAAATGACGTTTGATAAAACTTTCTCAGTGACGTAGTAATATTTCAAGAGGCCCCGAGATTAAAAAATGTTCATTAAAGTGAAGTAACTAGAAGGGGTTCCTAACTTTATTTTTCTATTAATATTAATACATTATAATAATCGTAAGTTCCTTTCCGTTAGCAAATTATCTGTATTCATTTGTTTGTTTTGAAAACTAAATTTTGTGGGTTAAGTATTGGCATTTTTTATTTTTTAATGTCAAACTTTTTAATGTGGAAAATACTTTACTTATTAAATTGTCTCGACTCTTTGGTAAAAAATCTAAAATTGTCAAAAATTCTAAAAAATTCAAAAATCCGAATTTCTTGAAATTCAACATTTTTTCTTCTCTTTTATGAGATTAAGCTTCATTATTTTTGTGCTTTTGGAAAATACTTTACTTATTTAATAGTCTCGACTCTTTCGTAAAAAATCTAAAATTACCAAAAATTCTAAAAAATTCAAAAATCCGAATTTCTTAAAATTCAACATTTTTTCTTCTCTTTTATGGGATTTAGCTTCATTATTTTTGTGCTTTTAGAAAATACTTTACTTATTAAATTGTCTCGACTCTTTGGTAAAAAATCTAAAATTATCAAAAATTCTAAAAAATTCCAAAATCCGAATTTCTTAAAATTCAACATTTTTTCTTCTCTTTTATGGGATTTAGCTTCATTATTTTTGTGCTTTTAGAAAATACTTTACTTATTAAATTGTCTCGACTCTTTGGTAAAAAATCTAAAATTATCGAAAATTATCAAAAATTCAAAAATCCGAATTTCTTAAAATTCAACATTTTTTCTTCTCTTTTATGGGATTTAGCTTCATTATTTTTGTGCTTTTGGAAAATACTTTACTTATTTAATAGTCTCGACTCTTTGGTAAAAAATCTAAAATTATCAAAAATTCGAAAAAATTCAAAAATCCAAATTTCTTAAAATTCAACATTTTTTCTTCTCTTTTATGGGATTTAGCTTCATTATTTTTGTGCTTTTAGAAAATACTTTACTTATTAAATTGTTTCGAATCTTTGGTAAAAAATCTAAAATTATCGAAAACTATCAAAAATTCCAAAATCCGAATTTCTTAAAATTCAACATTTTTTCTTCTCTTTTATGGGATTTAGCTTTATTATTTTTGTGCTTTTGGAAAATACTTTACTTATTAAATTGTCTCGACTCTTTAGTAAAAAATCAAAAATTATTAAAAATTATCAAAAATCCGAAAAATCGAATTGCTTAAAATTCAACATTTTTTTTGTCTTTTATGCCATTTAGCTTTATTATTATTTGAATTTTTATTCAAGAGAAAAAATGGAAAACTGAAAAAATTTAGAAACTTTTAAAAATTCCAGGCCTTTTCCATGATTTCCCTGATTTCCAGAAGCCTTTTAAAAATTCCATACCATTTTCATGATTTTCCAGACTCTGTAGGAACCCTGCTTTTGTCTGACTTTCTTCTAAATTATCGAATTCAGTGATTTCTGTGGTGAATTTGGTTAAGTTGTAAAATGATTAATTTCTATTTGAATTCGTTTTTTTTGAATGTAGAAAATCTGATGTTAATTTAATTCTTTTTTCGTTATGCACGGCAAAAAATATTTAGCTGGATGAACTACAGATTTCACTTTAGTAGCGAAATTTTTCAGTGCTTTAATTAATACTTTCGTTATTCTAGAGAAACTTATCGCTATTTCAAGTAAAACTTTTTTCATTGTGTAATAATTATTATTTCTTTGAAAAGTATTTAATTTAAAATGGCTTTATAAAATAAGCAATGCAAAAGATGACCCAGATACTAATTGTAATTGTTCTAGCCATAGTTTAAGTCTAGTAATGTAAATTCTATTTGAATTCAGACCATTGAGTGAAATTATTTGATTTTTAGTTAGTTAAATCTCTTTGTTAGGTTATAATAATTATTTCTTTAAAATTTTTTAAATTGTTTAAAATAAGCAGCCCCATACAACATTCCCGCGCGCTTGCGCGCGGATAGTTTGGCTAGTAATTATAATAATTCAAATCCATTTGTTTACAATTCAAATTTACACGAAATTTAGTTTATTCGAAAATTATTCAATTAGTTATATTAGAAAATAAAGGCATAAAATAATTTTTAAAAAAAATTAATTCTGCTGAATTGTTAGTTAAAAATATGAAAAATTCAAATTTTCAAAGATTTTAATTTAAAACCTTTTCAAAATTAAATTATTTCTAAAAATTTACGCTGTAATGCTTTTAATGTTCAGTTATTAATATCTAAAATTTTAACTGAAATCCCTTTTTTAATCAAAATTTATTAGAAAATTCTACGAGAATTTAATTATTTATTTCTTTACTTTACAATCGATTAAATACAAAAATAAATAATTTATTGAATAATTGAATGTTTTTGAAAATTGAATTCTTGCAAAGAATTTTACTATTTATAAATATAATTGAATTGTTTCGAAGGATTTATTAAGATTTTAGAAAATAATTGTATTTGTTCGTGAAATTTTATTAAAATTTTGTTTAAAAATAATTGTATTTTTACAAAAAAATGTTACCACGTCTATTTATAAAAATAATTGAATTCTTACGAAGAAAGTTCTTATTTACGAAAATAATTGAATCCCTGTAAAAATTTTATCATTTATGAAAATTAATAGAATGATTGCGAAAAAATTTATAAAAAATTTTGTAAATAATTGAATTCCTGTGGAATTTTTATTATTTTAGGAAATTAATTAAAGGTTTGCGTAGAATTTTAATTAAATTTAAAAAAAAAATTTTTTTTTCAATTTTTTTTTTTTTTTAATTTTTTTGGACAATTTTATTATATGTAATACTAAATATTGAAAATCATTGATTAAGGGAAACTTTTGAGAATAATTGAAATTTTGCCAAGAATTTTATTAAATTTTTTGTAAATAATTGAATCTCGGAGAAGAATTGAATTATTTCTAAACAAATTTAATTTTGTCGAGAATGTAAACTTTTGAATATAATTGAATTCCTATGATATTTTTATTATTTATGAAAATAATTAAATGTTTCCGTGGAATTTTATCAAAATTCGTTTAAAATAATTGAATTCTTTTGAAAATTTTTATTAAAATACTAGATATTAAAAATCATTAAATTGAGGAAAATTTTTGAAAATAATTAAAATTTTCCCAAGAAATTTATTAAATTTTATGAAAATAATTGAATTTCAGAGAAGAATTTTATTATTTATAAAGATAATTGAAATTTTGACGAGGACTTTTTTAAACTTTTAAATATAATTAAATTTTTCCAATCATTTATAACTTCTCCAAAATGCAAATTTTTTTTATTGTTTTTAACTAAAATTTTTCTATAAATCCATTATTTTTATTAATAAATGAGATGTATATTAAAAAATTTAACTTATATCAGAAGAATATGAATGATTACAATTTTTAAAAAATTTAAGTTCTTTAAAATTTCTAATTAAGTTCATTGAAAATTGAAGTTTTAGAAAATTTCAAATAATTATCTCTTAAAGTTCATCTATCTATGAATGAAATTATTTAATTAGAAATTATTTTCAGAAATAGAAAAAATTGAAGGTTTCTTGGTAATTTTATAGCTTATGAGGCAAACAAAAAATGTAAATTTTTATAAATTAAAAATGTATTAAATAACGAAGATTAAAATATAAAAATTAAAATTAAAATATACACACATTATCTACATTATTAAAATTTTTCAGCACTATTTGATTTTCGGCATTTTTACACAATTAGTAACTCGCTTTTTACATGTATTTAGTATTTTGTTGTTGAATTTATTAATTTGAGAATATAAAAAACTTATTAACAATTATATTATTAACTATTTACATAACAAGGTCCTGAGAATAAGAGAATGTTGGTAATAATTTCTTTATAAATAATCTAATTTATATAAGTTACTCGTTTCGAAGAAATGACACTATTTAAAAGAAGAAAATTAAATTTTAAGGTTATGCTTTCATTTCAACACCAAACAAAAAATTCTGGTTGGAAATAACCAGAATTTTCTGGTTTTTAACTGAAATATCGTGTTAAACATAATGGTTTACGATATTTTTTCGGTTAAATTAACCAGAATTCTAGTTAATTTGACCAGAATTCTAGTTTTTTTTATACTAGAATATCGTGTTAAATGTACCCTAACCAGAACTTTTTTTTTCAGTGAAAAATTAGAAACATAACCTAAAAACCTTTTTTTATTCTTAGGTACCTTTCTCTTCGGAGCACGTCACATATAACGATAATAATTATTATACAGCAATTCCATTAGAATCGATATTGTCTCGTTCTCTCAATTAAAAGAAAAATAATAATAACACAGTCAAAATAATTAATCTTTACTTCGTTTCTTTTTGTGCTGATGTCCATGATAATTATAATGACCGTGATCATGAGAAAGATGAACTGGAGTTCCATGTCCATAACCATGACCATAAGCACCATGACCATAAGCACCTTGACCATAGGCACCGTGACCAAAACCATGTCCCAATCCAGCGCCATAAATTCCCTGACCTATGCCATGACCCAAACCAGCACCAAATCCCCCACCAAATCCCCCACCAAGACCCCCGCCAAGACCGGGAATTCCCAGTCCATAGTGGTCATGAACTGGAACCGGAACTGGAATGGGAATTGGCACCGGAACTGCATGTTTCACGGGAATTGGAAATGGATGATGTACCGGAATGGCTATTGGCGTTTTTATCGGAATTGGTATCGCTTGCTCCACTGCAACTGGAATTGTCTGTAAAGGTGAAATTTTTTAAATTAAAGAACAAAATTTTTAATATTTTTCAAATTATTATTCATTGAAAACAATCAGGAGCTTAGTTTAGCAAATTGAGCCGAAAAAAGTATCTTGCAATGCAACAATTTTGATACTAATTTATTTTACCGAGACCTATTAGACCTATTAATAGGTCTCGTAAAAATAAATTATCATCAAATAATAAAACCGAACGTAAAATTATCGACAGATAATCAATCAATTTTGATACTTTTTTCGACTCAATTTAATATTCGTAGAAAAACTGCGAGCTTGTAACTTATTTTCATCAGCGGGAAGACAACAGAAGGTCCGGTTATAATTTTTTCAAGCTAAAAATCAGCGTTAAATATATCCAAAATTAAAAAATTTTAAATCTTAATTTTTTAAGGAACTTTCTCGTAATCTTTATACAAATACGAAATGCTTACAAGAAATTAAAATTTTGAATCTCTTTTTAATTTCGAAGGGGAGAATTTAGGGTCTTAAAAAATTATAACCGATTCTTTGATTGGGACCCTTATGGTCACAATCAAAGAACCGGTTATAATTTTTTAAGCTCAAAATCATTGCCCTGTAAGTCAAAAATTAAGCTGTTTTTAATCCCAATTTTTTGAGAAACATTTTGGTAATCTCTATACAAATACGAAATGTTTTCAAGAAATTAAAATTTTAAAGCCTTTTTTTATTTAGAGCTCGAGAATCTTGAGTCTCAAAATCTTATAACCGGTTCTTTGATTGGGACCAACATATTAATGTCTGGATCAAAATTGATATATTGTACGAAAAAAATATTGTCTTGTTGCTTTTTTCCCTCAATTTTGTCAAATTTTAATTTTAGTAAAAATTTGTTTGCGGAATTAATATTAACAGCTTTGATAAATTTACCTGAGGAATTGGAATCGGAACTGGATATGGCTTATGCACGATCTTTTCTACAGTTATGGGGACAAGTTTTTCCACAGCCTTCTCGACAACCACTGGCTCGGGGATATGTTTTTCTATGGGTGCTGGTTTGCTTATTATATAACCCGAATAATCCTTTTCCGGAAGTGCTTCCCCATGAATGCTCGAGCCAGTTCTCCATCTAAGGTAATCATAGTTTTTTTTAAAGCTAATTAATAGTTATTTAAACTACGTGTTAAACATTCTTCATTGGCGGTAAAGATTGGCAAATGAAAAACATTGCCTCGTATGTTTTTTTATTATTATAATATTGTTAATTATTATAATTATTATAATTATTATAATTATTTATAATTTAATTATTATAATTATTATAATATTGAGAATTTTGCAGCAATATTGTAAATGTTGTTGCAAGTTTAGTTGCTGTGGGGCCACAACTTTCTTGAAAGTATCAAATTGGTACTAAAAATTAGGATCAATTTTTAATTTAATCCACATTTGTTGCAATTTGATACTTTAAAGTTAACAGAGGAATTTGTACTTACCCATCAAAATTTGCTCCACTTAGTGGAATTTCGGGTCCAGACTGAAGAGTTGGTAGCACATTCTGATGAGTTTGATGATGATGGTGATGATGATTCAAGTCTGGAACTTCTAAACTTTGGAGACCAATCCAACCGGCACTGGAAATTCCACGTTTCTGCTGCATTTGCCCATCGTTTGCATCCGCTTGTGCGGAGGTGCACAAAAGCGGAATCAGCAACTAAAAATTTGCATCTACTTTATTGAATATAGAAATTAAAGAAAAATCAATCGCCAAACAAGAATAATCTTCGTATCCAGTAAAAAGAACTTCTTATTTTAAGGCAAAACGGAAGTATAAATTTAAGACAAAACCGTTTTTAATGCAACCATTTTTAAAACAGTCATAATCCTCAATTTACGTAATTGAAGACAATGGATTTTAAGACTGACCACAAAAAATGAACATTTAACATCTATTATTAAGAATTTACTTTGGCATTTGTGCGGCTAAAAAAAATAGGGTAAGATTTCTATTTCTCACCAAGAATACCGACATTGCTGAGCTATGTTGATGGACTGTTGCGAGTTGTTGACAGAATATCGCCTTTATATTTACTCAGGGAGTGGTCCAGATCTTGTTCCCATCTTTGACCAGATCGGGAACTCGGCCTTGCCTACCGGCTCTTTTATTTCCGGGGAGGAAAAGAGTTAAGAAAATCCGTCATTAATCGTAAATTTCTTCCTCAATTCAGGAAGCTTTACTCTCGTTTAAATTATAAACATTTTTCTTCGTCGATTTATCAAAATTGTATTGTTGCATCATAGACACAAAAGAAATGGAAAAAAAGCTATTTTTATAAATATTGAAAGCATATTTTTTAATAAACTGTTTTTAAAATAAGTATAAAGGGATTTTTTCTCACAATATTTATCGTCATTTTCGCATATAGAACAATCATTCGATGTTATGCCATCGGTGACCTACTTGAAAATTTATTACTCTTTCTTCATTCCTCTCATGTCGAGTACTTCCGGTGAAATCAAAATTTTCATCCCCATAATTGCAGATATCTAGATCTATGCGAGGGCAATATCAAAATATTCTAATTAGATCGATTTACTATCTTCTGCTCACTTTAAAAATCGAATCTTCCTTTTAGCGAAATCCTCTAAATTTAATGCATAATTTTCTTTTTTCGTGGTTAATAAAACAAAATAATTTATTGATGTTCTGATGTTATCAAATTGAGACAAAAAAAAACGTACTTAAAAGTATCAAATTGCAACGAATTGATACCAAAAATTTGGATCAAAACAAAAATTGATCCTAATTTTTGGCGCATCAGTATGATTCACTTTAGTATCAATTTTATACTTTCTGGATCGAAAATTATGATTCTTCGTTGCTGTCATTGTCGTTGTTGTTTAAATGAATCTTTTAGTTATAGCTAAGAAAAAGTTTCCGAGGTAAAAAACCAAAAAAAGTTTCAACTTGCAATAAAATCATTAAAATAATATAGAACCAATAATTAATTGGTTCTATAAATTAATTATTATGCTTAAAATAAAAGATTTAAAATAAAAACTATTTATTATTTTCCTTATATTGCAAGCTGCAGAGAGTGTAAACAAAGTTTATAAACTAGTATAGCTTTTCCTTAATAATAACATTATTAAAAGTTATAAGTTATTTATAATATTTAAAATGAACTTGACGTCTTGTTGTAAAATTAAACTGTTTCCTTGAAACTTCAATAAAATAACATTGATAAAATAATAATGAAAAAACTATTCATAAAATATTTCTTTTTGAAAATGAATCAACTTTTATTTATATATTAATGCTCTGTTTAATCAAATTCTTATTATATGATTCAAGCAGAGCTTGAAGATTAATAAATTTCTTTCAAAAACAAAAAAGAAAGAAAAATAATTAATTTAACAAATAAACCATATATGAATATTAATAATTATCGTCAATTTTTTCTAAATGAAAAATAAATAAATAATTTTACTAATTAGATAATAATTAATTAGAAATGTTTAATTAGCACGAAGCACAAGAAATTCCGTTAAATTTGAGAGATGTTGGTTTATTGTTGGAAATGAGTATTACATATATGTGCGACTTGAAATTGCATTGCTCTCTTTCAATATCAACTGGAACCTTTTCTTTTCCGCATTGGAATTGCATTGAAGACTTTCTTGAGACTTTCATTTTCTATCGCGAACCATTTTTATTATACTTCAATACAATCCATTCATTATTCATTATTGGCGTATTGTAAAACAATTTCTTTCCACTGTCATCATAATAATAATGTAAACTGTCATAAAAATTGTATCTATACAATAATTATGAGTACCTTATATTCATCAACGGTTTTGTGTACAACTTTTTTTCTTTTAATAACAAAATTATTTTGCAATCATATAGTAACACCTGTCTTTAATTGAATTTTAATCCTTTTTATTAGTAATATTAAAATTATTATTATATACTATTACTATCATTCTTATTATTTATTATTATTATCTTATTAATATTAATCATCATGGAAAAGATCACCTACATAAAATTGAGTGACAACATAATATTTTATTACAATGAACAACTGTAATATTATGCAAAACATTTTATAACAGTTATATCAGTATTATTTCCAATATAATTTTAGGGTTGCTATGCAACCTGGAAACCTGGAAAACCTGTAAATGAAAGGGAATTTTATAAACCTTGAAAAAACCTGGAAAAGTCAGGGAATTTCGATCGAAACCCTATGTAAAATTGTTGTTTTCTAAAGTTATTGTGTTTATTCTAGAAATCTAATTTCACTTAAATATTTCAAAATTAATTCAATTTTAAAAGAATTGCGTTTACAATTTTCATAAGTAGATGGGCTTTAAAAGATTTTTATTTAAAATTTTGTAAAATTTTAATTTTAAATGAATTTAATTAGAAATTTAAAAACAACTTAGATTTCAAACAAATTTTAGAAACTAAAATTCTTCTAAAATTAGTTAAATTTTTTAATATACATTTAACTATTTTATTAAAAATAATGGATTTATAGAAGAATTTTAGTTAAAAACACTAAAACAAATTGAATTTTAAAGCAATTACAAATTATTGCAGAAATTCAATTATTTTCAAAAATTTTAATTATTTTCAAAAACTTTCATCAATTCAATGATTTTCAATATCTACTATACTTTAATTAAAATTCCTCGAAAAAATTGATTATTCTTGAAAAATTTATTAAAATTTATCAAAGAAATTTAATTGTTTTAATAACCTTTGCTACAATTTATTTATTAGAATTTAAGTATTATTTTTAATAAATTTTTAATAAATTTTTAATAAATTTTTAATTAAATTTCTTTAAAGAATAAAATTATTTTCAAAAAGTCAATCATTTTAAAAAAGTTTTAATGAAATTCCTCTTAAAAATTCAATTATTTTCATACTTAAATAATAAAATTCTTTTTAGGAATTAAATTCTTTTTAAGAAATTTAATAAAATTCTTGACAAGAACTCAGTTATCTTCATAAGTAACAAAATTTTTCGCAGGGATTCAATTCGTTTCAAAAAATTTAATAATATTCTTGTCAAAAATTCAATTATTTTCTTAAGTAACAAAATTCTTCTCCGACATTCAATTATTTTCAAAAACTTTCCTTAATTAAATAATTTTTAATATCTTCTACTTTAATAAAATTTTTCAAAAAAAATTCAATTATTTAAAAAAAATTTTAATAAAATTTTACAGGAATTCAATTGTTTAAAAATTATTTTCATATACTATTCAATTATTTTGATAAATAATAAATTTTTTACAGGGATTCAATTTTTAATACAATTTTTAATGGAATTTCTCTAAAAAAAAGTTATTATTCTTAAAAAATTTATTAAAAATTATCAAAAAAATTTAAGTTTTTATAACTTTTGCTAAAATAAGTATTTTTTTCAATAATAAATTTTAAATTAAATTTCTTTGATGAATAAAATTATTTTCAAAAATTTTAATGCAATTCTTTGCGTAACAATTCAATTTTATTTAAAATAATTTAAATAAAATTCTTCGCAAAATTCCAATTATGTTTAAAAATTTACAAAATTTTTTTTTTAAATTTCAATTATCTTTATAAATAATAAAATTTTTCTCCGAAATTCAATTATTTTCAAAACTTTTAATAAAATTCTTTGCAGAATTTTAATTGTTTTTAATACAATTTTCATCAAATTTTGCCAAAAATGCCATTATTCTTAAAAATTTTATTAAAAATTTGTCAAAAGAATTCAATTATTTAAAAATTTGTTAATAAAATTCTTTATGAAAATTCAATTTTAAGAAACATTCAATTGTTTAATAAAATATTTATTTTTATAGTTAAATAATTGAATTCTCATAGAATTTTCTAATAAATATTGATCTAAAAATGAATTTCAAATGAAAATCTTTGAAAATTTAAAATTTTTATAGTTTAAATTATAAGAATTCTAATAGAATTAATTTTTTCCAATAAGTTTAATGGATTTTTATTTAATTATTTGAAGTTTTTTATTTCCAATATATTTTAATTGAAGAATGTCAGAATAATCGAAAGTTCGTAAAATTAAATTGTAAACAAAAGAATTTGATAATTCACAAAGAACTTTTTCAAAAACTATTAAAAAAAAAATTGAAGAATTTTAGTTGAACATTCTAGAAATAAATAATCGTAATGATGAAAATAATTTTTGAAGAAGTTACAGTTACAAAGTAGCAAGTTTTAATTATTATAAAACATGAAGAAAGCGATGACTCCGAGTCGAAGACTCGGAGTGATCGATATCTTCATGTTTTATAATAATATTTTTATATGTTATTGAATTTCAAATGTTTGAATATCTTAATTTCCATAAAAAAATAATGATTAAATATTTATTTAAAAATGAAGTTATTGATGTTTACGAATAATTTTCGTATTAAAAACCTGGAAAAATTCCGTTTTTTAACCTGAAAAAGTCGGAATTGGAAAAGAGCAAAATCATGGCAACCCTGTATATAATTAAATAATACTTATGACAAAGAAAAATTATAGTAAAATTTCAATTTTGCTTTTCAAAATGAAAAATATTAATTCACCCAATTAAATTATTAATGAGCATATAATTTAATAGCGACAATTTTTCACGTGCCACTTTCGATACCAAACGTGCTCGAGCAATTGCATTACGAGAATTTTAATTACAACCTGTTTTCAAGGCATCTCTAGGTCATTATAAAATTTTCGGTAAAGTGCCAAGCCAAGTTCAATGCTTTATTCTCTTACATATAAGGAAAAAGTTAAACTGTACATCTATAAATTTATACAATTTTTCTAATGAAACTAATTTTTAACCGATTTGTTTTCAACACAAATAAAAAGAGTGATTTTTGAAAAATAAACTACGTACGCGTAAATATTAAAAAAATAATTTATTAAAATATTTTGTTTTTGAATTACAATTCCAAATAAGGCGATCGCGAGATATTGGGGAAAAACGGATATTTGGCTGACACCCAAAAGAATTAGAAACAGCGAAAGTTATATACAATATCGAATTGACAATCAATGAGGAGTTCTCCAAACTGATAGTCCTATAAATACATATAGGGGTCAGAAATTAGAGAGCAAACTCAGTTTTTCTTCAACCTCCATACTAACAGGAACTAATTATAAAATGAAGTTCATTTTGGTACATACTTAACGATTTTACAATTAAAGAAAAATTAAAAAGCAGACCTCGAGAAAGTGAATATTTGTGTCAATGGATTTTTATACAGAAAATCAACAAAAGTGTATTAGTGAACTTGAAAAGTGTTATTAATTCATTATAATTACTCGCATAGTTTGTGCGAAGAATAAAATTTTAAAATCGATTTCTCACATATTAGCTCCATTAATAAATAATCAAAACAATTCGAGTCGTTTTCTAAAAATTTAGAAGCGATTAAAACTATCAAAGATCTAACTATTAATTTAAAACTATCAATTTAAAACTATTAATTTTATCTCGATTTTATAGTTTTAAATTTATTATAATTTAATGAAAAAATTTCGACAGTAGTGGATTCAACTTTTTTGTTCTATTTTTTGCAGACAGTGACACTGATTGCTGCTACATCGGCAGTGATAGTTGAGAAAAGGGAGAAGAGTCGTTCGATTTATTCGAAGAAACACGGAAAAAGAGGAGCTTTCGGCGTTGAGTATGGGTACCCTTTGCAGGAACCGGCGCAAATTTACGAGAAACCAAATCCGCCGGTTGCTCACGGATACGACTATGCTCATCCAGTGCATGTTCAACCAGTCGGTTAGTTTTCCTGACAGCAATTTTCGGTTTGATAAAAAATAACTGTGTTTTCATAACCAATACAAAGTAATCCCTAACAGTAATGGATATTCTAGGAAATCCGGAAATTAGGACACTTTTTGAGATCGAAACAATATAATTATCAATCTTTAGGTGTAAAGTTGTAGTCTGATTTTTAACTCAATAGACTGTTAAAAATCGGAGTCGAACTTTACACCAAATGGATTGAAATGATGTCTCACAACAATCACACTTTGTTAGATTAAAACCAGATCTTTGCTAGATTTTTTTCGTATAAAGTTTGAGTCCGATTTTCAACAGCATAGCCTAAAAATCCGGATATACTGTCAGAAATTAGATTAACAATAAATTATCAAAAGAGATTAATTTTCAAATTCCCCTCGACAGGAGTGCCAGTAAATCATCCAGTGGTGGTTCCTGAACCAGTTCCACAACCGATTCCAGAACCACAACCAGTTGCTGTGCCTCATCCTGTGCCAGTGATTCAAACCGTCGTGAAACACGTACCAGTACCGGTTGCCGTTCCAAAACCCTATCCAGTGCATATCGAAAAAATCGTTCACGTACCAGTCGAAAAAATCGTTCATGTACCAGTCGAAAAAATCGTTCATGTACCAGTTGAAAAAATTGTTCATGTACCAATTGAAAAAACTGTTCATGTAGATAGGCCGGTTCCAGTCGCTGTTCCTAAACCCTATCCAGTTCCAGTTGAAAAGTACGTTCACGTCGACAGACCGTATCCAGTGCATGTGGCTGTGCCAGTACATGTACCGAAACCTTATCCCGTCCCAGTAGCCATTCACACTCAATATAAACCATTATATGGTGGATGGTAATTAGTACAATCTTTTCTACTTTAATGTTTTTTTAAACAATCTTGATTCGTGAATTTTTGCGGTTCGAAGCAAGATTAAATAAAACGGTTTTTCTAAGAGTATCAAATTTAGACAAAATACGAATCAAAATTGTTGCGATGCAACAATTTTGATTCGTATTTTGTCTAAATTTGATTGAATTCTTGCATTGCGACAATTTTGATTCGTTTTTTTGTCTTAATTTAATTGAATTTTGCGATGCAACAGCATCGCAATAATTTTGATCAATTTTTTGTCTCAATTTGACATCCGTAGAAAAACTATTATGATCGATATGATAATTGTCCGAACTAATTCAGATAGGACCTTGGTTCGGATAGTAGAAATTGCAATTATTTTCATTTACATTTATGGAGAAATGATTGTTTTTAAACTACTTTACTTAAATATGGACATTTCGTCAGAGCTGCTACAATACCGAGCATCTACAAATTCATTAAGGGCATAGTATTGCATAGCAAATTGCCTGGCAAATTGCATATAGTAAATTGCATAAAAAGTAGCCGTTCGGTATTGCAGCAGCTCACTGCAAAAATAGATTTTTTTAAAGTAGGTATCTTACTGATTTCTAAGATGCTTTATACGTTTTAGCAGTTTTAGATATTTAGCGACATAAGATTTTTGTGAATCGTAAGATGCGACGATTTGTCTTCTTTTTGGGTAATTTAAATTAAAAATCAGAGGACGGTCAATAAAATTTCTTTACTTTTTCTATTGATTTCTATCAATAGATGTAAAAAATCGAAAGATTGCAGAAGATGACGAACAAGTTTGGATAGTACAAATTCGGATGAAATGATTTACAGTTCGCGGAAGAGTGTTTCGGTTTAATCGAGAGGTTCAAAAGTTGATTGTAAAAATTTGAGTGTTAAACTTTGATTCACATATATCGCACCTTTAGTGATAATATTGTTTTTATATGTACATGCTTTAAAAGTTGTAGCACCTTCGCATTGATTTAATTCTCGGTAGTCCTTGTTGAATACTTGATAATATAATTCCTTAAATTGCACATACATAGCATTGACAATGAGAGAACGATTCACGCGATATTTACCAAAGATGACTCAATTGAATGTGCTATTCAGTTTGTAAAAATTCGTCATAAATTTCCCCAGAAATTTTTCTTTATAATTTTCACTTTTGGCAAATGTCAAATTCTCCATTAGAAGAGAATTCTAATTTAGAAGAAGAAATTTAATTCAGAAGAATTAAGTTTAATTAGCGAGCGAATACAGATCTATTTTTTAAATTAAAAATAACTGTTTGTTATTAAATTGATATGTATTATTACGAATAATAAAAGAAACGAACTTTGAACATGAGGAACAAAAAAAATGTCATTCATTAATCTTTAATTACGTATGAAAAAACTTGTTAAAAGTAAAATCTACATTATATCGGCGAGAAATATTTAATAAAGTGGATAAAAGTTGTGACAACTAATTGGTACTTTGTAAAGTCTATCTATCTATAAACTATACAAACCAATGGGACATGAAAGCGTGTCTTAAAAAAAAACTGTGGTCGTGGGAAAGAAAATTACTTTATACATGTGTTCATGGAAGAAAGAAAAGAACAGAGGAAAGGTCAAATAGCGTTGCGGTGTTATAAATTTTTAAATAATTAGAGTCTTTCCTAGCGAAGGCTCTCTCTCCTTCCTTGTGACATCATATAAACTTGAAAAATAAAACAGTACCCCTTCAATCATAAACGCAATCATGAATGGAACACGACTTCAAGATCTATAGAATCTCATTACTAATGGATACCTCTTTTATACCACCTTCACACTCAACGGCAGGTGTTGCTCTTGACACTAGGCGCTATATATTTATTTATTTGTCAATATTCGCACTGTACTATAAGAAATGCCACTGTATTATGTTTGTGTGTAACATTTTAATCCGGAAAAAAGTTTTTTTTACATTTATTTTTAACTCTTTGATTTGCAAAAAAACTTTATGTTGTTAAACAAATAGGGTCTATTTTTGGTTCATTTATTGTTCTTTTGTACGGAACTAATTGTTCTTTTCTTGAACTAAATTGTTCTTTTCTTGAACTTACTGTTCTTTTCTTGAATTAATTGTTTTTTTGTGGAACTAATTGTTCTTTTCTTGAATTAATTGTTCTTTTGAGGAACTAATTGTTCTTTTTTTGAACTAATTGTTCTTTTTTTGAGCTAATTGTACTTTTCTTGAACTAATTGATCTTTTTTGAACTAATTATTCTTCTTTTCTTGAACTAATTGTACTTTTAATTAAAGTAAGTCAATTTATCGTCAATAGTAAGTATTCAGTAAGTCAATATACCTAGTACTAAATATACCGAATGGTAATTAATATCAAAGGTGGAAGAAAGAAAAAATTTCCGAAAGAAATTAAATTCGGAAAGATTGTTAACTTCTTCCACCTTTAATTGTACTTTTCTTAAACTAATTGTTCTTTTCTTGAACTAATTGTTCTTTAAAAAAAAAAAAAAAATATCTCAATTTAATGCAAAATTATAATAGCACGTGCATTTTGAAATGAAACAAAAAAAACTTTTAATACAAAGTCATTGGATTGGAAAAGGGAGGCGTAAATCTTAAAAAAATGAAATGAAATTATTGACAATTAATAAAATGTTATATTGTAATCTCATGTTACAACAATCCTTTTTGAAATATTATTATATATTTTATAATTGGTAATAAAATAGTATTGTCAACTGCGCAACTCGACAATTTCATATGCCAATGAGATTTTACAGGTATATCCTAAGGAGTCAGGGGGAAGTGTATTAGTGTAATGTAACAACAAATTATTATCGTCAGTCACTTGTCATTCCCGTAAGAAGCACTAATATCATACAAAAAAAGAAAATGACTTTTCAGAACTGTGAATATGTAGAAGAGTTTTTATTTAACATTAAGGAAAATTTTTAATTCCTTTGAAAATTAAGCAAATTTATTTTAAAAAAAAAGTTTTATTTTTTTATAAATAAAAAAAAATGCCACTCGGCCCTTAATAAGAAATTAAAAATTAATTTTTTTTTCCTCCAAAGTTTGCCGGGAAATATTTATTTCTTCGAAAGAGTGTTTAAATTTTTGTGTAAAGAAAGTTGAAAAAAAAAAATTTTTTAAACGAACTCGAAAGTTTTATAGTTTACTGTTTTAAAAAAGAAAGTTAGGTGAATTGAAGCAAGTTTATTCTTTTTTTGTCACAACCAATTTTGCCATTAAAATAAAAATGCAGCTTCCAATGAAACTTGGGATTGCTGGAGGGGTGATGTTCTCTCTTTCAGTTTTCTTCTTTATGATTGCATTTCCGAAAATTTTAAAATCAGTTATTCACAAGGTGAGATGAATTTTATTGAAGAATTTAATTGCACTAAAAATTAGTTGTTAATAGCATTTAAATTTAAATTTACAAGAATTAAAAATTTTTAATTTTAAAAATACACATGTAAATTGAAATAAAAATTCAGTGTTTATCAAATTCAAGCAAAGGATTATTATCAGAAGTAAAACGTTATGTATGCCACGAGAAAGATTATTAAATTAATTAATTAAATTATAATTATAAATTAAATTAATTATTTAATTATAATTATAAATTAATTAATTAATTAATTAATTAATTAAAATTGATGAATTATCAGCTAACTTACAGAAATATTAAGGAGACTGTTGAACTTGACAAACACATCATAAAGTAAATCCTTGAGAGTTTGTATTTTCTTATGCGAATGATGAAATTATACCGTTAAGAAGAAGTCTCAATTATAAGAATAGTCCATGTAACATTTCATTACGATATATGTGCACATTATATAATCGAAATAATTTTTTAAGCAAAAAAAAAAAAAGAAACGTTTATGTTTTACGAAAACATAATTTTTATATTATTTGAAACAGTAATATCATTCTTATTTTAATTGCAATGCTTAATATAGTGATTATTAATTAATTGTAGCAATTTTCGTTATAACGTGAAATTATACCTTGACAGATTTTTTTTAGTACTTTGTAGATGAGTTTTAAATTTATTAGACAGTAAATATATGGATTTTTTAACGTCATTGTGTTTTTAACTCGTAGTTTGTTGTAATTCAGATTTAAAAAACTTTTTTCAAACGTTAATCTTGATTCCAATCTATAGACAAATTTTTCCACCAATCTAATCGCGATTTTAATATTTCTGAACAATATTTTGCATATACGTAAATAAATATTTAATATTCTTTTTGTATATTTATTTTATATTATATTTATTTTTTATTATTTTTTTTTTTTACTTTTTTTTACTTTTTTTCACTTTTTTTACTTTTTTTTTCTTTTTTTTCTTTTTCATATTGCAAAAAAACTGAAATTATCAAAGTTTTTCGCAACTTGTCGTAACCTCATCATATTTTCTTTTATGTATTTTTCATTTAAAATATAAAACATTTGCAATGAAATAATAAATACTTTATAATTTATCAATAGTGTCTAATTATAAATTGTGTTTAGATTCTATTGTACCTAATTTAAAAAAAAATTTTATTGCAAAATAAAAACTGTATAATACAAAATATGTAAAAATACATTTCGGCTGTTTTAGAGTAACAAGTAAACAGTGGTTCTTTTTGACGAACAAAATAAAAGAGGTTTTTTTTTCGAAGGAAGTTATCGATTTTAAAAAAACTTATAACGGATTTTCTAGTTGTTTAAACAAACAATTATTGTTATCTAACAACTTTGTTTAGTGTGTGCCTAGAAAAATGCAGTTTTTCCTAATTTTATACAATTTATCAAAATTTAAATTTATTTTATTTATTTAAAGTTTATTTAATATATTTAAAATTTATTTTTAATAAACAAAAATTTAAATACCGATTCAGATAAAAATTAAACTTATAATTTAAACAAATCTGTAAAAAATTAGTAAATACTTCCTCTATGAGGAAGTAATAAAAATAATTTGATTATAATGTAAAGAATCATATTTTACTTTTAATCAGCATATCGGTATTTATATTACAAAGTTTGTTAAATGGCAAAATTAAGAAAAAATTGCAATTTCCGAGTTAAGTTCCATTAAAAGTTGGTAAAAATCAATAATAATTTGTTTAAAAATTGTTTAAATAATAATTTTCTTTTCAAACTGTTATTGGTACCTATTTATAAAGTTCGATGATAATTTACATAATTAAGAAACAAAACGGCAAGTGTAAAAAGTTAGTAAAAAACAGTAATAATTTATTTAAGCAAATAATAGTTCTAACTATTTTCATTAAATATTTTATTTCATATATCGATTCAATACTAAGTAAGGATAAAAAAAAAGGTGAAATATAGTGAAAACTATTCTAGTGAAAATTTGATTTGGAAATGTTATAAATTTTGCAATAATTCATTAAGATGAAAAATTCATCAGTAAACTTCATTATTTGATAACATGAGATATTAAACTTTGAGGAATTTTAGTTCTTTTTGCAATATACAAATAGAAAAATGTTTGCCTTTGCTCTGTAAAGAATTAATTAAAAATAACTAATTAGACAATAAAAAGTCAGCTATTACTAATTCAAATGTGGTAAAATTCTACTAAAATTCTAAATTCTAGTATTTAATAATAATTTAATAATACAAATTATTAGTTAAACTTACTTTTAGGTTAAAATAATTTTAGAACAAAATAATTACAATTTTTGATAACTAATTCAATTAGTGAAATTCGACCATTGTTTATTTACTAATAATTAGTAATTTTCTAAGTTTGTTTTTTAATTTTCTAATTAGTCATTTTTTTACGAATTGTTAAAGTAAAATGTCTAATCTGACCAATAATTAGTTATTTTTAACTAATTCAAATTTCGAGAGGTGGTATAGTCTGCAAAAAAGTTCTTGGTTAGCAGAAAGGTTAAGATTATGATGAAACAAACTCAATTTTTTTTTCTTTTATAACAGAAAAGTGCTTTGTACCCTGGAAGTGAAATCCGTGAATTGTGGTCGGATTTACCAATTCCCATAGATTTTAAAATTTACATGTTTAACATAACAAATGCTGAAGATATTGAAAAGGGTGCATATCCACATGTTAAGGAAGTTGGTCCATTCTTCTATGAGTGAGTCTTTACAAGCACAAAAATTAATTATTGTGGCTAAAGTATGGAATCCCTTAAATATTTCTAAAAGCATGTATTTTGGAACAAAATGTTGAAACAAAATGGAACAAAAAGCCCAACAAGTTTTGTTTGAAAAAATTTTGCTCAAAAATTACAGATTTTTGGAAATATTTAAGAGATTTCATTCTGTAGCCCTGTGCGGAAGAAAGTGAATAGTAATAATTTTGTTTGAATGTTTGAAATTTCAGCGAATGGAAGAAGAAAGTAAACTTGATTGACCATGAAGAAGATGACACATTGGAGTACAACATGAAAAATTGGTGGGTCTTTAATCCGTCAAAGAGCAATGGATTGACTGGAGAGGAGGAAATAATTTTCCCACATGTACTTATTCTAGGAATGGTTATGGGAACCCTTAGAGAAAAACCAAGTGCCATTGGAATAGTTGGTGAGTTTGAGTTTTATAACAGTTTAGTGTTCAACTAATTTTTCCTTCTTTCCTAATTTTTCCTAATTTTGTTTCTTAGGTAAGGCAATTAACAGCATTTTCCACAATCCAAAGTCGATATTTATTAAGGTTAAAGTAAAGGATCTTCTTTTCGACGGATTACCTATTGATTGCACGGTGACTGACTTTGCTGGCAGTGCTGTATGCAGTATTTTGAAGGAACAAGGTGAAGATGACTTGATAAAAGAAGGTGAAGGACGGTATAGATTTTCCTTTTTCGGTGCCGTAAGTATCAGAGAATTTAGCCATAAGAGAAAAAATTATACTAATTATACTGTTTAGCCATTAGGAAAAGCTGGTTTAAAAAATATCTCTTTTCTATTTAGAAAAATTACTCGACCTATAAGGAAAGTTTACGAGTTTATCGTGGAATAAAGAATCCAGATGATGTTGGAGTGGTTACGCATTATGGTGGAAAACCAGAGATGACAATTTGGAGAGGACCGGAGTGTAATAAATACGAGGGAACAGATTCAACCATTTTCCACTCCTATTTTTATGCAGATGAAGATTTGGTTTCGTTTGCTCCGGATCTTTGTCGAAGTTTGGGAATAGAATCTCAAGGCAAGAGCAAGTACGAGGGCATTAAAACGAATCGGTATGCTGGTGGTCTTGGTGATACGAGCTCTGATCCAAAACTTAAATGCTTCTGCGAAACAGATGACACTTGCCTTAAGCAAGGACTTTATGATTTAACAAGATGCGTTGGAGCTCCCATTGTTGCATCACTTCCTCATCTTTATGACGTTCATGAAATGTATCTCAAAAATGTCACTGGAATCAGTCCCAACAAGGTAGAAATTTTCACAATTTCTCTGAATAGAGTGGCGAAAGTAGAACTTTTCTCAACTGCTCTCAACTGCTCTGAATAGAGTGACGAAAGAAAATTTAGCGTTGCAAAAGTAGAACTCTTCTCAACTACTCTGAACAAAATGGCAAAAGTAAATTGTAACGTCAAAAATAAAAAGAAATAGTATAACATCATATGATTTACACTTTGGCTACGATGTTCAGAGGAGTTAAAAAAAGTTTTACTTTCGTCACGCTTTCTTAACATGAACAAGGGGTTGCAACAAAAATTTAATTTTGTTTTTCACTGATTTCCAGACAAAATTTTTACTTTCTCCCTGACCCTAAAAAGAATATTCTGATTCACTCAAAAAATGATTAGATACTCAAAAAAATGTTCTATTACATTTATTTACGAATTTCTTTAATTGTAAAATCGCAGGGTTGCCAAGCTTTTCGCTCTTTTCAAAATTCCCTGACTTCTCCAGGTTTTCCAGGTTAGAAAACGGAATTTTTCCAGATTTTTCAACCGAAAATTATTCAAAAACATCAATAACTTCATTTTCAAATAAATATTTCATCATTATTTTATTTATAGAAATTAAGATATATAAAAATTTGAAAATCAAATTTTGCTACTTTGTTACTGTAACTTCTTCAAAAATTATTTTTATCATTACGATTATTTATTTCTAGAATTTTCAACTAAAATTCTTCAATTTTTTTTTAATAGTTTTTGAAAAAGTTCTTTGTGAATTTTCAAATTCTTTTGTTTACAATTTAATTTTACGAAAGTTCGATTATTCTGACATTCTTCAATTAAATATATTAGAAATTAAAAACTTCAAATAATTAAAAAAAATTCCATTAAACTTATTGAGAAAAATTAATTCCATAGAATTTTTAATTAAAAGTATGAAAAGTTCAAATTTTCAAAGATTTTAATTTGAAATTCATTTTTAAATCAATATATTTATTAGGAAATTCCACGAGAATTCAATTATTTAAATATAAAAATAAATATTTTATTGAACTATTGAATGTTTCTTAAAATTGAATTTTCATAAAGAATTTTATCAACAAATTTTTAAATAATTAAATTCTCTTGACAAATTTTAAAATAAGATTTTTTAAGAATAATTGCATTTTTCGAGAAATTTGATGAAAATTTCATTAAAAATAATTGAAATTCTGTCAAGAATTTTTATTAAAATTTTTGAAAATAATTGAATTTCGGAGAAAAATTTTATTATTTATAAAGATAATTGAAATTTCGACGAGAATTTTTGTAAATTTTTAAACAAAATTGGATTTCTGCGAAGAATTTTATTAAAATTATTTTGAATAAAATTGATTTGTTACACAAAGAATTGCATTAAAATTTTTGAAAATAATTTTATTCTTTAAAGAAATTTAATTTAAAATCCATTGAAATTTAATAATAATACTTGAATTCTAATAAATAATTTGTAGCAAAAGTTAATAAAATAATTAAATTTCTTTGATAAATTTGAATAAAATTCTTAAGAATAATAACTTTTTTCGAGGAATTCTCATAAAATTGTATTAAAAATAATTGAAATTCAGCATTGAGTTTTATTATTTATGAAAATAATTGAAAAATATATGAAAATAATTTGTAAATAATTGAATTCCTGTGAAATTCTTATTAATTATGAAAAAAATTAAATGTTTGCGTAGAACTTTATTAACATTTTTTTTAACTAATTGAATTCTTTTAGGAATTTTTATAAAAGTGGTAGATATTAAAAATCATTTAATTGAGGAAAGTTTTTGTAAATAATAAAAATTTTGCCAAGAATTTTATAAAAATTTTTGAAAATATTTGAATTTATGAGAAGAATATTTTACTACTTTTGAAAATAATTGAATTTCTTCACTCATTTGTAATTGCTTCAAAATTCAATTTGTTTGAGTGTTTTTAACTAAAATTTTTCTTTAAATCAATTATATTTAATAATTTCTGAAAAAGTTATTTTTTGAATTTTTAAATCTTTTCAAAATTCAATTATTTCTATAAAAATGCACGCTATAATGCTTTTAATATTTAATTATTATCTAAAATTTTAACTAAAATTCATTTTTAAATCAATTTTTATTAAAAAATTCTACGAGAATTCATTTATTTAAATACAAAAATAAATGATTTATTCAATAATTTAATTAAAATTTCACTGAAATTTATTATATTTAAGAATTTAATAACAATTTTCAAAAATAATTGAAAAAACTTATTAAAGAATTTTATAAAAAATTTTTAAAATAATTGAATTTCTGAGAAGAACTTTTAAATAATAATTTATGAAAATAATTGAAGTCATGCGAAGAATTTTATTAAATATTGATTAAATAATTGAAATTTTGCCAAGAATTTTATTAAAACTTTTGAAAATAATTTAATTCTTGAGAAGAATTTCCCTATCCATTTATAAAGATAATTTAATTCTTGACGAGAATTTAAAAAAAATTTTGAAAATAATTTAATTTCTCCAAATTATTTTATTACTTTTCAAAAGAATTGAATTCTTGTTATGAATTTTAATATTTATCAAAATAATTGGATTTTGAAAAATAATTTCTTTATAAAATTCCTTAAAATAATTGGAAAAACTTATGGGATAAATTTACATTGTTTATCAAGATAATTGAATTCTTTTGCAGAATTACTTAAAAATTTTTGAAAATAATTGATTTTCTGCGACGAATTAAAAGTTATTTATGAAAATATTTCAATTATTGCCACGAATTTTATAATTTCTTTGAATTAATTGAATATTTCTTAAAATTCAATTCTTTCGTCAAGTTTTAGTAAAATTTTTTAAGAATAATTGCATTTTTCGAGGAATTTATTTAAAATTGTATTAAAAAGTTTTCAAATTCTGCGATGAAAATAAATGAATTCCTAAATAACGAAATTTAATTATTTATAAAAATAATTTATAATGTTTTAGTATAGAATTGAATCAAAAATTTGTTTGAATAATTAAATCCTTTGATAAATTTAATGAAAATATATTAAAAATTATTGAATAGCGAAAAATTTTTGAAAATAATTGAAATTTTGCCAATTTTCATTTAAATTTTTGAAAATTGAAATTTTGCAAAGAGTTTTGTTTTAAATTTTGAAAATTGAAATTTTGCAAAGAGTTTTGTTTCAAATTTTGAAAACTGGAATTTTTCAAAGATTTTTGTTTCAAATTTTGAAAGTAATTAAAGTTTTGGAAAAAATTTTTTGCTATTTGTAAAGATAATTGAATTCTTGATGAGATATTTGTTAAAATTTTTTAAAATTAATTGAATAATTGAATTTTTACAAACAATTTTATTAATTTTGAAAATAATTGAATTCTTTGGATAAATATTGTTATTTATGAAAATAATTGAATTTTTGAAGAGAATTTTATTAAAATGCCTCAAAATAATTGAATATTCGGGAATAATTTTTTTTATTTATCGAGATAATTGCGTTAATTTTTAGAATGATCATGAACTCTTCGTGGACTTTGAGCCAATCACTGGCACACCAGTGTCTGGAAGAAAACGACTTCAATTCAACATGTTCATTCAACCAGTGGACAAAATCAAATTAATGAAAAACTTTCCCTATTCTTTGCTACCACTTATGTGGGTTGAAGAAGGTCTCGCTCTCGAAGGAGATTTCCTCAAGCAATTCAAAGCCGTTTTTCGAGTTTTCAAAATCATCGCGTAAGAATTATTTATTTAAAGCAATTTAATTAATTTTCTCCCTCTGCTGTTACTAACAGATGATTATTATCATCAGCAGACTTATTATATTAAAAGTTAAAAAATATTAATTATCCTTTTTCTCAATTTTCAGGGCTATCAAATGGATTTTATTCTTTGCCGGATTAGGATTGGGTGGAACAGCAGGGTACTTGCAATATAAACAAAAAAAGGCAAATTCCATGGAAGTTACAAAAGTGACAAAAAGTGCAGGCAGTAAAGGCAGCACTACGGTATCTGCGCTTGGTGGCGAAGGGGGGGAGGAGAAAAAACAATGGCCCCTTAATGTTCAAACACTTCAATCAGTGAATTCACCACCAAATGTGGAAAGATAAATTTTTTTTTCTTTTTTCAAGAAAAAAATTAAACAAAACTTTTTAATTTTTTTTTTTAAATTGCGTTACAAATTTCTCTTCATAGAGAAAATGTCAAAAGTTCCTCATGAAAATTTATATTATTTAGCCTTATTTCTTTTTAAACTATACCCATAAGAAATATTTTAACTATACCGCATTTTTGCCATTTGCGTATAAATTATTTTTATTTATCAATTAAAATACTTTGACAAATTTATTTATTTTTTCAAAGTATTTTTTATATTTAAAACAAAAAAATTATTATTTTCTTCAAAAAAAAAGGAGAGTAATAATTTCTACCTCCCGTTAATAGAAAAAACTAAAAAAAAAAAAGGAAAATGAAGTAATATTTTTATTAACTTAATTATGATTTTAAATAATTATTTTTTTTTTATTTTAAATTCTTATTGAGAAAAAAGGACTTTTCACTTCATTATTTTTTTAACTTCAGAAATCATAGTCAAATCTAAATTATTATATTTTATTTTAGTCTTTAAATTTATGTTCTAATTATTTACTTTTATTGATTATTTGAGTTAATAATTTTTACTTTTTTTTACTTTTAATAACTAACTTTTGTTTTCTCTTAAAACTGTGTACATATGCAAATTATATATTAGTTTTTAAAAAAATTATATAATTTGTAATTAAAAGTATTAACAAATTTAATGATTATTGTTAAGCAAAAAAAAAATTTACAATCTCAGAAATTTGTCAGATAATCTTTAATTTATCGTCTTCTATCAAAAGGGATTCCACGAAATCTTTTTTTTTTCTAATACTTTTTTCTTTTCATCAAAAGATATATTAAATAAAATATCATTTGCAATTTCTACATTAAATAGAATTATGGAGTGTCCTTTAATAATTTTTAATAAAATCAATTTATGATTTTAATTATAGTCAAGAATTTAAAATTATATATTGGTTAATAGTGGTCGAATAAATTTTTTTGAATTTTAATAAAAAATCAGCTGCCGCACATTTTTATAATAATCTCAACACAATTTTCCAGAATTATATTCACTATATAATATAAATAATATATTTATTTTTAGTAAAACCATAACATTAATCTCTGCCATGTAATTTTATTTTACTTATATAATTATTAGATTAAAATTTAAATTCATTGCAAAAAATTACTCTTTCGGATTGTTTAAAATTTCAATTTAAAATTTTAATTCTATAAATAATATTCTTAATTCAAAGAATTTTTACAAAAAAATTTAAAAAGACTTAGAAATTAAAAACATTTTAAAAATTATTTTTTTCGGATTACTATCTTGATTTTGAAATTTAAAAATTCCTTTCTTTAATCAGTTAATAAAATTTCATAAAAAATATAAAGAAATATTTACAAGGAAAGTTTATTTTAGAGATTTTATTACAAAAATTTTATTCTACTCTTATTCACTTACAAAATGTTTTATTTAATTTTTATTTATCTTGAGCTTTTTTATTTAATTAAAAATCAAAAATATTATTTTAATTCAGTAGTGAATGGTCCATGTCATTAGCGTCGACGCTCAGCGTTCAACAAATTTTTGTTCCCCAAAAATTAATGAAACAATTTCTTTAATTTTTCAGGTGAAAAAAGTGCCTTAAACTTAATTTTAACCCTCGAGTGAATAAAAAAAGTAAAATTAGTGACAATTTGTAAAAACTCTCTAAAAATCCCAAGAAAATAGTTTTTGATTTTGAGCGTCGACGCTAATTTCAGGAACATTTAGTGAAGCTAAACATATATGAATGTTAAAAATGCATTATTATTATTATTATTATTATTATTATTATTATTATTATTATTATTATTAAATAGTTTATTTAATATAACATCGGGAATAAAATTTTTTACTCATACAGCGAAATATATTAAATTTAAAAAAAAAATAAATCTTGTTCTCTTAGAAATAAAAAATTTTCATTTAAATTCTGCATTCATTTGAGTTTAATCGATAAAAAATTCGATTTGTTTTTAACTGAATCATGTTCTAAAAATAATTCTTTTTTGAATATATATAATGATTTTTGCAACTTCTATATTCATATATTAATAATAATTTTTCATGTACAATCTATGATATAACGAAACACTAATTATACGTTTTTTTTTGTTAATAGATTTTTATTGAATAAATTAAATTAGTGAATAATGAGAGAAGAAAAAAAAATGTATGCGAATGTATATTGTATTGGAATAAAATTATACAATTGAGCTTAAATCTTTATTATTTAAATTATTATTATTATTATTTAAATTGTGAGTTTTGTTCGGCACTAACACTGTTAACTAAAAAGAATCAAATTGTAACAAATTGATATAAAAAATGTGGAATTAAGTACAAAATTGATACAAATTTTTGGTATCAATTTAATCCTTCATTTTTTTTTACAGTGGCATTTGAGAATAATTTATGTTAAATGCATATCTTCACAACTGGTGTTCTAAGTACAGGGGTTTTACAAACTAGTAGCTACGAAAAAGAGGAAAAAGTTTTATTTAAAAAAATTTTCAAATAAAAATTCTTCTATCAGTGAGAAATAATTTATAATTAAAATTCAAGAACCGCATATTTATAACCACGTACCAAGTATTGAGGATTCGATCATGACAGACAAAAGTAAATAAATTTCTTACTTGACGAACACAATGTTGTACACGTGACAAACTAAGGAAGTCACATTTTTTAATCGGCTTTTAGTTTTGCATTTAGCTTTCAAAAATTGTATCTACATTGGAAAAATTTATTTGATTCAAATAAACAATCAAAAAAAATTACAATTACAATTACAATTACAATTACAATTACAATTACAATTAGTAAATAATTTTTATTCAAGTTCATTGTTACTCTTTAATTTTGAATTAGTAATAAAAATGTTTAGTAATTTTGAAATTAGTGTCTGATTTTTTGCTTTTAAATTAGTAAATTTTATTAATAAATTATTAAGAAAATAATTTAACTTTACTAATAAATTACTATTTATTGGTGAAATTAAATTCCTAATTATTTATTAATAAAATTTACTTATTTAAAAGCAAAAAATCAGACACTAATTCCAATTATTATTAATTAAAAAATTTACTATAATTCAAAAGCAAAAAGTAGTGGAGGATTTTTCCTACATTGAAAAATTGTTTACAAATTTAAATTTAGAGAGTTTATTTACACTGAAATTAATGGTTAAAATGTTCATTTTATTTAAATAAAAATTATTTGATTGAAGTAAATATTTCTTTGATAAAAGACAAGTAATCGTTTATTTGAATAAAAATAAATGTTTCTTTCAGTGTATTATAATTTCGTGTTCAAAAATATCTAAAGTATGTTTTTTTTTTTGAAGCTAAAATAATTTTTGAAACATTGTTATTATAGTCAGATAGAAATTAATTTTTTTCGTTTTTCACCTTTCCATTTTAGAATTCAAGAAAATAGGTACAAGATAAAGAGTCAAAGTTCAAAAAGTATTTACCATTATATACCTTTATCTCTCGTCCGATGTCAAAAGAGCGATAAAAGGAACAAATATCAGATTCAGTGAAAGTAAGTAATATAGAAATTTTTTATTACACTATAATAAATCGTGTCATCACTTTAGTACATGGAGAGAAAATTATATTAAATTTTTTTAAAAGTATTTCCCAATAAAATTTGTGGAAAAAATGTGACAAAGGGAAATTTTGATATAAAAATTACTAAACTTTAAAAAAAACTTATGTGATATTTAGTATAATTACTAGCAACAATTCGCGAGCAGCTGACTTCTCACTCGATTTTTTAAATGAAAGTAGGCAATTTTAAAAATAATAGAACGTAAAAACTTTTAATTCAAATTTTTTTCAGGGAAAAGTCAGGAATTTTTATTAAAAGTACTGAAAAAATTAAATGTTTAGAATTCATAAGAAAATTCTGAATTTTTGTGACTTTTTTGATTGACTCATAAATACTAGAAAATTACCACGAATTCTAATACAAAACCTTTATTTTTTTAATTTCTGACAAAAATTTCTTTTTAAATAACTTAAATCTTGAACAACTTTCATAAAATAAATAAATTATTTAATGAATAATTTTACTCAAATATTTCAAAATTAATTCAATTTTATAAGAGTTGCGTTTACAATTTTTATAAATAAATGAACTTCAAACGGTTTCAATTTAAAATTTTATAAATTTTCAATGTTGAATGAATTTAATTAGAAATTTTAATGAACTTAGATTTTTGAATTTTAGTTAAAAACACTAAAAAAAATTGAATTTTGAAGAATTTACAAATGATTGCAGGAATTCAATTATTTTCAAAAGTAATAAAATTCTTATCACAAAATTCAATTATGTTCAAAAATCTAAAAAAAATTCTTGTCAAAATTTCAATTATGTTTATAAGTGAGAAAATTCCTCTTCGAAATTCAATTATTTTCATCAATTTTAATAAAATTCCTAGCAATTGTTTATTAGGGGTAGTTCAATTTAATGATTTTCAATATCTACTATTTTAATAAAATTTTCCAAAAGAATTCAATTATTTAAACAAAATTTTAATAAAACTCTAGAAAAACATTTAATTATTTTAAAAAATAAAAATTTTCACAGAAATTCAATTATTTTCAAAAATTTTAGTAAAATTATTGTCGAAATTTCATTTACCTTTTTAAATAATAAAATTCTTCTCTAAAATTCAATTATTTTCAAAAAATTTCCTCAGTTTAATGATTTTTAATATATAATATTTTAATAAAATTTTCCAAAAGAATTCAATTATTTAAAAGGAAGTTTAATAAAATTCTACATAAACATTTAATTATTTCCATAAATAATTAACTTCTTTTTAGGAATTTAATTATTTTCATAACTAATGAAACTCATTGCAGAAATTCAATTATTTTCAGAAGTAATAAAATTCTTTACAATAATTCAATTATTTCCAAAATTTAAAAAAAATCTATTAAAATTTCAATTATTTTTAAAATTAATAAACTTTTTCTCCGAAATTCAATTATTTTCAAATATTTTAATAAAATTACTGTCAAAAATTCAATTACCTTTTTTTAAATAATGAAATTCTTTTCTAAAATTCAATTATTCTCAAAAATTTTAAATATTTTGGTTAAAATGTCAATTATCTTTACAAATAATAAATATTCATTAAATAAATAAATAAAATTTTTCTCCAAAATTCAATTATTTTCAAAAATTTTAATTAAATTTTTGTCGAAATTTCAATTATTTTCAAAAATTTTACTCAATTCAATGAATTTTATTTTAAAATCTTTTATTTAAAAGAAATTTTAATAGAATTCTACAGAAACATTTAATTATTTCCAAAAATAATTAACTTCTTTTAAGGAATTTAATTATTTTTATAGCTAATGAAACTCATTGCAGAAATTCAATTATTTTCGAAAGTAATAAAATTCTTTGCAATAATTCAATTATTTCCAAAATTTAAAAAAATCTTTTAAAATTTCAATTATTGTTAAAATTAATAAACTTTTTCTCTGAAATTCAATTATTTTCAAAAGTAATAAAATTCTTTGCAATAATTCAAATATTTCCAAAATTTAAAAAAATCTATTAAAATTTCAATTATTTTTAAAATTAATAAACTTTTTCTCCAAAATTCAATTATTTTCAAATATTATAATAAAATTCCTGTCAAAAATTCAATTACTTTTTTAAATAATGAAATTATTTTCTAAAATTCAATTATTCTCATAAATTTAAAATATTTCAGTTAAAATGTCAATTATCTTTATAAATAATAAAATTTTTCTCCAGAATTCAATTATTTTCAAAAATTTGAATAAAATATTTGCGAAATTTCAATTATTTACAAAAATTTTCCTAAATTCAATGAATTTTTTTTTTAAATCTTTTATTTTTTAATATAATTTTTCGAAAGAATTCAATTATTTAAAAAACTTTCTAATAAAATTCCACGGAAACATTTAATTATTTTCATAAATAATTCACTTCTTTTTGGGAATTTAAATATTTTAATAAATAATAAAACTAATCGCAGAAATTCAAATTATTTTAAATACAATTTTAATCGAATTCCTTGAAATTAATTCATTAAAAAATTAATTTCTTCAGACAATTCTTAAAAATTGTATTAAAATTTGTCAAGAGAATTCAATTATTTATAAATTTGTTAATAAAATTCTTGATGAAAATTCAATTTTAAGAAACATTCAATTATTCAAAAAATTGTTATTTTTGTATTTAAATAATTGAATTCTCGTAGAATTTTCTAATAATAAAAATTTGCTTTACAAATGAATTTTAGTTAAAAATATTAGATAATTGAATATTAAAAGCAATATAGCGGGATTTTTTTTTAGAAATAATTGAATTTTGAAAAGGTTTCAAATTAAAATCTTTGAAGATCTGAATTTTTCATACTTTTAACTAACAATTTTGTGGAATTAAATTTTTTGAAAAAGTTTAATTGAATTTTTTTAAAAATTATTTTAAGTTTTTATTTTCTAATATTCAATTGAAGAATTTTCGTATAATTTAAATTTCATTAAATTGAATTGTAATCAAATTGGTTTTAAAATTCTCAATGAACTTTGTCAAAAGTTATTAAAAAAAATTGATTTAATGAAGAATTTTGGTTATAAATACTACGTTTAGTATTTTCTATGTCAATATTTCGGTTTGTTGCACTTTTTTTTGTAAAACACTTTAAAAAAATTTAATATATATTTTCTCTTCGTGTATATCCAAAAATGTTTTCTTAATTCAATTTCCTTTCTTTTTTTAAACATTTTTTCTACGAATATCGAAATTGAGACAAAAAACGAATAAAAAATGTTGCGAAGCAACATTTTTGATTCGTTTTTTATCTCAATTTGATATCCTTAGAAAAATTGTGATAAATAAAATTTTGCTATACAACAATTTTAATAAGTTTTTTGTCTCAATTTGATATAGAAAATCTGTGGCATATTTAAATGATTGAAACGAATTGTAACGACAAAAGGAAATAAATAAATTAAGAAATTAATTGCAGAGATTATTTGAAAATTAGACTCATATCTGTAAACCAATAGTCGACAGTAGTAATTTTATCAATTTGAGAAATCACTCCAAAAATGACAAAAGTCATCGCAGTAAGGAAACATTTAATTTTTCATAGCCGTGAAATAAAATCTTGTATGATTTATAAAAAATTTTATATGCCTGTAATAACAACAGACTCATAAAGATGGCATCACTGGGATGTGGGCTGTCCCTACATCCTTTTTAAAAATAATTAGATTTTGTTACTGGAACTAGGGGAGAATTATTCATTAAGGTTGAAAACCACCGAAGCTTGAACTAGTTTTTCTTTAGAAAAGAATTAATCAAATGCATGGGACACAATAATAAACATCGTCTGCGAATTCAACAATCCTATACCTATATATACATCTAATTCTCAAATGTATGACTCACTTTATATGTAGAAATGGAATAATTCATGAAAAATTTCTTCTCTTTCGAGACAATAAATAAAAATGTGATAAAAAAAACATTTGATTGTCGCAATAATTAAGAATTCATTATTGAAATTTCAAGAAACAGAAAAGAATGTCGTGGATTCGTATTGAAACTTGTTTGAAAATTTTATTGTTATACTTTGTATTTGTGGGGGAGGGGGAATATCACCTGGAAACGTGATTCATGAGTTTTAAATACTCTATTCATATAGCTACTTTCGATATATGCCACTGATTCAACTTTAGGCACGTATTTTAAAAAACGACACGTATTACATAAAAATATTTGTGTATTTCTATAGAATATAATTTGAAAGCTAATTAGTTAAGTTTTTATCAATGTACTGAAAGAAAAATGTATTTGGTTCAAATAAATAATTACCTGTCTATTATCTAGCAAATATTTTTCTGAATCGAATAATTTTTTATTTTATTTATACTCTGAATTTAAATTAGGATTTACTGTTGTTTACTAAATTTGAATTAGTGACTGACTTCTTGCTTTTCAATTCAAAATAAATTAAATAAATTAAATTAAAAAATAATTTAGACTATTTATTAATACCTTTTGCTTTTTAATTATTGGTAATTTTTTCGTTTTCAAAACGGTTTAACACTCGGAGACGTTTAAGGAATATAATACAATTTTAATTTTTTTGTTACGACGTGAAGAACATATTTGTTTATTAACATTTTATAAACAAATAATATAAAAAACCGGACAAGTGCGAGTTGCACTCGCACTGAATTGGCGGGTTCCGTACACAAATACAAGAATAATACTAGTGATATTGTATAACAGAAAATAGTAGAATTTTTCAACTTTTGCATTATTTTGGAAAATGGAATTTTCAACAATAGGTTAAAAATAAAAAAAATAAAAATTGAAGTATTATATTTGTTTTATATTGTAAGCATTAAGCAAAGAAACCAATATTTTGAAAATTTGTTCCAAAATTGGTTCCTCTGCTTATTGCTTATAATATAAAACAAATATAATACTTCAATTTTTCTTTTTTTTATTTTTAACCTATTGTCTAAAATTCAATTTTCAAAATAATGCAAAAGTTGAAAAATTCTACTATTTTCTGTTATACAATATCACTAGTATTATTCTTGTATTTGTGTACGGAACCCGCCAATTCAGTGCGAGTGCAACTCGCACTTGTCCGGTTTTTTTTATTTAAGAAATTATAGGGAGAAAACAGTCATTTAAAATCAACAAATATTTTAAATATTAAATTTTATTTATTTATTTTTATTTTAAATAAATACATTTCCTAATAAATAAATCCACAATCCAACGTTAAAAAAAATTATTTTTGCTGTTTTTACTTATATAATTTTGATATTTCTTTTTTTAATTTTTGTAAATAAATTTTTACAAAAAAATTTTATTTAAAAAAAAATTTTTTTTTTAATTTTATTTAAAAAAAAAATTAAAAAAAAATTTAAAAAAAATTTAAAATTTTAATTTTAAAAAAATTTTTAAATTTAATTTTTGTAATGACTTTTTGAAAAATTTTTAAAAAAATTTAAAAAAAAATTTTTTTTTTAATTTTTTGTATTTAGCCAGTGAAAATATACTAATAAACCAATTTTTAGTTAATTAGATCAAATAATATGGAAATTAAAAGTTTTTCATGGAAATGATCTAATTATCTATCTAATTATCTAATTATCTAATTATCTCATTATCTCATTATCTAATTATCTAATGGAAATTAAAGCGTTTTTCCTTGACAACGCTATGGCTATTATTACATAGAAAGTTCTCTATATTTTTCCTGTAATATTCGCGTTAAAATACACCAGTATGCCAAATTTCAGCCCTCCAGGTTGAATAGTTTAGAAGTTAAGGGGGGGGGAATGGTCACTTTTTATGCATTTTTGGCCAAAAATCTTGTTATTTCCTTGACAACGCTATGACCATCACCTCTAATCACATTCTCTATATTTTTCCTGTAATCTACGTGTGAAAATACGTATCTGTACCAAATTTGAGCTCTCTAGGTCATATAGTTCAGCTGCTAGGGGGGGGGGACACGATTTCGCTACGGACGCAAGAGTCTCACCAATAGGGTTCCGTCCATACACCGAAGGTGTACGGAACCCTAAAAAATTATAAAAAATAAAAAAATTTAAAAACAAAAAATATATTCAAATAGTGAAATTCAAGACGAAAAAATCCCATATTTTAATTTTTAAATCCGTCAAATGAAACTCAAGAAAAAAAAATTTTCAATTTAGCAATTATAAAGAATTCAATTGTTAATAACTTTTACAAACATTTTTTTTTGGCTTAATATTTTCAGGGATTCTTCTTAACCATATTAAGAGTCCAAAAAAAAATTTTGGTTCAAAAAAAAAAATTTTTAGTTTCAGATGATCCGTTTGAGAAATTCTGACCCAATTTTTTTTTAATTTTTTATCAAAAAGTTTTACTTTAACTAAATTTTACTAATAAATAATAATTTCTACTCATTTATTAGTAAAATTTACTAATTCAAAAGTAAACAGCCACTAAATTTTAATTAGTAAAAATTTTTACTAATTTGAATTAGTAACTGACTTTCTTGCTTTTCAATTCAAAATAAATTAAATTAAAAAATAAATTAGACTATTTTTTAGCAGCTTTTGCTTTTGAATTAGTAATTTTTACTTTTTTTATTCTTTAATAAAAAGTTGTGCTTTAAAATTAAAATTAAAAAAAAAACTTTTGAATTAAAATTTATTTAAAGTAAAACTTGTTACTAAAAAATTAAAAAAGTTAATTATTAAAAAAATAAGACTATTTATTAATAGCTTTTGATTTTGAATTAGTAATTTTTACTTTTTTAATTTTTAAAAAAACTTTTTAGTAAAAAGTTGTGCTTTAAATAAATTTTAAATCAAAAGCATTTGAAATAAAATTTATTTAAAGTAAAACTTTTTTCTTTTGAATTAGTAAATTTTACTAATAAATAATAATTTCTACTAATTTATTAAAAAAATTTATTAATTCCAAAGCAAAAATTCAGTCACTAATTCAAATTAGTGAACATTTTTATTAATTCAAATTTAGAGAGTTGATAAAAATTGTTTGATACAAATAAACAATTACCTGTTTATTATCTAATAAATATTTGTCTAAAGAATATAATTTTTATGAAATCTATAAATTTGAATTAGTAAAAATGTTTACTAATTTGAATTAGTGACTGACTTTTTGATTTGCATTAGTAAATTCAATTAATTTTACTAATAAACAGTAATTTCTACTAATAATTTTTTTTAGTAAAATTTACTAATTCAAAAGCAAAAAAAAAAACAGTCACTAATTTAAATTAGTAAGCATTTTTACTAATTCAAATTTACTTCACTTTACTAATAAATTAGAAAAAAAATGAAATATTTCTGGTAAAAATAACTATTTATTAGTAAAATTTACTAATTTGAAAGCAAACTACAACTAAATTTGAATTAGTAAAAATTTTTACTAATTTGAATTAATAACCAACTTTTTGCTTTTCGATTCAATATAAATTAAATTTTAAAAAAATTAGACTATATTTATTAGTAGCTTTTGCTTTTGAATTAGTAATTTTTACTTTTAAAATTTTTTAGTAAAAAGTTGTGTTTTAAATAAATTTTAATTAAAAACAAACTTTGGAATTAAAATTTATTTAAACACAACTTTTTTCTTTTGAATCCGTAAATTTTACTAATAAATAATAATTTACACTAATTTATTAGAAAAATTTATTAATTCAGAAACAAAAAATCAGTTATTAATTCAAATTAGTAAACATTTTTATTAATTCAAATTTAGAAAGTTGATAGAAATTATTTGATTAAAATAAAAAATTACCTGTTTATTATTTATTAAATATTTATCTAACTAAAATAATTTTTATTAAATCTCTAAATTTGAATTAGTAAAAATGTTTATTAATTTAAATTAGTGACTGACTTTTTTATTTGAATTAGTAAATTTAATTAATTTGACTAATAAATAGTAATTTCTACTAATAATTTTTTTTTAGTAAAATTTACTAATTCAATAGCAAAAAGTTTATCACTAATTGAAATTAGAAAAATTTTTACTAATTCAAATTTGATAGTAAATTTTAATTAAATTGTATTTAAACCAATAATTCCAGTTTTTAAAGGAAACAATTAACTTAAAATTAATTAACTTATTAAATTAACTTAATAAAAATTAATTGATAATAAAAAAATAATTTGATAATATGACTATTTATAAATTTACAGTTGCAAAATTCTTTAATTTGACTAATAAATTATTAATTATGAAAAATACATTAGTTATTTTTGACTCAAAATAAATTTTATTTGATTCATATAAACAAACAATGAAGTAAACAATTGACTTGAATACAAATTTTACTTGATAAAAATAAATATTTATTTGCATTCAAATAATTAAAAAAAAATAATACGAAATTTAAAATTATTTGATACAAATAAATATTTATTCGTATCAAATAATTTTCATTCAAGTCAATTATTTGTTTATTTGAATCAAAGAAAATTTTTTTTCCACTCTAAAATAGCAAATTGTAATTTTTTATAATTAAAAATTTTTTTTTTAGTGGAATTGAAGAATTTTGCAACTGTAAATTTAAAAATAAGGCAAATTGAGGATTTGTGACTATATAAATAATTGTAATTGTTCGTTATATACACGCATATATAGTAAAAATGATGATAAATCTCCATGAGAGAATACACCTGAGTGCACCCACAATAATGCTCTTGGCACACAAACGAGTATTATGTGTAAATTCATCTCCCCACCATCTGTAACATTATAATACACTCTCAACCGAGAGCGATTTGACAGTTCTGTTTGCTAAGCAGTCTCATGGTGTCACTTGCCACGAAAACATTCAATTTTCCCCAAAGTAAAAAAATAGTGCCAAATTGAAAATTTTAAAAACAAATTTTCTTGTTAATTTAAAACATAAACATTTATCTAAAGTTAAATATTTTTTAATCAATTTTTTTTTACTTGAAACAAAATATTTTTATTTAAAGAAATATTTTTAAAAAAGTGTTAGAAAGAATAATTTTTAATTTTACACTTTTTTTGGATTTACACTTTACATTTAACACTTTTTTCAAATCAATAATAAATCTAGAATTGGAAATTAAAATAAAGGAATAATAAAAGAATTAACAATTCGGAGCTGCTGTATTTTTTCTTTTTTGTAAATAAAAATTTATTTTTTGCCCATTAAAAAATGTGTTTTTGAAGAAAAAGAGAGAAATTGAGAATAAAACATTTTGGTAAACTTTTGTTAACTTTTGTTAACTTTTGTTAAAAAGTGAAGTTATTCCGATGAGTGCTTATAAAGACAGGTTTAGTTTCAATTATTAGTGGTGAGTCAATATCTTCCGGATCGGATCGCCAAGAGGAAAGGATTATAATCAGTATGTGTCATGTCCAGTTTAAAATTCTGTGAAGCGATACTTGTGAGAAAACGAGTGTGTGAAGAGAATAATTAACTTGAGGAAAATAATCAAAAATTTGAGAGGGAAATAAAACAATTAACGTACTCACGTACCATGTGGTCCTGAAATTGATACATAGGATCGAAGAAAGCATCATCCCCCACAAAGCTAGGAGAACAGATTTTCAAAAAGAAATTTCGGTAAACGACCAATGCTGAGAGCACATGTTTTTCTCTAATATATTGACAAACATTTTCCCTCCCAATTTGGAAGATCTCGCTTGGGGGGAATTTTTTTTTCTTCTATTCATCTATTTGATTATTATATCATACTATTATTTTTTTTATCTTTACTATTTACGCACGAAATTTAAATTTTTAAAAGTGTTTTTAGTAAATTGAATATTAGTGACTGCGACTATTTGAATTCGTTAATTTTACTAATAAATTAGTATAAATTACTATTCATTAGTAAAATTTACTAAATAGTAAATTATAATTACTAAATTATTATTATTATTTAAATTATTTATTTAAATCTCTTCCTATTTTTAAATTATTATTATTTTTTTAAGTAGTAAAATTTACTAATAGTAAATTATAATTACTAAAGTATTATTATTTAAATTATTTATTTAAATCTCTTCCTATTTTTAAATTATTACTATTTATTAGTAAAATTTACTATAATATAATAGTAGTTTCTACTAATTTATTAATTAGTAGGTAAAAATTATTATTTATTTGTAATTATTAGTAAAATTTACTATAATATAATAGTAATTTCTACTAATAAATAGTCATTTCAATTAATTTATTAATTAGTAAAAATTACTATATATTAGTAACATTTATTATTAGTAAATGATTATTACCATACTAATAGTAATTTCTACTAATTTATTAATTAGTAAAAATTACTATAAATTAGCAAAAATTACTATTTATTAGTAAAATTTACTAATAGTTAATGATTATTACTAAACTAATAGTTATTTCTACTAATTTATTAATTAGTAGAAATTACAATGAATTAGTAAAATTTACTAATAGTTAATGATTATTACTATACTAACAGTAATTTCTACTAATTTATTAATTAGTAGGTACAAATTATTATTTATTAGTAATTATTAGTAAAATTTACTAATAGTAAATGATTATTACTATACTAATAGTAATTTCAACTAATTTATTAATTAATACGTAGAAAATACAATTTATTAGTAATTATTAGTAAAATTTACTAATAGTAAATGATTATTACTATACTAATAGTAATTTCAACTAATTTATTAATTAATAGGTAGAAAATACTATTTATTAGTAATTATTAGTAAAATTTACTAATTACTATACTAATAGTAATTTCTACTAATTTTATTAATGAACAGAATATACTTTTTAATTTTTGAATTTTTATTTACTTTCACTTCACTTTTAATCAATATAGTCTAATTTTACTATAAGATTATAAATATTTTTTTATACTTAATTAATTAGTAATTAATTATTAATTATTAATTAGTAATGAACTTTATGCTTTCGAATTAGTAAATTTTTCTGATAAATTACGTTAAATTACTATAACTATAGTAAAAATAATTTACTATTAGAAAATTTTACTAATAAATAATAATTAAAAAATAATAAAGGATTTAAATAAATAATTTAAATAATATAATATTTTAGTAATAATAATTTACTATTAGTAAATTTTACTAACAAATAATAATAATTAAAAAAGTAATAAGGGATTTAAATAAATAATTTAAATAATAATAATTTAGTAATAATAATTTACTATTAGTAAATTTTACTAATAAAAAAATAATAATAATTTAAAAAGAGGAAGAGATTTAAGTAAATAATTCAAATAATAATAGTATAGTAATAATAATTAACTGTTTGTAAATTTGACTAACAAGTAATTTCTACTAATTAATCAGTAAAGTTTACTAATTTAAAATCAAAAAGTCAGTGACTAGTTAAAATTTAGTAAACATTTTTAGTTTTTACTAATTAAAATTTAGAGAGTAAGTTTAAAATAAATATTTGTAATCTTATAGTAAAATTAAATTATTTACAAGTATAGAGAGAAAGTAAATAAAAATTTACAAACTAAAAGATAAAATGTTCATTGGCAAAATTATTTAATCAAACGGAATTTTTATACCTCTGAAGAATCCTTGAATTTTAATTCAATGTGTCATTAAAAGAGAATTTTTCCAAGAATTGTGCATAAAATGTTTTGAAATATTTCTTTAGTTTACTTCGTGCTTTATTCATCTCGAAAGTTGTTTTAAAAAAACATCTTTTTTATTCTTTCCTCAAAATTTGTGCAACTAAAATTAATAACTACCTACTAATACATCATATTATTTATTTACTAATTTAAATTAGTAGCTTATATTGTTTGCTTTCGAATTAATAAATTTTACTAATAAATAGTAAGTTCTACTAATTTATTAATAACAAATATTATATTGAATGTAATTATTAATTATTTAGTAATAAATTTCGACTAATAAATAGTAATTTCTACTATAATCTACATTAATAATCGTCGTATTCCGGTAGTTAGTTATGTTTAGTTGTTTAGTTACCATAAAATTATTACTCATAAATTATGTAATGCATAATTTTACTTGACTATTTTAAAATTAATTAATTAAAAATACTGGATTTATAGAAGAGTTTAGTTAAAAACACAAAAATAATTGAATTTTGAAGAAGTTACAAATTATTGCAGAAATTCAATTATTTTCATCAAAAGTAATAAAATATTCTTCTCAGAAATTCAATTATATTCAAAAATTATTTAAAATTCGTTTCAAAATTTCAATTATGTTTATAAATGATAAAATTTTTCTTCGAAATTCAATATTATTATCAAAAATTTTTATAAAATTCTTCTCCAAAATTCAATTATTTTCAAAATTTGCATCAAATAAATGAGTTTCAAAATTCAATATATTTATATTTTTAGTAAAATTCTACGCAAACATTTAATTAATTTTCATAAATAATAAAATTCTTTTTAGGAATTCAATTATGTTCACAAATAATAAAACTATATAATCGCAGAAATTCAATTATTTTCAGAAGTTATAAAATATTCGCAGTAATTTAATTATTTTTGAAAATTTTAATAAAATTCTTAGCAACTATTCAATTATTTTTATAAATAATAAAATTCATCGAAGGATTTCAAATTATCGGCAATAAAATTTTACAGGAATTTGCTCGAGAAATTTAATTATTCTTAAAATTTTGATTTCAATTCCTCGAAAGAATCAATTATTAAAAAAAAAATGTTTAAAAAAAAGAAATTATTGATGTTTTCGAATAATTTTAATATTTTACAGTTAATGAAATTCGTAAATAAATGTAACAGAACATTTTTTTTTTTTTTTTTTGAGTACCTAATAATTTTGAAAGTAATACGCAGTAGTTAAAGAAGTCAAATTTACTATAGGGATTTTTTTTTTGAGTGCGTAAAAATAATAATGCGTTGGAGAATAGAAAAATATTTTCCTAAATGAAATATTTGTGTTGATATTATTTTTTTGAACTTTAATTTGAAATCAAACCCTCGAAGCAATAGGCCTTTGGATTATAACAATGGATTTTGTGCAGCATCGACTTCTTTATGGTAATCTAATCTTTTCTAAATATTTGTTAAATGAAACGACAAGAACGCACCTGAAGGAACATTAAAGTGTAGAAATCGAGATTCCTGATTGTGTTGTTGGGGAGTAGAACACGTGCAAAAGCAGCAATGGAGAAGCTTGAACTCACGTGTTCTCACGAATCAAAGAAAATAGTCGAGTCTTACATGGGCATGTTTCTTTTTCCTAGCCAAAGTAGTTAGGATTATTGAATTTTAAACTAAACTCTTACAAATTCTGCTCCTAGAATAAGTCATTTTTCATTGAAACTTGAGTTCCTTTTTTTATCCCTTTTTTTTATTGATTGACTGATAAATTTATTATTAGCGAAACATTCATTATTGCTCTAGTTTTCTTCTTTATCAAAATCAACAACTTTTTATCTCTCTAAATTAGAATTATTAAAAATGTTTATTAATTTAAATTAGTTACTGATTTTTGGCTTTTAATTAATTTACAATTATTAATCAATTTTACACTGAGAAGTCAATGGAAATTACTATTTATTATTATTATTATTATTATTATTATTATTATTATTATTATTATTATTATTATTATTATTATTATTATTTATTACTATTTATTACTATTTATTAGTCGAAATATATTAGTAATTAATTATTAATTGCATCCATTATAATATTTATTGCTAATTAATTTAATACTATTTATTAGTCGAAATTTATTACTGCAGGGCTCGGATCGACTTTAAGACTCAAAAAAAGTCGCTTTAGTCGCATAAATTCACAACAAAAGTCACGAAAAGTCGCATAAAATTTGCAAAAAAGTCGAAAAAAAGTCGCATGGAATTTTAGAAAAAACGACAAAAAGGAAACACGAAATTGTCAAAATTGTAAAAAAAATCACATTTCTCGACAACACATACTTTAATATCAAACAATCCGGAATAAAATTTAATAAAATTTAATAAAATTCAAAGCAAAATTTTAATTAGGTATTTTTAACATTTTTTTAAAAATTCTCTTTAAAATGTAAAATATTTTTATAAATAATAAAATTCTTCTCCTAAATTCACTTATTCAAAAAAAATTTAATAAAATTCTTTTGTCAAAATTTCAATTATCTTTAAAAATAATAAAATTCAATTATTTTCATACGTAATAAAATTCTTCGCAAAAATTCAATTATATTCAAAAATTTTTTTTAAATTCCTGTCAGAATTTTATAAATAATAAAATTCATTATGGAAATTTAATTATTTTCAAAAGTTCTGATAAAATTCTAATACAAAATTCAATTATCTTCAAAAGTACGAAAATTCTTCGCTGAAATTCAATAATTATTTTCAAAAAATCATTTTAAATTCTCCTCACAATTTCAATTATCTTTATAAATATCAAAATTCTTCTGCAAAATTCAATTACTTTTAAATATTTTCATAGAAATCTGTTCAAAATTTCAATTATTTTTATAAATAATAAAATTCTTCTCTGAAATTAAATTATTTGTAAAAATAATAATAAAATTCTTGTCAAAATTTTAATTATCTTTATAAATAATAAAATTCAATTATTTTCATAAGTAATAAAATTCTTCGCAGAAATTCAATTATATTCAAATTTTTTTTTCAAATTCAAATTTTCTCGATAAAATTTTCTTTACAAAATTCAATTATCTTCAAAAGTAAAAAAATTCTTCTGCAAAATTCAATTACTTTTAAATATTTTTTAAAAAATCTGTTCAAGATTTCAATTATCTTCATAAATAATAAAATTCCTCCCCCAAATTTAATTATTTGTAAAAATAATAATAAAATTCTTGTCAAAATTTCAATAATCTTTATAAATAAAAAGATTCATCCTAGAAATTCTATTATTTTCAAATTTTTTTTATAAATTCCTCGTCAAAATTTTATTTATCTTCATATAAATAATAAAATTAATCCTGAAAATTTAATTATTTTCAAAAGTTCTGATAAAATTCTTTGCAAAATTCAATTATCTTCAAAAGTAAGAAAATTCTTCGCAGAAAATCAATTATTTTCGAAATTTTTTTTAAAATTCTCCTCAAAATTTCAATTATCTTTGTAAATATCAAAATTCTTCTGCAAAATTCAATTACTTTTCAACATTTTTAAAGAAATCTGTTCAAAATTTCAATTATTTTTATAATTAATAAAATTCTTTTCTGAAATTAAATTATTTGTAAAAATAATAATAAAATTATTGTCAAAATTTCAATTATCTTTATAATAATAAATAGGTAAGAAAATTCTTCGCAGAAATTCAATTATTATTTTCGAAATTTTTTTAAAATTCTCCTAAAAATTTCAATTATCTTTGTAAAAAAAGCACGAGAGAATTCAATTATTTTCTAAAATTTTCATAAATCCTTCTAAACAATTCAATTAATTCTTTAAATAGTAAATTATTCTTTGCAGAAATTAAATTATTTTTAATCTAATGTAAATAAAATTACACGAAAGAATTTTAATACATATTTTAAAAAATTTCCATAAAATTCAATTTCAACAAGTTTTTAAAAATAATAAGCTCTAAAAATAATTCAATTGTTCTCAAAATATTTTTAAAAAATTCTATATGAAAATTGAATTACTTTCAATGCAATTGTTAAATATATTCGTCAAAAAAAAATTGAATTATTTTCAAAAAAATAATAAAATTCTTCTGATGAATACAATTATTTTGAATATGCTTAATTTTAATAAAATTCTTTACAAAAATTCAATTATTTACGAAACAACATTAATTGAATTTCTCGTAAGAATTTAATTATTATTTTCAAATATTTCTATAAAATTCTTCAAAACAATTCAATTTTTTCCTAAAATTTTAATAAATTCTTCGATCATTTCAATTATTTTTATAAATAATTATGTAAAATTCTTCGCTAGAATTCAATATAGTTTTTATAAAAATTATTTCAAATCAATTATTTTCAATACAATTTTAATAAAATTCTTCTTCATAAATTCATAAAATAACGGAGCTTCTATAATAATTTTAAAAAAATTAAAAGAAAATCTACAAAAGAATTTAATTTATTTATTTATTTTAATTAGAATTAAAAAAAAATTTTAACAAAATTCTTTGCGAGAATTTAATTTTTATAAATAAAAAAATGTTTGATAAGATTCTTTGCAAGAATTCAATAATTTTCAATACATTAATTTTAAAATTGAAAATATTTGAAAAAAAATTTTTTTTTAAAAAGTTAGGAAACAAAAAAACAATCAACAACTAACTTCAAACTGTGAATCATTTTATGGTATAGTTCTTGAAAAATGAATTTATTTAAAAAGAAATTATTGTCAGAAATAGAAAAAATTGAAGGTTTTGTATTAGAATTCATTTCATAGTTTATCAAGGGATGAATGATTGTAATTGCAAGTAAATAAAATTCTAATATCGAATCTTCTCTACACGCACATATTATATGCATGATGTCTTTAATATCTTATTCGCGTTCCCGCAATTATGAGTAATCAGAATACTCGCGTAGGAGTATAGCAAAGTATAGTATATAAAGTATATAGTTGGATTACAAAGACTTTAAAAGTGCGTTTGAAAATCGATACACACCGGATGAAGTGGTCGGTGAAAATATATTTAAATATGCGAGAGTCTCGCAATCTATCAGAGATCAATTTGCATTGGCAAAGACAATCGATCAGAAACTGATGACTTTTATAATTCCTTGCGCCTTATTTCATTTTGCCTCTATTTCAAAGTGAATAAACTCTACTATAACACAGGCCAACAAAATGTTGTGGCTCTACCAATGGAAGCAGATTCTTATAGGATTTTGTCTGTAGAATCCGAATTTGACCTTGAAAATATTGGAGTGGCTCTAGTTTTCAAGCAATTTACGTTTTAATACGCAAAATACGCATTTTTGGCATTTTTTGAATGGATGTAAAAAACCATAGACCGAAACAGTAAATGTTTCCGCATAGGACCAAATTGAAGCTTAAATACTGCTCTTTGATATCCAAAAACAAAAAATTTAATTTATATACAAATTTAACCTTTAATGTCCAATGGTACATACGTTGTTTCATAAACGTATTGGAAATAACATTACTTTTGACCAGGTAAGGCAAATTAAGTAAAAATTAGTCTTTCTAGGGGTATTTATGGTCGCTGCTTGCAAATCTGTATTCAGATTTTAATATTCAAAATAGCGGATTCAATATGGCGATTTTATTTTTAATTTTAAATTTTTATCATAAAGGTGTAAACTATTTTTTAAAATTGGTCCGCCATTTTTAATTTTTATATTTCATAGCAGATTTATAAGCAGCGACCACAAAAAGCCCCAGGGAGACTAATTTTTACTTAAATTGACTTACCTGGTCAAAAGTAATGTTATTTTTATTACGTTTATGGAACAGTGTATGTCTAATTCGACATTAAAGGTTAAATTTGTACATAAATTAAATTTTTGTTTTTGGATATTAAAGAGCAGTATTTAAGCTTTAATTTGGTCCTACGCGGAAAAATTTACTGTTTCAAAAAATGCAAAAAATGCGTATTTGGCGTATTGAAACGTAAATTGCTTGAAAACTAGAGCCAATCCAATATTTTCAAGGTCAAATTCGGATTCTACAGACAAAATCCTATAAGAATCGGCTATAACATCTTAGTCAACATGCATTTAATAAAATTTTGTCGGCCTGTGTAATCGACGTACATTTACTCTAATTAATTACAATTGTACAATTGTACAATTGTATTTTATTACCAAATAAGGAAATGCTGGAAATAAGAAATTCTAGAAATAGAAGTGAAATTAGTTTTTAAACGAGAATAGAAGCAGGAGAGAATAAATTATTGAGAATAATTTACATACTTATAGAATAATTGGAGACGCGACCTGTATGCTCACTATTCTGGGTGTTAATGCAGGTCAATTGCATTTTTCCACTTGTGCAGTTGACACCATTAAGCGCACACATAGGAGAAACACGCATGCCTCATAGATCTCTCGCACCCCAAACGATTGTCAGAATTAAGCGAAAACTTCTTTTTACAACTTCCTCGTTGATAATAATATAATTAATGAATTTATCACTTGGTTAAAATTTAATACGAAACAAGATGTAAAATATCAATCCTCCAAGTCAAATTATAGTGTTATTTTAAATAAATAAACACAAAAAAATTCATTTAACGTTTCGACGGTCCCACCGTCCTCATCAGAAACTATAAAAAATGTTTATTGTTAATAAGACAAATTAAAAATTACAAAACAAATTAAACAAAAAATTTTTTTTTGAATTTTGCACTAAAACTAATATAACATTTACCATTAGAAATTTCGATTTCACGTGCGATCAACACAATAACATTCGATTGACTGAAGGAATTACAAACAATTAATCGATGAATATAAATAAATACACACACATATACACATACACAAACATATATACGTGTTGTACATTGCAAAATCAAGGCTCAGTGAACTTACATGAAAACAATAGAATCAATTAATAAGAATACACATACAAACACACTCTAATGCACTAATACAAATACAAACGCAAATGAAGAGATTTATTTTCGAAATATAAAAAGGAATAAATTTTTTTAAAAAGTTAATTTTGTGACATTTTGAATTTTTTGAAAAAGTTTTTGTAATATTGGTTAAGATTGTTTGTGTCATCTTTTCTATTTAAAGTTTGTTTCTGTAAGTGAATATGAATCATTTCGGAAATTAATCTCTTCTGCCACACAGGTTCATTATCAAGAATAGAAAAATTGTCATAATCAAAATCGTGCTTAAAATCACGCTTATGTTGAAATATCACATTGGTTTTTGATTTCATGTGTTCATTCATTCTCTTTTTAACCATTCTTTTTGATTCACCAATGTAACAGGCAGGACAATTATTGCAACAAAGTTTATATACACAGTTTGTTTTGTCATATTTTTTGGTTGAGTCTTTGCCTTTTTTGATATGTTGATTGTTATTAATGCTACATGGAATAGTTATTATATTATTTTCACGTAATAAAGACGACGTCATTTCAAAAAAGTCGTTGACATACGGCAAGCAAATTTTACTCACACGACGGTAAAAGAAATCATTATTTTGTTTTACTTGGTTTAAACTTATAAAATGCATACGTTTTTTAATATAAAGGTTGATAAAATTTATCGGATATCCATTCTGTAAAAGTAATTCTTTAATAATTTTTATATTTTTTTGATGAAAATTTTTATTTGAAAGTTTTATGGCTCTGTCAGTTAAATTATAAACAATGGCAATTTTTTGTGACATTGGATGTTTAGAAAAAAAGTTCAAAAATCTGCCAGAATAAGTAGGTTTCATAAACCAATCAGTAATCAAAATATTGTTTTGTCTAATAAGTAAAACATCAAGAAAACTAATGGAATTATTGTTTTCAATTTCATATGTGAATTGTAACCTTTCGTCATACGAGTTAAAAATCTGTAAAGTTTCGGAAATTTTGTCTCTCGGAATGCACATAATAGTATCATCAACATAACGATAATAGAACACAGGTTTAAACGACAATGCACCCAAACAATTCATTTCTAAATCATTCATTACTAAATCCGCAAAAAGGCCTGAAACAGGTGAGCCCATAGGTGTCCCATAAATTTGTTTATAATATTTATTATTGAATTGAAAAAAGGTATTATTAAAAAGAAAGGACACTGCGTGTAATAAATCATCAAGCGGGATATTGACATGTCTGGAGATCTCAAGGTATCTTGATTCGATACTTTTTAGTACAAGTTCACAACTGACATTAGTATATAGAGACTTTACATCTAGGCTAATTAAAATATTATTTTCAGGAATTTTTAGGTTATTAATGTTTTCGATGAATTTGAAACTGTTTTGAATATGTGAACAAGGCTTTTTTATAGCTCCATTTAATATTTTATGTAACCATTTTGATAGAAAGTATGTTGGTGAACCAATGACAGAAACAATAGGTCTTAAGGGAAAGCCATCTTTATGAATTTTTGGTAATCCATAAAATTTAGCTAAGTTTGTGTTTGTCTGTGTGAGTTCTATTTGGTGATACTTTCTATCTAAAAAACCATTATAATTTAATTCTGATAAAAAGTCGTAACAATTTTTTTGTAAAATATCTAGTGGATTATTTTCAACAGATAAATAAGTTGCAGTATCTGAAAGCAAAATCTCTACTTTTACAATGTAATCTGATTTTTTCATAGCTACAGTAGTGTTTCCTTTGTCAGCCGGAGTAAACATAATGTCTTTATTTTTAATCAAAAATAACTTTGTATCTTCTAGTTTTTTCAATAAAAGTCTGTCATTTATGTCTACATGTTCATTTTGATTTTTTTTGTGACATAAATAAAAATTATACAATAAATTCTGTCTAAAATCGTTGGTAATATCATTATCAAATTCATTAAATTTAAAATAATGTTCAGTAGACTTAATATATTCAATAAGTGTGTTTTTTGAAATTGGTTCTTTAAATTGAAATTTATCTCCTAGGGACATTATGCTTATAACATTCTCAGGAATTTCAGTGTTAGAGATGTTTTTGAACCAGTTCGGTTGAGTTGTAATTTCTTTTGAAGATGTTCTATTTTTAAGTAGTTCAAATTTTTTGTTGAATTTCAAATTTAAAAAGGAAGTAAAGTTAAACACAATGTAGTCATTTATATCTAAAATTTTTGTTATAATATTTTCAGGAAACAATTTTTTTATACCTAACATTAAGGCGTCAATTTTTTTATATAAATACTCCAGATTAATACTACTGTCTTCAATAAAAGTGTGAAGAAGTTTTTTCTTAATCTGAGAAATAAGATGGTTCATTTTTTTGTTACCTGTCTTACTATGAAAAGTAAAATGTCGCAAACTTGATGAGAGACAGTCAATATGTTTTGGTGTCAAGTCGTAAGTACGGCATTTTAAGAGAAACCGGTGTTGAGCCAAGCAGTTTGTAAGTCTTTGGTTGGTGTTGATCCACAGCTTTAAAATTCCTTTTTGATTCTCATTTTGACAAAATGAGAAAATGTTGAATTGTAGAAATTCGTTGGTCCATTGTAGATTCATGGTCATGACAATAATATAATTAATGAATTTATCACTTGGTTAAAATTTAATACGAAACAAGATGTAAAATATCAATCCTCCAAGTCAAATTATAGTGTTATTTTAAATAAATAAACACAAAAAAATTCATTTAACGTTTCGACGGTCCCACCGTCCTCATCAGAAACTATAAAAAATGTTTATTGTTAATAAGACAAATTAAAAATTACAAAACAAATTAAACAAAAAATTTTTTTTTGAATTTTGCACTAAAACTAATATAACATTTACCATTAGAAATTTCGATTTCACGTGCGATCAACACAATAACATTCGATTGACTGAAGGAATTACAAACAATTAATCGATGAATATAAATAAATACACACACATATACACATACACAAACATATATACGTGTTGTACATTGCAAAATCAAGGCTCAGTGAACTTACATGAAAACAATAGAATCAATTAATAAGAATACACATACAAACACACTCTAATGCACTAATACAAATACAAACGCAAATGAAGAGATTTATTTTCGAAATATAAAAAGGAATAAATTTTTTTAAAAAGTTAATTTTGTGACATTTTGAATTTTTTGAAAAAGTTTTTGTAATATTGGTTAAGATTGTTTGTGTCATCTTTTCTATTTAAAGTTTGTTTCTGTAAGTGAATATGAATCATTTCGGAAATTAATCTCTTCTGCCACACAGGTTCATTATCAAGAATAGAAAAATTGTCATAATCAAAATCGTGCTTAAAATCACGCTTATGTTGAAATATCACATTGGTTTTTGATTTCATGTGTTCATTCATTCTCTTTTTAACCATTCTTTTTGATTCACCAATGTAACAGGCAGGACAATTATTGCAACAAAGTTTATATACACAGTTTGTTTTGTCATATTTTTTGGTTGAGTCTTTGCCTTTTTTGATATGTTGATTGTTATTAATGCTACATGGAATAGTTATTATATTATTTTCACGTAATAAAGACGACGTCATTTCAAAAAAGTCGTTGACATACGGCAAGCAAATTTTACTCACACGACGGTAAAAGAAATCATTATTTTGTTTTACTTGGTTTAAACTTATAAAATGCATACGTTTTTTAATATAAAGGTTGATAAAATTTATCGGATATCCATTCTGTAAAAGTAATTCTTTAATAATTTTTATATTTTTTTTGATGAAAATTTTTATTTGAAAGTTTTATGGCTCTGTCAGTTAAATTATAAACAATGGCAATTTTTTGTGACATTGGATGTTTAGAAAAAAAGTTCAAAAATCTGCCAGAATAAGTAGGTTTCATAAACCAATCAGTAATCAAAATATTGTTTTGTCTAATAAGTAAAACATCAAGAAAACTAATGGAATTATTGTTTTCAATTTCATATGTGAATTGTAACCTTTCGTCATACGAGTTAAAAATCTGTAAAGTTTCGGAAATTTTGTCTCTCGGAATGCACATAATAGTATCATCAACATAACGATAATAGAACACAGGTTTAAACGACAATGCACCCAAACAATTCATTTCTAAATCATTCATTACTAAATCCGCAAAAAGGCCTGAAACAGGTGAGCCCATAGGTGTCCCATAAATTTGTTTATAATATTTATTATTGAATTGAAAAAAGGTATTATTAAAAAGAAAGGACACTGCGTGTAATAAATCATCAAGCGGGATATTGACATGTCTGGAGATCTCAAGGTATCTTGATTCGATACTTTTTAGTACAAGTTCACAACTGACATTAGTATATAGAGACTTTACATCTAGGCTAATTAAAATATTATTTTCAGGAATTTTTAGGTTATTAATGTTTTCGATGAATTTGAAACTGTTTTGAATATGTGAACAAGGCTTTTTTATAGCTCCATTTAATATTTTATGTAACCATTTTGATAGAAAGTATGTTGGTGAACCAATGACAGAAACAATAGGTCTTAAGGGAAAGCCATCTTTATGAATTTTTGGTAATCCATAAAATTTAGCTAAGTTTGTGTTTGTCTGTGTGAGTTCTATTTGGTGATACTTTCTATCTAAAAAACCATTATAATTTAATTCTGATAAAAAGTCGTAACAATTTTTTTGTAAAATATCTAGTGGATTATTTTCAACAGATAAATAAGTTGCAGTATCTGAAAGCAAAATCTCTACTTTTACAATGTAATCTGATTTTTTCATAGCTACAGTAGTGTTTCCTTTGTCAGCCGGAGTAAACATAATGTCTTTATTTTTAATCAAAAATAACTTTGTATCTTCTAGTTTTTTCAATAAAAGTCTGTCATTTATGTCTACATGTTCATTTTGATTTTTTTTGTGACATAAATAAAAATTATACAATAAATTCTGTCTAAAATCGTTGGTAATATCATTATCAAATTCATTAAATTTAAAATAATGTTCAGTAGACTTAATATATTCAATAAGTGTGTTTTTTGAAATTGGTTCTTTAAATTGAAATTTATCTCCTAGGGACATTATGCTTATAACATTCTCAGGAATTTCAGTGTTAGAGATGTTTTTGAACCAGTTCGGTTGAGTTGTAATTTCTTTTGAAGATGTTCTATTTTTAAGTAGTTCAAATTTTTTGTTGAATTTCAAATTTAAAAAGGAAGTAAAGTTAAACACAATGTAGTCATTTATATCTAAAATTTTTGTTATAATAGTAAGACAGGTAACAAAAAAATGAACCATCTTATTTCTCAGATTAAGAAAAAACTTCTTCACACTTTTATTGAAGACAGTAGTATTAATCTGGAGTATTTATATAAAAAAATTGACGCCTTAATGTTAGGTATAAAAAAATTGTTTCCTGAAAATATTATAACAAAAATTTTAGATATAAATGACTACATTGTGTTTAACTTTACTTCCTTTTTAAATTTGAAATTCAACAAAAAATTTGAACTACTTAAAAATAGAACATCTTCAAAAGAAATTACAACTCAACCGAACTGGTTCAAAAACATCTCTAACACTGAAATTCCTGAGAATGTTATAAGCATAATGTCCCTAGGAGATAAATTTCAATTTAAAGAACCAATTTCAAAAAACACACTTATTGAATATATTAAGTCTACTGAACATTATTTTAAATTTAATGAATTTGATAATGATATTACCAACGATTTTAGACAGAATTTATTGTATAATTTTTATTTATGTCACAAAAAAAATCAAAATGAACATGTAGACATAAATGACAGACTTTTATTGAAAAAACTAGAAGATACAAAGTTATTTTTGATTAAAAATAAAGACATTATGTTTACTCCGGCTGACAAAGGAAACACTACTGTAGCTATGAAAAAATCAGATTACATTGTAAAAGTAGAGATTTTGCTTTCAGATACTGCAACTTATTTATCTGTTGAAAATAATCCACTAGATATTTTACAAAAAAATTGTTACGACTTTTTATCAGAATTAAATTATAATGGTTTTTTAGATAGAAAGTATCACCAAATAGAACTCACACAGACAAACACAAACTTAGCTAAATTTTATGGATTACCAAAAATTCATAAAGATGGCTTTCCCTTAAGACCTATTGTTTCTGTCATTGGTTCACCAACATACTTTCTATCAAAATGGTTACATAAAATATTAAATGGAGCTATAAAAAAGCCTTGTTCACATATTCAAAACAGTTTCAAATTCATCGAAAACATTAATAACCTAAAAATTCCTGAAAATAATATTTTAATTAGCCTAGATGTAAAGTCTCTATATACTAATGTCAGTTGTGAACTTGTACTAAAAAGTATCGAATCAAGATACCTTGAGATCTCCAGACATGTCAATATCCCGCTTGATGATTTATTACACGCAGTGTCCTTTCTTTTTAATAATACCTTTTTTCAATTCAATAATAAATATTATAAACAAATTTATGGGACACCTATGGGCTCACCTGTTTCAGGCCTTTTTGCGGATTTAGTAATGAATGATTTAGAAATGAATTGTTTGGGTGCATTGTCGTTTAAACCTGTGTTCTATTATCGTTATGTTGATGATACTATTATGTGCATTCCGAGAGACAAAATTTCCGAAACTTTACAGATTTTTAACTCGTATGACGAAAGGTTACAATTCACATATGAAATTGAAAACAATAATTCCATTAGTTTTCTTGATGTTTTACTTATTAGACAAAACAATATTTTGATTACTGATTGGTTTATGAAACCTACTTATTCTGGCAGATTTTTGAACTTTTTTTCTAAACATCCAATGTCACAAAAAATTGCCATTGTTTATAATTTAACTGACAGAGCCATAAAACTTTCAAATAAAAATTTTCATCAAAAAAATATAAAAATTATTAAAGAATTACTTTTACAGAATGGATATCCGATAAATTTTATCAACCTTTATATTAAAAAACGTATGCATTTTATAAGTTTAAACCAAGTAAAACAAAATAATGATTTCTTTTACCGTCGTGTGAGTAAAATTTGCTTGCCGTATGTCAACGACTTTTTTGAAATGACGTCGTCTTTATTACGTGAAAATAATATAATAACTATTCCATGTAGCATTAATAACAATCAACATATCAAAAAAGGCAAAGACTCAACCAAAAAATATGACAAAACAAACTGTGTATATAAACTTTGTTGCAATAATTGTCCTGCCTGTTACATTGGTGAATCAAAAAGAATGGTTAAAAAGAGAATGAATGAACACATGAAATCAAAAACCAATGTGATATTTCAACATAAGCGTGATTTTAAGCACGATTTTGATTATGACAATTTTTCTATTCTTGATAATGAACCTGTGTGGCAGAAGAGATTAATTTCCGAAATGATTCATATTCACTTACAGAAACAAACTTTAAATAGAAAAGATGACACAAACAATCTTAACCAATATTACAAAAACTTTTTCAAAAAATTCAAAATGTCACAAAATTAACTTTTTAAAAAAATTTATTCCTTTTTATATTTCGAAAATAAATCTCTTCATTTGCGTTTGTATTTGTATTAGTGCATTAGAGTGTGTTTGTATGTGTATTCTTATTAATTGATTCTATTGTTTTCATGTAAGTTCACTGAGCCTTGATTTTGCAATGTACAACACGTATATATGTTTGTGTATGTGTATATGTGTGTGTATTTATTTATATTCATCGATTAATTGTTTGTAATTCCTTCAGTCAATCGAATGTTATTGTGTTGATCGCACGTGAAATCGAAATTTCTAATGGTAAATGTTATATTAGTTTTAGTGCAAAATTCAAAAAAAAATTTTTTGTTTAATTTGTTTTGTAATTTTTAATTTGTCTTATTAACAATAAACATTTTTTATAGTTTCTGATGAGGACGGTGGGACCGTCGAAACGTTAAATGAATTTTTTTGTGTTTATTTATTTAAAATAACACTATAATTTGACTTGGAGGATTGATATTTTACATCTTGTTTCGAACTTCCTCGTTGCTTCATCGAAATTGAAAAATCCTCATTTCAAAATAAACCATTAGGATCGTTCAATAAATGAGAATGTAAAAATTAATTTTAAAATAAATAAAAAGAATTGAAAATAAAAAAATAATACAATTAACTATATATTAATCTCCGTATTCTTTCATTCATTCTGTCTGCAGTTGCAAATTAGTTTCTGTGTATGCTTTTGTTTTTTTTTTTCTTTAAAAAATGTTTGACAAATCGAAAATATGCATCAGGTATTTTTTCACGATTTATAATAAAATAATATTAGAAATTAGAAAATTTAAAAAAAATTATGATTAACAAATAAAAAATATACCCATTTTGTTTATTATATGCTTTTTTCTGTGACAAATTTCGTTTGACTGATCTAAATTATTATGCAAATTATTCTCCTTTTTATTTATAAAAAATACTAGAAAATTGTTAATTGTTAACAAATTTTTATTAAGAATTAGAAAATATACCCATTTTATGCATAATTTTTTATTTCTCAATAACAATATTGTTTACAAACTCATTTTCTGCTTTTGGGGAAAAAAAACAATAGATTCATTTTCAAATCAATTTTTATTAGAAAATTCTACGAGAATTAAATTATTTAAATACAAAATTAAATTATTTATTGAATAATTGAATGTTTCCTAAAATTTAATTCTTATAAAGAATTTTACTAACAAATTTTTAAAAAATTGAATTCTTTTGGCGAATTAAAAAAAAAAATTTTTAAAATAGTTATACATTTTTCAAAGAATTTGATTAAAATTTGATTAAAAATAATTGAAATTCTGCGATGTATTTTATTATTTATGAAAATAATTGAATTATTGAAAAAAAATGTTTAAAAATTCGTAAATATTCGAATTTCTCTCAAATTTTTATTATTTATGAAAATAATTAAATGTTTGCGTACAATTTTATTAAAATTGTTTTTAAATAATTGAATTCTTTTGGGTAATTTTATTAATTGAAATTGAAATTTTGACCAGATTTTTTTTTAGTTTTGGACATAATTGAATTATTGCAAGAATTTTATTACTTCTGAAAATAATTGAATTTCTGTAATGAGTTTCATTAGTTATGAAAATAATTAAATTGCTAAGAAGAAGTTAATTATTTATGGAAATAATTAAATGTTTCTGTAGAATTTTATTAAACTTGCTTTTAAATAATTGAATTCTTTTGGAAAATTTTATTAAAATATTAAATATTAAAAATCATTGAATTGAGGAAATTTTTTGATAATAATTGAATTTTGGAGAAGAATTTTTATTATTTATGAAAGTAATTAATTTTTTTCCTAGAATTTTATTAAAATGTTTTGTTTAAATAATTGAATTCTTTTGGGTAATTTTATTAAAATAGTAAATATTAAAAATCATTAAAATGAGGAAAATTTTTAAAAATAATTGAAATTTAGCCAAAATTGTTATTAAAATTTTTGAAAATAATTGAATTTTGAGAAAAATTATTTATAAAAATAATTGACATTTTGACAGAAAAATTAAATTTTTTTTTAAATAATTGAATTTTGGAAAAGAATTTCATTATTTAAAAAAGTAATTGAATTTTTGACAGTAATTTTATTAAAATATTTGAAAATAATTGAATTTCGGAGAAAAAGTTTATTAATTTAAAAAATAATTGAAATTTTAATAGATTTTTTTAAATTTTGGAAATAATTGAATTATTGCAAAGAATTTTATTACTTCTGAAAATAATTGAATTTCTGCAATGAGTTTCATTAGTTATGAAAATAATTAAATTCCTAAAAAGAAGTTAGATAATTATTTGTGGAAATAATTAAATGTTTCCGTAGAATTTTATTAAACTTCCTTTTAAATAATTGAATTCTTTTGGAAAATTTTATTAAAATATTAGGTATTAAAAATCATTAAATTGAAGAAATTTTTTGAAAATAATTAAATTTTGGGAGAAAAATTTTTCTATTTAAAAAGATAATTAAAATTTTGCCAATAATTTTACTAAAATGTTTTAAAATAATTTAATTTTTGAGAAGAATTTTATTATTTAAGAAGATAATTGAAATTTTGACAATAATTTTACTAAAATGTTTGAAAATAATTGAATTTCTGCAAAAAATTTTATTATTTATGAAAATAATTAAAATGTTTTCCTAGAATTTTATTAAAATTTTGTTTAAATAATTGAATTCTTTTGGAAAATTTTATTAAAAAAGTAGATATTGAAAATCATTTAATTGAGGGAAATGTTTGATAATAATAAACAATTGCTAGTAATTTTATTAAATTTGATGAAAATAATTGAATTTCGAAGAGGAATTTTCTCACTTATAAAGATAATTGAAATTTTGACAAGAATTTTTTTTAGATTTTTGAACATAATTGAATTTTGTGATAATAATTTTATTATTTTTGAAAATAATTGAATTTCTGCAATTTGTAACTTCTTCAAAATTCAATTTTTTTAAATGTTTTTAACTAAAATTCTTCTATAAATCCATTATTTTTAATAATTAATTAAATATATATTGACAAATTTAACTAAATTTAGAAGATTTTGAATTATTAAAATTTTTCAAAAATCTACGTTCATTAACATTTCTAATTAAATTCATTCAACGTTGAAATTTTATAAATTTTCAAATTGAAACCGTGTGAAGTTCATTTATTTATGAAAATTGTAAACGCAACTCTTTTAAAATTGAATTAATTTTGAAATATTTAAGTAAAATTATTCATTAAATAATTCATTTATTTTATGATAGTTGTTCAAAATTTAAGTTATTTAAAAAGAAATAAATTTTTGTCAGAAATTAAAAAAATAAAGGTTTTGTATTAGAATTCGTGGTAATTTTCTAGTATTTATGAGTCAAACAAAAAAGACACAAAAATTCAGAATTTTCTTATGAATTTTAAAAATTTAATTTATTGTTCAGTACTTTTAATAAAAATTTCGTTTTTCTCCTGAATTCCCTATATCAGAATATATAATTATTAAAATTATAATAATATTAAAACTATATATTCCAATTCATATTTTATTTTTATAAAAAGAAACATAAAATTAAAAATTTCTACGTTCCATTATTTTTAAAATTGCTAATTTTATTATTTAAAATAGTGAGCCAGAAGTCAGACTATAGTTACGATTAATTTCGATCACGATTCAAGTCTTTGTAATGTTGCATATACAGAAGATGCTGTACAATAGGTAATAAATAAAATGTCTCGTGAAAATAAGTATATCAAAATCTTATTGTTAAGAGGCACTTAAGTCAGTAGCAATATAGTAACAATATTAATACTTTCTCTGCGAGGCAAAAGTTGACTCATTCATTGATTATGTCGGAAATCATTCGATGACGTGCTCGCAGTGATGATGAATTCTTTTCGTAATTTACGGACGTGTTACCGGTTACTGCTCGTTGACCGAGAAAATTAATTAATTGCTAACTGAAAAATCCTTGGGACCATCAGCAGTAGCTATTCTTTTATGATAATTATGCAATAACACGACGAGTTTCCTTTCAATAATTATGGGAAAAATCATTTTTCTCCGACGTTATTTTTTTTCAATCATTTTCTATACAAAACAATTAATTTTTATTCGAAAATATAAGCAAAATTTTAGTTTAAATATTTCCAAGTCTCTGAAGTTGCAAAAATAAACAGAATAAAACAATAAGATTTAAACCATAGTTTTTCTACGGATATCGAAATTGAGACAAAAAACGAATCAAAATTGTTGCGAGGCAACAATTTTGATTCGTTTTTTGTCTCAATTTCGATAACCTCAGAAAGACTGGGATGGTTATCTTGGTAAAAAGTTTGTTTTGATTAAAATTTACCTTTTTAATTAATTAAAATTAGATTGATAGTTTACTATTACTAGTTAGATTGATAGTTTACTATTACTAATTAGATTGATAATTTTGTTGATAGTCTACTATCTTAATTAATGGTATGATGGTTCAATGTTATGATGATGTAAAGTACAGTAAAAATTATGACGTAGCAAAAAAGAAAAATGCTTCATTAAGGAAAAAATTCTTCGAGGAAGAAAATTATGACTTTGTTTATAGATTCGAATAAGAGAGAAAGTGAGTGATTCTGGAGAATGTTTATGGAACGAAAACGACTTATTTTGTACATTAAAAACGCGTTCCCATGATATAAGAGGTTTTACGCCGTTTTTTAGCATGATAAGGGGAACCGGGTGTCTGTTAATTTTTCTTAATTAAACTCAATGGAGGTTAACGCTTGTCTGTTTAACCCTAATTTAGTAAATCCAACACCCCCATATAATTCAGTGCGTACTGCCTTCGATACTTGGCATGAGGGCATGAAAGCGACACTTTTTATTGTCAGTCCAGACGGATGAGCGGAAATGTCATCCTTCTCAGAAACTAAATTCCTAAAGATCCTCTTACTTTTATATTATATTATGTACATATATATATACACATCCCGCATATATCTCCTTGTTCTGAAAATGCATGCGCTCAAGTATTCTTTTCAATTCATCGCATTCAATCCTTTCTTCACCGACGCACGTTTTTCCTTTATATTATCCTCTTTATACATATTTAGAGGTAAATTAAATAATCGCGGGAATTTCAATTTTTTAATAAGTATATTTGATAGACTCAAATTGAAGATGATACTATCAATTTTTATTTAATTTGGGTAAAAATGGAAAAGAAATATCACTAAATTTTTACTTATATAGTGATACAGTTAGTTATCAAGTTAGTTAGTTAGCAAGTTATCTTTAAATCTTTAAAAAACGTTTAAATGATTTACTTCTTAGGTAAATTTTTCTTCGGAGATCTTCAGATTCAAAAAGATCAAATCAGATACCTAATTTCCTCCCTAATTTGATACTTTCATTAAAGTGAAATGAAAGTTAAAGTTTAATGATTAATTATTAATTATTATAGTTAATTACATTTAATAAAAAAAAGTTTTTCTTTATTTTAAAGATAAAAATGGATGAATCAATGGATGCAGCTGCCACTTGGCTACCACAAATCGCCGAAAGTTTAAATGTCGGTGAAATATCAAGGTGCGTAACCTACTATTTTTGTTATTTTTTAAAATCTCGCAAAAGAAATCAATTATTTAAAAAAAATTTTTGATAAAATTCATTCAAAATCCAACTATTTTCATGAATTAATATTTCCAAAGAAATTCATTTAATTTAGAATAGCATTATTAAAAAAAAAAATTTTTTAAAACTTTATTTAACAAAATTTTTATACAAATTCTTCACAATAATTCAAATATTTACACTAATAATAACATTTTTCATAGAAATTCAATTTTTTAAAGAATTTTTTGATAAAATTCTAAGCAAGAATTCAATTATTTTCACAAATAATAAAATTCATCGAAGAATTTCAATTATTTTTAATACCATTTAAAATTAATAAATCGAAAAATTCAATTATTTTCACAAATAAAGTTTTCCACAAGAATTCAATTATTTAAAATCAAATTTTCATATAATATTTATTATATTTCGAAAAAAGTAATTATTTAAAATAATGTTTATAAAATTCTTATGAAGAATTCAATTATTTTTGAAAATAGACAAAATTTTTAACAGAAATTCAATTCTTTTAAAACATTTTAATAAAATTTTCGGCAAAAATTCAATTATTTTCATAAATAATAAAATTCTTCTCAGGATTTCAATTATTTTTTAAAATTTTAATAAAATTCTTAGCAACTATTCAATTATTTCTATAAATAATAAATTTTACAAGAATTGCTCGAGAAATTTAATTATTCTTAAAAATTTAATTTCAATTTCTCGAAAAAATCAATTATTTAAAAAAGAGGTTTTTTCGATTCTTTGTAAGAATTCAATTATTTACAAAAATATTAGAATTTTTCATAGGAATTCAATAATTTTCAAATATTTTAATAAAATTGTTCGATAGAAATCATTTGTTTTAAGTACAATTTTAATTAAATTTTTTTTAATTAATTCAATTATTCTTTTAGATTTTAATAAACTTCTTCTTAAGAATTCAATTATTTCCATAAATAATTCTTCGACAGGATTCAATTATTTTGATAAATATCAAAATTCTTCCCAGAAATTCAATTATCTTCAGGAATTTTAATAAAATTCTTTGCAAAAATTCAATTACTTTCATAAATAAGAATATTCATCACCAAAATTCAATTTTCGCTTAATTTTAATAAAATCTTTGCAGAAATCAATTATTTTCAGGAATTTTAATAAAATTCAATGCAAAATTCAATTATTTTCAGGAATCTTTATAAAATTCTTTGAAAAATTCAATTATTTCCAGTAATATCAATTAAATTCTTTGCAAAATTCAATTATTTTCATAAATAACAATATTCATCAGAAGAATTCAATTATTTTTAAAAGTAATAAATTTCTTCTTGGAAATTCAATTATTATCAAAAAATATTCGAAATTCAATTATTTTCAATATCTAGAGTATTTTCATAAAATTTCTCCAAAAAATTCAATTATATAAAAAAAAATTGATAAAATTCTAATCAGCAATTCAATTATTTTCATAAATAGTAAAACTCATCGAAGAATTTCAATTATTTTTAATACCATTTTAAATAAATTAATCGAAAAATTCAATTATTTTTACAAATAAAGTTTTGCACAAGAATTCAATTATTTAAAATAAAATTATCATAATATTTATTATATTTAAAAAAAAATCATTATTTAAAACAATATTTACAAAATTCTTATGAAGAATTCAATTATTTTCAAAAATAACAAAATGTTTCAAAGAAATTCAATTGTTTTTAAACATTCCAATAAAATTTTTCGCAATAATTCAATTATTTTCTTAAATAATAAAATTCTTCTCATTAATTCAATTATTGTTGAAAATTTTAATAAAATTCTTAGCAACTATTCAATTATTTTCATAAATAATAAAATTCATCGCAGGATTTCAATTATCAGCAATTCAATTTTACAGGAATTGCTCAAGAATCAATTATTTAAAAAATTGTTTTCTTTCGATTCTTTTTAAGAATTCAATTATTTACAAAAATATTAGAATTTTTCACAGAAATTCAATTATTTTTAAATATTTTAATAACATTTTTTTGAAATAATTCAATTATTCTTTTAGATTTTAATAAAATTCTTCGCAAGAATTCAATTATTTCCCTAAATAATTCTTCGAATGAATTCGATTATATCGACAAATAACAAAATTATTCCCGATAATTCAATTATGTTGAGGCATTTTTAATAAATTTCTTTGCAAAATTCAATTATTTACATTAATAACAATATTCATCACTAAAATTCAATTATTTAAAAATTTTTATGTAAAAATCTTCTTAAAAATTAAATTATTTTCATGAATAATAAAAATTTCTCACTTCTCAGCAATTCATAATTACTTAAATTAGAATTTGCATAAAAATTATGTTTATAAATATTTAAATTCTTTTATGAATAATAAAATTCGTTTGGAGGAATTCAATTTATTAGCAGGAGAAGAAAAAAATTATTCTGTAATAAAAATAAAAGAAACCTCTCTAAATTCTCATAATTACAAAAAAAAAATGTAAAGCTCCGAAGGAACCTTTGCTAAGAATTTTTTTTAATAGACTATTTCTGAATGATATTTGTTATAAATATAAAAAGAAAAAATTTCTTTTCCCAGGTTCTCAAAGCCTCTGAGGACGTTTGCAGCTATAGCCTCAATTTTTATTATGTTAGTGGGTCTACTAGGAAATTTACTAACAATCATAGCTCTCAGCACATTCCCCAAAGTACGTAATGTCGCAGCTGCATTTATCATAAGGTACGATAGTGTTATTTAAGCTTATCACATAAATTATTTAGCATGCACATGCAAACGCACATTTTCTCACATTATTATCTTAATTAGCCCAGTTAAGTTTCCTCTAGAATCTGAAACAGTGTTTACATGCGCACAATGTTCATTATTTACTTCTAGTTTTTTTGTTTCTAAACAATAATAATAATTATTTTTTTTCAGTTTATGTGTGGCAGATTTTATTTTCTGCCTCATTGTCCTGCCATTCGATTCGATTCGATTTATCGACGCCAAATGGGTTGACATAGGATTCCTTTGCGTTCTTGTGCCATTTTTGCGATATGGAAATGTCGGCGTCAGTCTTTTAATTGTAGGAGCCATCACAGTCAACAGGTATTACAAATATTTTTGGCATCTAATTTTATTCGCCGAAAAAAAATTGAAAAAGATCGATGGTTTTTTATTGTTACTAAATTTCAGGTATATCATGATTTGTCATCATAATATATATCAGAGAGTATACAAAAAACACTGGATTGCCTTGATGATATTATCGTGTTGGTTATTTTCTTATGGAATGCAAATTCCTACTTTAATCGGAGTTTGGGGTAAGAATACTAGTATTGATAAATTATCGCAATAGTGTCATTTTCATTTTATCGAATTTCACTTCACTTGTAAAAATTTAGTTTTTTACAAATTTATACATGTGCTCCAAATGTAATATTTATATTATAATTATCCAACAATTTAAATGTTAATCTTTTTTTAGGTAAATTTGCATACGATCCCAATCTCGAAACTTGCTCAATTATCAGAGATGAAAGGGGATACACGTCTAAAACTTTCCTCTTCATCACAGGATTTGTAATTCCCTGTATAGTAATCGTAAAATGCTACGCCAAAATCTTTTGGATTGTCCACAGGTATTATAATTATTTTTGGAAACTACTTTTGCTTAAATCAGGGTTGCCACTCTTTTTGCTCTTTTTAAATTCCCTGAGTTTTCCAGGTTTTCCAGTTTAAAAAACGGAATTTTTTCCGATTTTCAAAACGAAAATTATTCGAAAACATCAATAACTTTACTTTTAAATAAATATTTAATCATTATTTTTTTTATAGAAATTAAGATTTTTCAAAAATTTGAAATTCAATAACTAAGAATATTATTGTAAAACATATCGATCACTCCGAGTCTTCGACTCGGAGTTATCAATATCTTCATGTTTTATAATAATTAAAATTTGCTTACTTTGTTACTGTAACTTCTTCAAAAATTATTTCCATCATTACGATTATTCATTTTCAAAATTTTCAACTAAAATTCTTCTTTAAGTCAATTTTTTAAAATAATTTTTGAAAAAGTTCTTTGTGAATTTTCAAATTCTTTTGTTTACAATTTAATTTTACAAAATTTCGTTTATTCTGACATTCTTCAATTCAATATATTAGAAATTAAAAACTTCGAATAATTAAAAAAAATTTCATTAAGCTTATTGAGAAAAATTAATTCTATAGAATTCTTAATTAAAAGTATGAAAAGTTCAAATTTTCAAAGATTTTAATTTGAAATTCATTTTTAAATCAATATTTATTAGAAAATTCTACGAGAACTCAATTATTTAACAATAAAAATAAATATTTTATTAAACAATTGAATGTTTCTTGAAATTGAATTTTCATCAAGAATTTTATCAACAAATTTTTAAATAAATAAATTCTCTTGACCAATTTTAAATTTTTAATACAACTTTTAAGAATTGTCTGGAGAAATTAATTTTTTAATGAATTAATTTCAAGGAATTCGATTAAAATTGTATTTAAAATAATTTGAATTTCTGCGATTAGTTTTACTATTTATCAAAATAATTAAATTCCTAAAAAGAAGTTAATTATTTCTGAAAATAATTAAATGTTTCCGTGGAATTTTATTAAAATTTTTTTTAAATAATTGAATTCTTTCGAAAAATTATATTAAAATAAAAGATTTAAAAAAAATTCATTGAATTCAGAGAAATTTTTGTAAATAATTGAAATTTCACAAATATTTTATTCAAATTTTTAAAAATAATTGAATTCTGAAGAAAAATTTTATTATTTATAAAGATAATTGACATTTAAACCAAAATATTTAAAATTTTTGAGAATAATTGAAGTTTGGAGAAGAATTTCATTATTTTAAAAGGTAATTGAATTTTTGACAGTAATTTTATTACAATATTTGAAAATAATTAAATTTTGGAGAAAAAGTTTAATGATTTTAAAAATAATTGAAATTTTAATAGATTTTTTTAAATTTTGGAAATAATTGAATTATTGCAAAGAATTTTATTACTTCTGAAATAATTAAATTTCTGTACTAAGTTTCATTAGTTTTGAAAATAATTGAAATTTCGACAAAAATTTTATTAAAATATTTGAAAATAATTGAATTTCGGAAAAAAAGTTTATTATTTTTAAAAATAATTGAAATTTTGACAAGATTTTTTAAAATTTTGGACAAAATTGATTTATTGCAAAGAATTTTATTACTTCTGAAAATAATTGAATTTCTGCAATGAGTTTCATTAGTTATGAAAATAATTAAATTTCTAAAAAGAAGTTAATTATTTATGGAAATAAATAAATGTTTCAGTAGAATTTTATTTAAATTCCTTTTATATAATTGAATTCTTTTGGAAAAATTTATTAAAATATTAAATATTAAAAATCACTGAATGGAGAAAATTGTTTGAAAATAATTATTGAAATTTTGACGAGAATTTTTGTAAGTTTTTAAACATAATTAGATTTCTGCGAAGAATTTTATTATGTAAAATTATTTTGAAAACAATTGAATTGTACGGCAAAGAATTGCGTTAAAATTTTTGAAAATAATGTTATTCTTTAAAGAAATTTAATTAGACATTTATTGAAAATAATACTTAAATTCTAATAAATAAATTGTAGCAAAGGTTATTAAAACAATTAAATGTCTTTGATAAATTTTAATAAAATTTTTAAGAATAATAATAACTTTTTTCGAGGAATTTCATTAGAATTGTATTAAAAATAATTGAAATTCAGCATTGAGTTTTATTATTTATGAAAATAATTGAATCCCTGTAAAAAATGTTATTATTTATGAAAATAATTGAATAATATATGAAAATAATTTGTAAATAATTGAATTCCTGTGAAATTTTTATTATTTATGAAAATAATTAAATGTTTGCGTAGAATTTTGTTAAAATTTTGTTCAACTAATTGAATTCTTTTAGGAATTTTTATTAAAGTAGTAGATATTAAAAATCATTTAATTGAAGAAACAGGAAAGTTTTTGAAAATAATTAAAATTTTGACAAGAATTTTATTAAAACTTTTGAAAAATAATTGATTTTCTGAGAAGAATTTTACTACTTTTGAAAATAATTGAATTTCTGTAATAATTTAAAATTGCTTCAAAATTCAATTTGTTTTAGTGTTTGTTTTAGTGTTTTTAACTAAAATTCTTCTTTAAATTCATTATTTTTAATAAAACTAATTAAATATATATTAAAAAATTTAACTAATTTCAGAAGAATTTTAGTTTAAAAATTTATTTTAAATCTAAATTTGTTTATATTTCTAATAAAATTAATTTAAAATTGAAATTTTACAAAATTTTAAATGAAAATCTTTTAAAGTTCATCTACGTACGAAAATTGTTAAACGCAATTCTTTGAAAATTGAATTAATTTTGAAATATTTAAGTGAAATTAGATTTGAAGAATAAACACAATAACTTTAGAAAACAACAATTTTCCAGGATTTCAATAAAAATTCCCTGACTTTTCCATGTTTTTTCAAGGTTTATAAAATTCCCTGACATTTCCAGGTTTTCCAGGTTTCCAGATTGCGTGGCAACCTTGAATTAAACTTTTTATGAAATAGCATGACGAAATATTCTTTCTTATATAGAAAATAGCATGACAGTTTTTAAAAATGATTTTCAGTTCCGAGGCAAGAATGAGAAAACACGCCGCTCCAAATGTAAAATCAACGCACAATGTTGGACGAGATACTCGAGATATTAAGCAGAAACGAAGTGAATGGCGAATAACAAAAATGGTACTGGCCATTTTTTTGAGCTTCGTGGCTTGTTATTTGCCCATTACGATCGTTAAGGTCGCTGACGCTGAAGTCAGATATCCCGGTAAGGTTCAAGCAATTTTTTCTGTTGATTCACTAACTATATAGATATTATCCAATCTGCACTGAAAAAAAATTTATTTGATTCAAATAACCGATTAATTGACTATTATCAATTAAATATTTAATTGAATCAAATAATATTTCTTGGAGTCAATTAAATGGTTCAATTCATATTTGCTTCAAATAATGAAATTATTGGTTCAAATACCATTTAATTGACTTGAATAAATATTATTTGATTCAAGTAAATATTTAATTGATAATAGTCAATTAATCGGTTATTTGAATGAAATAAATTTTTTTTCAGTGTGTCTAAAAGATTGAAGAAACTTATAAATTTTTTCAACTTTTTGTATATTTTAGGATTCCACGTGATGGGCTACTTGCTATTGTACTTTGCTTCGTGTGTAAATCCGATAATCTACGTGTGCATGAACAAGCAATATCGACAGGCTTACGTTAATTTGATCAGTTGTTCGAGAATCAGAGCATTCGGAAGCAGCGCTCCAGGACAGAATAATTATGGCCAAGGTATAACTGATTTTATCATTCTAATAGCTCTTCATTGAGTCTTGTAATAAGTTTCACTCTTTAGAAGTGAAACTCTAAATTTCGATTCAAAAACGCAGAAGATTCGAAAAAGAATTTTTTTTTTTTGATAAAACTTTGATACAATGGAGCTTTATCTTCTCTTATTCCGAAGAACAAAGAAGAATTCTTTAGACTTTCATTAACAGGGTTGCCACAAATCGGGGAGTTCAGGGAAAAGTGAGGAAAAATAGAATTAGTCAGGGAAATCACGGAAAAGACAGTAATTCCATTTTCTCTATTTCTGACAATAATTTCTTTTTGAATAACTTAATTCTCGAGAACTATTATAAAATTATTACTTCGCAATTATTTAATGAATTAATAATTTTACTTCAATATTTCAAAATTAATTCAATTTTAAAAGGTTTCCACTTGAAATTTTATTATAAAATTTCAATTTTGAATGAATTTAATTAGAAATTTTAAAGAACTTAGATTTTTGACATAAATTTTAAAGAACTTAGATTTTTGACATAAATTTTAAAAATTCAAATTTTTCTAAAATCAGAAATTTTTTAATATTTATTTCATTAAATATTAAAAATAATGGATTTATACAAAAATTTTAGTTAAAAACACAAAAAAATTTAATTTTAGAGAAGTTACAAATTATTCCAGAAATTCAATTATTTTCAAACGCAATAAAATTCCTATCACAAAATTCAATTATTTTCAAAAGCAATAAAATTCTTGGCAAAATTTCAATAATCTTTATAAATAATAAAATTCTTCTTCGAAATTCAATTATTTTCATAAATTTTAATAAAATTCTTGGCAAAATTTCAATTATTTTCCAAATTTTTCCTGAATTCAATGATTTTCAATATCTATTTTAATAAAATTTTCCAAAATAATTTAATTAATTAAAAAAAAAAATTTCAATAAAATTCTACGTAAACATTTAATTATTTTCATAAATAATAATTAACTTCTTTTTAGGAATTCAATTATTTTTATAAATAATAAAACGCATCGCAATAATTTATTTATATTCAAAAATTAAAAAACAAATTCACATTAAAAATATCAAATATCTTTATAAATAATAAAATTCTTGACAAAATTTCAATTATATATTTTAATTAATAACAAAATTCTTTTCCAAAATTTTTATTTTTTATAAATAATAAAATTCTTTTTAGGAATTTAAATATTTTCATAACTAATGAAACTCATTGCAAAAATTTAATTATTTTCAGAAGTAATAAAATTCTTTGCAATAATTCAATTATTTCCAAAATTTTTAAAAATCTATTAAAATTTCAATTACTTTTTAAAATTAATAAACTTTTTCTCCGAAATTCAATTATTTTCAAATATTTTAATCAAATTACTGTCAAAAATTCAATTACCTTTTCAAATAATGCAATTTTTTTCCAAAATTCAATTATTTAAAAAAATTTTTAATATTTCTGTCAAAATGTCAATTATCTTTATAAATAATAAAATTTTTCTCCAGAATTCAACTATTTTCAAAAATTTGAATAAAATATTTGCGAAATTTCAATTATTTACAAAAATTTTCCTGAATTCAATTAATTTTTTTTAAATCTTTTATTTTAATATAATTTTTCGAAAGAATTCAATTATTTAAAAAAAATTTTTAATAAAATTTCACGGAAACATTTAATTATTTTCAGAAATAATTAACTTCTTTTTAGGAATTTAATTATTTTGATAAATAGTAAAACTAATCGCAGAAATTCAATTATTTTAAATACAATTTTAATCGAATTCCTTGAAATTAATTCATTAAAAAATTAATTTCTCCAGACAATTCTTAAAAGTTGTATTAAAAATTTAAAATTGGTCAAGAGAATTTATTTATTTAAAAATTTGTTGATAAAATTCTTGATGAAAATTCAATTTCAAGAAACATTCAATTATTCAATAAATTGTTATTTTTGTATTTAAATAATTGAATTCTCGTAGAATTTTCTAATAATAAAAATTGCTTTAGAAATGAATTTTAGTTAAAATATTAGATAATTGAATATTAAAAGCATTATAGCGTGAATTTTTAGAAATAATTGAATTTTGAAAAGGTTTCAAATTAAAATCTTTGAAGTTGTGAATTTTTCATACTTTTAACTAACAATTTTGTGGAATTAAATTTTTTGAAACAGTTCAATTGATTTTTTAAAAAAATGATTTCAAGTTTTTATTTTCTAATATTCAATTGAAGAATTTTCGTATAATTTAAATTTCGTAAAATTGAATTGTACCTAATCAAATTGGTTTGAAAATTCTCAAAGAACTTTGTCAAAAATTATTAAAAATAATTGATTTAATGAAGAATTTTTGTTGAAAAAAAAATGTAGAAAATAATAATTGACTTGAAATTTGATGAAAATAATTTTAAAGAACAAAGAAGTTACAATAATAATATTTTTCGAATATAAAATGATTTTATCACTCGGTTATTTTTAATAATTATAATGAAACATAAAGAAATCGATCACTCCGAGTCGAAGACTCGAAGTGATCTATTTCTTTTTGTTTTATAATAATATTCTTTTAAGTTATTGAAATGTCAAAATTTTGTCTGGAAATCAAGGAAAAATGAGAGAAAAACAAAATTAAATAATTAAATTTTTCTGGCAACTTTAAATCTCCTTTCTTTTTTTCACTTTATGACTAGAACTTTTATTGCTTACACTTTTTCTTCCTTACAATAAATCAATTTCATTCTTAATAATTACCCAAGTAAAAGTGTGGTGTTTTTATATTAATTATTTTTCTTTACTAAAAAAATTTCAATATCAAATTTTCCTTCCTTTTAATTTTCATTTTTACTATTATATTTATCAAAATAACATTGCAGTTTTGTTTTAATTTTTCTTTTCACTTTTTAATTTGAGCTTGAATTCTGCTAGTAAATTATAGCGGCTGATCATTAAATAGCTGTTACTCTTAAATCCTATTTTTTCAGGAGTAGCCGATCCAAGCGGGTAGCATTTAAAAGAACATGGCAAATGACTAGGTACTAATTGACTCTTAAGTGAAAAACCTAAAAAAAAAAAACTGACGTCCAATAACTAATTAAAATAACACTTTAGATTCTACCAACGGCTTCATTAACGCAATTTTGTATCTTAAAAACAATCCTTTTTCTCTCTCTCTCTCTTTTTTTCTCTTTTATGTTGACTAACACTTTCAGAAATTCTCGGATTATTTATACGCTTAATTAAACGTTACAGCCAAATCGGACTCTAATTTATAAGTCTCTCCCAATTGCAGTCAATCCTTATTAGAAATAAATCGCTTTCATCTATAAAAAATTTGTAAACTTGTCGCGCCAAAAAATAATTATCAAAAATTTACAACATTCTTTTTTTGGTTGCAGATTACTCAAAAGACGTAACGATGGTATCGACGGTATCAATCGCCATGAACGCTGTGAAAAATTCTCAAGAAGATGAATTCTGAGAATTTAAAAATGGGACCAAAACGATCGAAATTTAGGAGTAAAAACTTCAATTTCTACTGTTTCATAAAGAAATTTTCATAATATTTTCCTAAAGAAAATGTTTTATGAAATTCCCATTGACACGAAAAGGATATTTTTTGAATCGTCTATATAACATTAGACAATTCATCCGTACAAGTACAATCGTTATTTATTAGTCGAGAGCAAGCATATTCAGAGATAAACGATCAATTTCCTTAAAAGATTGTAATGTTTGATAAATTAATAATCTATATGAGATCCAAAGACTTTCAATTACGAATTCATTGCTTATGCATTGTAATCTTGTAAGAGACGCATAAACATAATACATAGAAAAAGAAAATACGTGAAACGTTAGAATTTTAAATAATATAGTAATATAGAGATTTTAGATATAAAGAAAACGACGTATTTGTAAAATATAAAATTATATATTATTTAAAAACTTTTGTATACAACTAAACTGGAATTCCTAGAATTACAAGATTTCTAGATTACAAAAAGGAAATATATTATAAATGACAAAAAAAAATTCTTACCTATTATTTTCACGACATGAAAATAGTTATACATTAAAGCTAAACATTCACCAAGAATGTTTCATGTTTTCAAAAATCTCGCTTTCAAAATTTACAGCAAGAAACTTTTTTTTGTATTAAAGGTGAATTCTTCAGTTTTATCGAATCACGAATTTCATCTTGGACTTTGGCTTTTAAAGTGTTTTCCACAAGGTACTGCATTGCTTCAACTAATATTTGAAAAAAAGATTTTTATTTAATTTAAATTACAAATACTTCCTCCATGAGGAGAAAAAATTAAAAAAGAATTTTCTAAATTTAAAACAAAGAATTAAAAACAGGGTGTCTACTATTTTCGTTCAACAAAATTCACGGCTTTGTCCTAATTTTTCCCGGTTTTTTTTCTCATCAAATTCAAATTTATTTGATTTCGAACACAATTAAATTTACAAATGGCTTACAAATTTTTTATTAGAGTATTTATGAATAATTAAATTTTTTTGACGAGTTTCTTCAAATTTTTTGAAAATAATGTTTTTTTAAAAATAATTTTAATTAAAAATTTGGAAAATAATTGAATTAAACAAAGAATTTTTTCGATTTTTTAAAATAATTGAATTGTGGAGAACAATTTAATTATTTATAAAAATAGTTGAAATTTTGAGAATTTAAAAAAATTTTTAAACATAATTGAATTTCTGCGAAGAATTTTATTACTTTTGAAAATAATTGAATTGTTTTTTTAGAATTTTATGGAAATTTATGAAAATAATTGAATTCTTGTGAAGAATTATTTTAAAAATAATATTCAAAAGAATTTAGTAAATCTGAAGAATTTTGCTATTTATAGAAATAATTGAATTCTTTCTTTCCACGAAGTTTAATAAAATTGTATTAAAAATAATTTAAAATTCTGTAATGAGTTTTAATATTTATAAAAATAATTGAATAGTTGAAAAGAATGTTATTAAAATTTTCAACAATAATTGAATTCCTGAGAAGAATTTTATTATTTATGAAAATAATTCAATTATTGCGAAAAATTTTGTTAAAATATTTTTAAAAAATTGGATTTCTCTGAAAAATTTTGTTATTTTTGAAAATAATTGAATTCTCTAAAAGAATTTTATAAACATTATTTTAAATAGGTAATGAATTTTTTTGAAATATAATAAATATTATAATAATTTTATTTTAAATAATTAAATTCCTGTGAAAAACATTATAAGTTTTTAAAAATAATTGAATTAAAATTTTTGACAATAAGTGAATGTCTGTGCGGTGTTTTATTAAATTTGTTTGAAAATAATTGAATTTTTGCAAACGATTTTGTCAGAACTGTTTAAAATAATTGAATTTCCAAGAATTTATTACTTTTAAATAATTGAATTCTTCTGATGAATATTGTGATTTATGAAAATAATTGAATTTTTAAAAGAATTTTATTACTCTGCCTCAAAATAATTGAATTTTCGGGAATAATTTTGTTATTTATTGACGTAATTGAATTCTTGAGAAGAATTTTATTTTTTATGCAAAAAATTGAATTCTTAGAAAGAATTTTATTAAAATCTAAAAGAACAATTGAATTATTTGAAAAAAAATGTAATTAAAATTGTATTTATAAAACAAATGATTTCTATCGAACAATTTTATTATAATATTTAAAAATAATTGAATTTCCGTGAAAAATTCTAATATTTTTGTAAATAATTGAATTCTTTCAAAGAATTTAAAAAAACATTTTTTTAAATAATTGATTTTTTCGAGGAAATGAAATGAAATTTTTAAGAATAATTTAATTTCTCGAGCAATTCCTGTAAAATTGTATTTAAAATATTTGATATTTGAATTCCTCAGAAGAATTTTATTATTTATGAAAAGAATTGAATTATTGCTAAAAATTTTATTAAAATGTTTAAAAAGAATTGAGTGACAAAATTTTGTTATTATTTAAAAGAATTGAATTCTTCATAAGAATTTTATTTTAATTATTTGTTTATAAAAATTCAATTATCTTGAAACAACTTTTTTTAATTTTGTGAAAAAATTCCCAGTTTGGCATAAAATTTCTGACTTATTCCCGATCAAATTAAACTCCCAGCTATTTCCCAGTTTTCCCGGTTAGTAGACACCCTGAAAAATTAAAATTTTCCTACCAACGTTTAAATTCTCTTTAGCGGAAGTCACGAACCAGCAGCCAATTTCATTTTCCTTGCAAAATTTGACAATTTGATCATTGGAAATGGCGACTTCTTTGATGTCACACTTATTTGCTAGTAATACTATTGGAATATTCGATCCGTCTGGCAATGTTATTTTTTCTCTGAGATCACTGAGCCACTTTCTCACTGATTGAAATGTCGCGGCTCTCGACACATCGAAAACTAAAGCTGCAGCCACCCTAGAAATGGAATATTTAATATTAAAATCATGAAAATTAATTTTATTAAATTATTAAATTTAATTATTGAAATAAATAAAAATTGGAAATTAAAAATTCATAAACAAAATAGAATAGAAATAGAAAGATATTTACGCATATTTGTAGTAAACACGAGTCATGTATCCGTGTCTCTCGTTTCCAGCAATATCCCTAAAAGTTTAAATAATTATTTTTCCATACAACAAAAATGTTTAATTTATTAAAAAATAATTACCATAGTTGCAAATTTATTTTTGTGTGTCGATCCCATTCGAGTGTTTTTATTGCGAAATCAGCTCCTATTGTTATTTTATAATTCGAGGAAAATTTACCTGTAAATTTATTTATTAAAAACAAACGTTATTAAAATTATTGAAATTAATTAATTAAAATTAATTAAAATTGATGAGATTTTAAAATTCGAAGAAAATTTGACTAAAAGTTTATTTATTAAAAAAGAACGTTATTAAAATTATTAAATTAAAATTATCAAAATTTATTAAATTTAATGAGATTTTGTAATTCGAAGGAAATTTTCCTAAAAGTTTATTTATTAAAAACAAGCGTTATTAAAATTATTAAATTATTGAATTAAAATTATTAAAATTAATTAAAATTAATGAGATTTTATATAGTTCGAAGAAAATTTTCCTAAAAGTTTATTTATGAAAAACAAACGTTATTAAAATTATTAAATTTAAATTATTAAAATTATTAATTAAAATTAATTAAAATCAATGAGTTTGTTTGCTTATTTCTCATATCTTAGATTACAATACAAAACAAATTGAAAGATTTCTATTATACATATTAATTTCCACAGACGAAATAAGAGTTATTGTTTTGAATCTTCTTTCGCATTCGATCAGAAATAATTTAAAATTTACCTTCTGTGTATCTTCTGACAATTGCAGTTTTCCCTAAAAAACAAGGAAAAATATATTTTAAATTAACAAACATAATTCTAAATTTTGAAATTTCTTAGTTAAAAAAGTACAACTTTAATAGTTGATTATCTCTATAATAATATTCATAGAAAATATTTTCCATTCGAATTTACTTACAATTAGAGAAATAATGTAGAGAAAATTAAAATAGAGATAAAAATTACCAACGCCATAATCGCCGATAACAAGAATCTTGAAGAGCAGTTCATTGTGATTGGAATTTGAAAGCGAAATATCCGAGTCTCTTCTACTTTTCATTTTCGCAAAATAATTATTATTCACTTATTAAATTAAGAGGTTAGAAATATTGATGATGTCACTTGAGTGATAAGTGATGGTAATTAGCCAAATGAAGACAAACACATCTGTATTGATGTTTTCCCTTTTTTCTCAACAGAATCTATAATTTTCGAAAAATATAAAAATTAGAAAAGTTGTAATTTTTTTCATAAGACAGTTGAATTTAAATCTAATTGTCTATTTACCTTCTTTTTATCAAAAATCGATGGAATTTATTCATTTTAGTTTAAAAATCCACTGAATAAGGTTATTAGCTCTAATAAACAAACAAATAGAAATAAATAAATCTAGTTAATTATTAAATAAATATATTTTTAGATTTAAAAAAAAATACTCTTTTTAATTTTAGAACAGAATAACTTACCACTTTATTTATTAACATCTTTTTTGTACTAAAAAGTGTAACACTCACTAATTGTCGATAAAAACATTTTTACATTAATTAAAAACGTGTATAAAAGAAATACACGAAAACAAATGCGCTTTTTTGTTAGGTATAAAAAGATTTTTCAATAAAAAGAATTTAAAAATTCTCCACTAAAATAGTTCTCCGGTAAATAAATTGCAATTTTTCAGTATCGATTATAAATAATATTTGCAATAGTACCTAGTTTTGTAATTTTGTAGTAATTTAAAAGTATTTATTATTAAAAATCATTACTTGAGTTCATCTGCTCTGTATAGGAAATCTTTAGCTGACAGTTGAAGCTGCGTTGAACAATGACACTGATTTTTACACACATTCATGTATAATCTTCTTTTTATGTATCACATTAATGTTGAATTGGTGGAATTTAGTTTCCAAACATATATATTCCTAATTACTTTAGATCCTTTAGATGAAATTGTTTTTTACGAAATAAACGACAAAAACTAAGAGACCGAACATAGCAATAGACGAAACTTTTAAAGAGCACAAGTAATGAAATTGGAAACTTTTCACTTATCCTTATACGTAAAAACTTTTTTCACTATTAAATGTAGTTTTAAGAATGTTCACGATATTTTCAAGACAATTAAAATACGTTTTTTGTATAAATTGACTGGCTATTTAATAAGTCAACTTCGAACGAACTTGTTTACTTTTAACCGGAACCGGAACTGACGAAATTGTAACTCCATCCAATCGAGTGAGTGAACTTTAGTTTATTGCAAGTGGTGTGGACGAACCTTAATATTAAAGCAGTGGTTTGTGGTTAGCAACCCAACCCTGCCTCATCAATGTTTATTCTGCTAATATTTTGAGGTTAGAAGAAGAAAAGTCATCGGTAATCGGCATAAATGTCAATTTATTTAATTTATTGATTTATTTATAATTTATTGCTTGAAAATGGTACAAGAAAAACCTTGCCGCACTTGTACGGATTTCCAAACTTGGGCAAAGTTACAAAAAAAGACATATGACTCTGAAAAAGTAAGTTGATATTTCACCTGCAAAATAATACTTTTAGTAAATTAATAATTTCTATTTCTGTTTTTTAAAAATATAAATTTATTATCACTGAACTCGAATTATTTTTTAAGTATTTAAAATTTAGAACTTTTAACTGTACTCATAATTTTATTGTCGAAATTCTTATGCCAAAACATTTGTTTTTCTCTGTAAAAAACAATTTTCTCTAGATTTACAGTTTTCTTATGGAATTTTATAGAATCTTAGGAATTGTAAAATAACGTCTTCAAAAGTAGCGAATTTTAATTCCCTTTTGTAAAATTAATACTTTTAATTTGTCAAATTTACAATTTTCGTGTAAATTTACTACTATGAAAGTAACAAATAAAATGACGAAATTATAACTCCCTTTCGTAATATTTTAAATACAATTTTAAATAAATTCCTTGAAAAATGCAATTAATCTTAAAAATTTTATTAAAACTTGACGAAAAAATTTAACTTTAAGAAACATTTAATTATTCAATAAAATAATAAAATTAGTTGCAATAATTCAATTATTGTCATAAATAATTTTTAATTCGTCGCAGAAAATCAATTATTTTAAAAAATAATTTAAGTAATTCTTCAAAAGAATTCAATTATCTTGGTAAACAACAAAATTTTCCCATAAAATCAATTATTTTAAGGAATTTTAATAAAATTTTTTTCCAAAATTAAATTATTTTGATAAATATAATTATAAATATTCATCACAAGAATGTAATTCTTAAGAAAAATAATAAAATATTTTGCAGAAATTAAACTAATTTCAAAATTTTTTTTGAAAATTCTCGTCAAGAATTAAATTATCTTTATAAATAGATAGCGAAATTCTTTTCAAGAATTAAATTGTTATCAAAAATTTTAATAAAATTCTTGGCAAAATTTCAATTATTTAAATTAAAATTAATAAAATTCTTCGAATGAATCCAATTATTTACATAAATTATTATTTTAATTTTTCACAGGAATTCAATTATTTTTAAATATTTTAATAAAATTGTTCGAAAGAAATCATTTTTTTAAATACAATTTTAATTACATTTTTTTGAATTAATTCAATTATTTTTTTAGATTTTATTAATCTTCTTCTTAAGAATTCAATTATGCCGATAAATAGCAAAATTATTCCCGAAAATTCAATTATTTTGAGGCATTTTAATAAAATTCTTTGGAAAATTCAAATATTTTCATAAACAACAATATTCATCAAAAGAATTCAATTATTTTTAATAGTACTAAATTTCTTCTTGGAAATTTAATTATTTAAAAAAATTCAAATAAAATCGTTCGCAAGAATTCAATTATTTTCATAAATAATAAAATGCTTTATAGGAATTCAATTATTTTCAAAAAATAACAAAATTTGTTACAGAAATGCAATTGTAAAAAAATTCTTCTCAAGAATTAAATTATTGTCCAAATTTCAATTATTTAAACAAAATTTAATAAAATTCTTCGCCTGAATCCAATTATTTACATAAATTATTATTTAAATTCTTCTCAGGAATTCAATTATTTTTAAAAATTTTAATAAAATTCTTCAAAAAGTTTTCATTTATTTTCAAAAATTTTTATAAAATTTATTCTTTCATATATATATATATATATATATATATATATATATATAATAACCTTAAGTAAGATTTTAATTTAATTTATTAAAAAAAATTAAATATTTTCAAAAGTTGTTAATAAAATTCTTTGTAAAAATTAAATTTCAAGTTTTTATTTTATAATAATACATTTAACTGAAGATTTTTCAAATAATCGAAATTTCATAAAATTGAATTTTGAACAGATAGATTTGAAAATTCTCAAAGAACTTTTTCAAAAATTATTATTATTTATTTAATTTATTAATTATTATTATTTAATTTCAAGAAAGTGAAGAGTGACGAGAAAATAGTAGTTGCACCTCGAAAAAATTGTCCTCTCGACAAGGACGAATTGGGATCAAGTACTTGGGCATTTTTACACACAATGGCAGCTTACTATCCGGATTCGCCATCAAACGAACAACAAAAGGATATGAAAAACTTTTTCTACATTTTTTCGAAATTTTATCCCTGTGCACCGTGTGCTGAAGATTTACAGGAACAATTGAAAGTAAATCCTCCACAAACAGATTCCCAAAATCAGTTAAGTCAATGGCTATGTAGGATTCATAATCAAGTAAATAGAAAATTAAGTAAACCCGAATTCGATTGTAAATTAGTTAATCAAAGGTGGAGGGATGGTTGGCTCGATGGTTCGTGTGATTGAAAAAAAAAATATGAATAACTTAGCAAAATGCACAAAAATTCGTGTAAAAGTTGAATTTTTTAATTTGTCATTAATTATTAATTACAAATTACAAATTATAAATTATAAATTATAAATTATAAATTACAGTAGTAGAGTACAAGAATAGCGAACGAATTCGCGCCTACAAAGGCACTTGGGAGATAAATGTAAATATTTTTATTACAAAGAGTATTTTATTATAACATTTCTTATGCTATTCTAAAAAAAGAGAATTATTCTACATTTGAAATGTTGTCGATATGAATATTTAATAAACGAATTTTATTTATCGAAATTTTCGTTCTTTTGCAGAAATATTTTTTCTTAAAAAGAATGTATGTATCATTTTTTTAACCAATAAAAAAAAAACTTCTAGAAAGTTAATTTTAAAAATGAAAATGAAGATTTATCGAAATCATTTTCGTGTAGTTCCAAGTTTGCTTGAAAAATGTTGTCAAGAAAATGAAATTAAAAAAAGAATCATGAATTATTTTACAGTTAATGAAACTAACGAAATCTAGCGTACAACAAAGATTTTAGTTTAATACAAAAATAAAGTCGATTTGTTTAACTACATTTCAATTGTTAAGTTAAAAAGCTACTATTGAATGTTTAATGTAAATAAAATACAATTTTAAATTTAATTTGTTTCTTAATCACAATTTTTTTTAAATTTCGAAAATAGAAATTCAATTAAAAAATTGTGTTTTGTAAATAATTAAAAAGTTACTTTGATTTTAAAAAATGCGTCTAGAGACGAGTATTATTTATCCCGTTTGGAATGCTAACAGGTGGTCGCAATTGAGTTAGAGTAAATGCAGGCGCAGTATTGTGAATTCTAGGTTCGTAGCTGTGCCCTTGACCATTTCCACTGAAAGGGACGATTTGAAAAGTTCGAATGTGGAATGGAAAATGAATATTCGCAGCCGCTGGTCTCGTTGTGTATAAAAATAGCGCGTGACCGCAAAAAATGATCCAGAGATAACATCCTTTTGCGACACTCTCTCGAATCCACTTGTCTATCAGAAAGGTGACCATTAGAACCTAAAATTTTTAATAAATGTATAAACAAAATTTAATTTAAGTAAAATATAATTTTCATTTAATTTAAATATAATTTTAATTAATTTTAATTAATTTTACAAATATAATACACTAATATAAATTTTCAAATACCATTATCGGATGAAACAGGAACCAAACGGAGCCAAGTGACATGAGGAAGGAATAAAAATGGAGTTTAGTGGCCGCTTTGCTGCTGGTTTTATAGCAGCAGAAAATAAAAACGCCCCACGTCCAAAGTTTCAATGCCAGCAATCCATAGCCAGGCGGTGATTCGTAACTGTAAAGTACGAGGCCAGGATCAAAGACTTCTGCCTGATAGATGAGAAGACAGAGCTGTAGAATTGTGGAAATCCAAATAAAACCCAAAAGTCGTCCAACTTGAACCAGTGAGAGAATACTTTTTGTCACTGTAAATCCCAGTGCCAGAAGCAAAAGCAATACAGTGAAAATAGTCTCCGAACATGCTTCAAAGAGACTTGCGATTAAAGCCGCTCCCGGGAAATTCACTCCAAGAGAAGCTCTGATGCAATATTCGTAGATCTCGAAAATCAGTCCTATCAGATAGAACCAAAGCGAGACCATAAAGAGCTTGTAGGAGATGTGAAGAAGCTTTCTCGAACGCAGCTCTATCGCAACGATTACGCTCAAAATTATGAGAATAAAGTAGGCGATGGCGAAGGCAATCAACAAAGGTAGAATATCTAATTTTATTTCCAAAAGAGAAAAATTATAAAATACGATTAATATTATTGTGATTACTATTCATAATCAGGGTTGCCTCAAGTCAGGGAAGTCAAGGATTTCAGGGAAAAGTCAGAGAAAATAGAATTAGTCTGGGATTTTTATTAAAAGTACTGGAAAAAACTAAATTTGATAAATAGAATTAGTCTGGGATTTTTATTAAAAGTACTGGAAAAAAATAAATTTTTAGAATTCATAAGAAAATTCTGAATTTTTGTGTCTTTTTTTGTTTGCCTCATAAACTATGAATTAACCACGAATTCTAATACAAAACCTTCAATTTTTTTCTATTTCTGACAATAATTTCTTTTCAAATAACTTAATTCTTGAAGAACTATCACAAAATTGTTACTTAGAAATTAATTGATGAATAATTGTACTTCAATTTTTATAAAATTCATTGAATTTTAAAAGAATTGCGTTTACAATTATCATAAATAGCTAAACTTCAAAAAGTTTCAATTAGAAATTTTAGAAAATTTCAATTTTTAATGATTTTCATTACAGACAAAAAAAGATTTTTGAAAAATTTTAATAATTCAAATTCTTCTGAAATTAGTTAAATTTTTTAAAATATATTTAATTAATTATTAAAAATTATGGATTTATAGAAGAATTTTAGTTAAAAACACTAAGAAAAAAACACTTTGGAAAAAATACAAATAATAGCAATTTTTAGAAATAATTGAAATTTGAAAGGGATTCAAATTCAAATCTTTAGAAAATCTGAATTTTCAATAATTTTAATCAATAATTCTGTAGAATTAATTTTTTTAAATAATTTTAATTTCAATTCTGTTGAAATTATTTAAATTTTTTAATATATATTTAATATTATTTCAAAAATTTTAACGCAATTCTTTTGTAAAATTCAATTATTTTGAGACATTTTAATAAAATTCTTCACAAAATTCAATTATTTTTATAAATAACAATATCTATCACAGAAATTTCAATTATTTTTTAAAGTAATAAATTTCTTCTTGGAAATTCAATTATTTTCAACAATTTTTTTTTAAATTATCGTCAAGATTTCAATTAATTTTTATAAATAACAAATTTTTCGCCGAAATTTAATTATTTTCAAACTTTTCAATTATTTTCATAAATAATAAATATTTCACAGGAATTCAATTATTAAAAAAAATATTTAAAAGAAGAATTGTCATAAATTTTTTCGAAAAATCAATTCTTTTAAAATTCTTTATGAAACTATCGCATTAATTAAATTATTTTTATAAATAATAAAATTCTTAGCAGGAATTTCAATTATTTTTAGTATACAATTTTAATTAAATTTCTCGAAAAATGTAATTATTCTAAAATTTTTTATTAAAATTCGTCTAAAAATGATTAAAAATTTGTTGATAAAATTCTTTGTGGGAATTAAATTCTAAGAATCATTCAATTACTTAATAAATTATTTATTTTTGTATTTAAATAATTAAATTCTTGTAAAATTTTTTAATTAAAACCAATTTTTCAAATCATTTTCAGTTAAAATTTTAGATAATAATTGAATATTAAAAGCATTGAATTGTTAATTTTTACTTTTTAGAAATAATTAAATTTTGAAAAGGTTTTAAATTAAAATCTTTGAAAATCTGAATTTTTCATTCTTTTAATTAACAATTCTGTAGAATTACATTTTTTTAAAAAGTTTTTTTTTGAAATTATTTCAAGTTTTCATTTTCTATTATACAATTGAAGAATTTTTGAAGAATATAAATTTCGTAAAATTGAATTGTAAACAAATGGATTTGAAAATTCTCAAAGAACTTTTTAAAAAAGTATTAAGAATAATTGATTTAAATAAGAATTTTAGTTAAAAATTCTAGAAAATAGTAATTGAATTGAAATCAAAATTTTTTTCTAAAAATCAGGAAAAAGTTAGGGAAAAACAAAATTAAATTTTTCTGGCAACCCTGATAATAGTTTATTACTGTTTATCATCAAGTAACTGAATTGATAATATCGTATATATGAATTTTATTGATTAAATAAATTTCAAAACTTACAAAATTCATCAGCTGAAAAGTGTTCCCGCCAGAAACTTCCACGTGGACCATTTGTTAATGTCATCCAGTAGGTGACATTTAATCCTTTCTCGCTTTCACAGTCCGATAAAGCGATAAACCACCATCTTGGTCTCGACGATTTAAATTCTCGATAACTATTACAAAAATATTGTTTGGTCGTTTTGTTTTTGATACATTCTATTGGACCATTTGTCACTAGCTTGGCACTTAAAGGCACAATTTGTCCTCGATCTCTGCTTAAGACCGACTCCTTTTGCAAACACGTCTTGTTCGAGGGATAAACACTTGGCCATTGTGTTGCCGAATCGTAATACAGTAATAAATTTACGCTAGAATTCTCCTCCAAAATAAATTGATACTGAAATCTTCCTTTCTCCGACAAAAAACAAAATCTCGCCAAAAATGCCCAATTCTGAAAAATTTTTTAATTTATTTTAAAGACTAATAAATTTATTACATAAATAATTCATCTTTTAAAAAAAAATTGTTTTTTTTTCTTGAGAGAATTTCTATTTTAAAATTCTCTAAAAAATCGAAATAAACTTAATATTAATTGCAACTGTATCTACAATTGTGTAAAGCAAATTAGTTTCTACTATATTCAAGTTGAAATTATTAAATTAATTATACTACGCAATTGATTAAATTTATTAAATTAACAAAAATTAGAAAATTATTAATTATTAATTATTAAAATTAATAATTATTTATTATAAATTTGTTGATTTTTTAATAATTAATGTGAACAATTTTTTAATCACAATTAAAGTGTATATTTTATGGAAAACATGAAATATTTAGAAAAATTACCCACTTCATTTGTTACAAGTTGTCCACGTAATATTTTAGAATTTGAAGTCATAATTACAAGAATAAAACTAAAAACTGTTAATCTAAGAAGCATATTGAGACTACATTACAAAGTAAGTTTTACACATACACTTTGTACTATTGACGTTTGTTTATGTCATTTACATAGGTATATATAAAGAGATCAATAATTTTCCGTAACTACAAATTATATTCTTAGTATAAAAAGGGTCCTTTACAAAAAAAAATTCCTTGAAAATATGAACATAATTTTTAAATTCAAATATTCTTGATAAAAGTTTACAGGAAATGTGTTTATTTGACCTTTTGCAATTATTTTCTTTAGTAATAATTTACGTGTTTCAAAATATAAATTTCAGCGAAAAACTGATCGATTAACATTCAAATTTATATAAATTACAATTGACAATTATGACATACCGACAACTTAATAAACTGAAATGTTACTAGAACAGTACAAATTGGACAATTGGTACGGTACAAATTGTCGATTGTTGAAATCGTTGAAATTGTGGTTCGTGGAATGGAAATCATCTGGAATTCTGGAAATTGTGTTTAAATAATTGGAGTATGTATTTATTAAACAAATTAGTGTTAAAATGATTTTGTCGTTTGGTTTAATTAAAACAAATTTATTAATAACTTCAAACAAAATATTCATTAAAATAAAATAAATTTCAATAAGATTGGTGTTGACATTGACAGTTTTGACATATTCAATTTTTGAGGTTATGTTGTTGTGATTATTCGAAAAATTTACATTCACGAGCTATTTATTAACTATTCACAACTAACTTGAATATATTACACTTTATCAGTATTTTTGAAAATATTTTACTTTTTTAGAAAGCAGCAAAGTTGTTAAACAAAACAATAAGTTGACAAGTTACATGCAATTGCGTACACTTTTGGTAGTGTGTGTGTGTAACAAAAATGGCACGTCAGCAACAGACGGATGTCGATGAGTTATTTGATGTAAAAAATCAATTTTACATTGGAAATTATCAACAATGCATCAACGAAGCTCAAAAAGTGAAGGTAAAAAAACTCCTGAGGCAAATTTACAAAAAATTTTAGACATTATTTTGTTAGATTTCTGTATTAATATGTTAATACATTTCCACGTTGTCAATTTGGATATATTTATTTATTTTACATTTGAAAGAATTTAAATTTGTTAAATTCATTTTTTCGTATTTTTTTAATATCTATAATTATTTTGTTTTCGCTATTCTTCATTAACAATTGTTTTGAGTTTCGACTGTCAAAAGAATACATATTTTAATGTTATACGCATCTCAACCTGCTAATAGTTGTGTAATAACAGAAAAACACAAAAATCGGTAATTATTGTAAATAATTACTTATCTTTCTAAAGAATTAAAAGTAAACAATTAAATATTAAATTTATAGAATCGTTTTACTATGAACAAAATGTAATTTCATAATAGTGAACTACTGAACAATTAATATGTTTAAATTTGTAAAATTGTTTTATTAATTAAGTATATAAATTTTGAATTTTTTAGCCATCTTCTCCAGAAGTTTCACTTGATCGAGATGTATTTTTATACAGAGCCTACATAGCGCAAAGGAAATTTCGAGTTGTTCTAGATGAGATAAACAATTCATCGCCACCAGATTTGCTGCCTTTGAAAATGTTGGCAGAATATTTTGCATTTCCCAATCGTCGTGAAACAATTTTACACGAATTAGATCAAGAGGCCAGTAAAGCTAATGCAGATAATCACAATTTTATGATCGTCGCAGCTACAATATATTATCATGAAAAAAATTTAGAATCAGCACTACGAGTCCTTCGGAATTCCGATCATTTAGAATGCCTCGCATTGACACTGCAAATTTATTTGAAAATGGATCGTTTGGATTTGTCACGAAAAGAGTTGAAAACAATGCAAGAAAAAGATGATGACGCGACACTCACTCAACTTGCTCAAGCTTGGGTCAACATAAGTAGTGGTGGAGATAAATTACTAGATGCCTACTACATTTTTCAGGTAAGTGTTTTTATTTTATACGCTAAGATATACGTAAGAAGCAAACGATTTGGTTATTTTTATGTTTAATTTCTTTTTATTAAAAGTTCATTCTTATTTTTATTTAAAAAAAATTGAGAAAATTCATCAAAAATCAATTATTTTCATAAATAATAATTTCCACCAGAATTCAATTAATTTAGAATAGCATTTTCAAACAAATTTCGAAAAAAAAACAATTATTTAAGAAAATTTTTATACAATTCTTCACAATAATTCAATTACTTTCACTAATAATAATATTTTTCATGGAAATTCAATTTTTTGAAAAAATTTTTGATAAAATTCTAAGCAAGAATTCAATTATTTTTATAAATAATAAAACTCATCGAAGAATTTGAATTATTTTTAATAGTATTCTAAATTAATTAAAACAATTCAATTATTTTCACAAATAAAATTTTCCACAAGAATTCAATTATTTAAAATAAAATTTTCATAATATATTTATTATATTTCGAAAAAATTAATTATTTAAAACAATGTTTATAAAATTCTTATGAAGAATTCAATTATTTTCAAAAATAACAAAATTCTTTCATTAAAATTCAATTCTTTTTAAACATTTTAAGAAAATTTTTCGCAATAATTCAATTATTTTCATAAATAATAAAATTCTTAGCAACTATTCAATTATTTTCATAAATAATAAAATTCATCGCTGGATTTGAATTATTTTTAATACAATTTTACAGGAATTGCTCAAGAAATTTAATTATTCTTAAAAGTTTAAATTCATTTCCTTGAAAAATTCAATTATTTAAAAAAATTGTATTTTTTAAACTCTCTGGAAGAATTCAACTATATTTAAAAAAAAATTCTAATAAAATCGTTCACAAGAATTAAATTATTTTCAAAAATAACAAAATTTTTTACCGAAATTCAATTCTCTATAAACATTTTAATAAAATTCTTCTCAGAAATTTAATTATTTTGGAAAATTTTATTAAAATTTTATGGCTCAAAAGATATAATTATTCTTGTAAATTTAATTTCAATTCCTCGAAACAATTAATTATTTAAAAAATGTTTATTTTAAATTCTTTGGAAGAATTTAATTATTTACAAAATTAATAGAATTTTTTACAGGAATTCAATTATTTTCAAATATTTTAATAAAATTTTTCGAAAGAAATCAATTGTTTTCATAAATAATAAATTGCTTTTTAGGATTTCAATTACTTTTAAAAATAACAAATTTTTTTACAGAAATTCAATTTTTTAAAAACATTTTAATAAAATTTCTCGCAATAATTCAATTATTTTCATAAATAATAAAATTCTTCTCAGAAATTTAATTATTTTTTGAAAATTTTAATAAATTTTTTTTTAAAATTCATCTATTTTAAAATTTTTTAATTATATTCTTCAATAGAATAATATTTAATTTTAATAAAATTTTTCCAAAGAATTCAATTATTTTTAAAAATACTTGAATTGTTTCGAAGAATTTTATTGAAGCTTTTAAAAATAATCAAATTCTTTTCCAGAAATCTAATTAAAATTGAATTCTTACGCAGAATTTTATCAAAATTTTTGAAAATAATTGTATTCTTTCAAAGAATTTTGTAAAAACTTTTGACAATAATTCAAATTATTGGTGGAAATAAATTAAAATTGAATTGTATTAAAAAGAATTTTATTATTCATACAAAATTGAATTCTTTGGAAGAATTTATATTATTTGAAAGAATTCAATTATTTACAAAAATATTAGAAGTTTTCACAGGAATTCAATTATTTTAAAATACTTTAATAAAATTGTTCGAAAGAAATTAATTATTTTAAATACAGTTTTAATTAAATTTTTTTTAAATATTTCAATTATTATTTTAGATTTTAATAAATTTCTTCCTAGGAATTGAATTATTTACATAAATAATTCTTCGAAAGAATTAAATTATGTCGATTAATAACAAAATTATTCCCGAAAATTCAATTATTTTGAGGAATTTTAATAAAATTCTTTGTAAAATTCAATTATTTTCATAAATAACAATATTAATGAAAATCATTCAATTATTTGTAAGAGTAATAAATTTCTTTTTGAAAATTCAATTATTTTAATAAATTCTAATAAAATCGTTCGCAAGAATTCAATTCTTTTCATGAATAAGAAAAATTTTCCAGGAATTCAATTATTTAAATTAGAATTTCTATAAAATTAGTCGAAAGAAATCAATTATTTAAAAATTTTTATAAAATTCTTCCCAAGAAAGAAAATAAAAAATATGGAATGGAATTTTTGCCAGTTTTGTGAAGTGTCTAAAACGAGTTTTTTTGGTCGTCAAGTTTAATTTTTCGATAGCTACTTTTTTACTACTTTTTTTACTTTGAAAGCTACTTTTTGCTACTTTTTTAAAAATTAATTATCGAGAGCGAAGTCTGGGAATATTTTTAACTTTTTAAAAATTTACTATAGCAATTTTCATTGCTCGAAAATAACATAAAGTTAAAAATAAAATTCAATAACAAATTTTTAATAACAAAGGAATAATTTAAATTTTAGGAAATGATTGACAAGCATTCGACGACAAGTATGTTGTTAAACGGTCAAGCAACCTGCTTCATTGGACAAGCAAAGTACGACGAAGCCGAAGCCGCTTTGCAAGAATCATTGGACAAAGACAGCAATAATCCAGACACGTTAATCAATATGATTGTTCTCTCTCAACATATGGGAAAACCTCCAGAGGTCGCAAATCGTTACCTCAGTCAATTGAAGGACTCACATTTGGAGCATCCATTCGTAAAGGAATATTTACAAAAAGAAGCTGAATTTCAACTACTCGTCACTCAGTATTCCACTTCGGCTTGAATTATCCCCGAGTTTTAACATTCCAGGAAGTAAAATTCAGGTCTCGTTATAGATCAAAAACCGCATTATTACATTAGATTCTGCGAAATGGGTATTTTTCCACAAAAGGAAAAAAAAATGCTCCTAGAAAGAGAATATATGTACATTTTTCTGCTTTTTGCAAAGAAAAAAAAAAACGTACACTATAATCGCTTTCATGAAAAGTACTTTGTATTCCATCCTTTATGAACTCTCTCAGCAATTATTCATAAAAGTGGAAAAGAGACTGAGTGATGAAAAAAAGTGTATTTATTAAAATTGCAGGTATTAAGATTGTAATCGAAGGAAACCGATACTGCTGCCATTTTATAACTATAGGTCCATTTAAAAAAAAGCCAACATTTACAATTTTACAAATTCAAATTTAATATTAACATTCAAATTAATTAATTAATTAATTAATATGTTAAGTAATTAAAAATTAATTGTGACATTCAACAGTTCTAAAAAGGGGGAGTTTGGACAAAATTCTGAATAAATTAATTTCTCTATGAAACGTTTTGTTTTAAATATATGTTGAAAATTATTTTTGCATTTTTTATAGATGTTGATAGTAATAATAATAATAATAATTAGATAAATTAAGTTTTAGATACAGATTTTATACATTTTAATAACGAGAAGTTAAAAGTATTGTACTTCTATATGTATAGATACATATATTTAAATTTATTGATTTTGTCCGTTCCTAAAACAATGTCATAATTATCACTTCCTAAGACTTAACCAAATTTCCTACACTGAAAAAAATTTGAGCGCCGAGACGTCTCAGCCAAGGTGGCGCTGCTTTCTCTTACTTGTAAGAGCACTGATACTCGCTTTGTGGGATCGCAGCGCACCCACAAGGGGTACGCAGATGTCCCACAGACTGTTGCCCCAGTCTGATGGGCTTGCATCTCTACCACTGTGGGTCACCTGTGCACCCACAGTAGGTACGCAGCGTACCCAAAAACAGGTCAGCATATATACTCTTTTTGGGAATGCTGCGTCACTAGCTGGTGCAGCTGCACACCCAAATTTTTTTCAGTGTAATACACAGAACTTATAATAAGCACAAAGGTTTAATAAAGGTTCAATGAGTGATACACGAATTTATTATTTATTCAAATTATTTTCAAGAAACGTCAATATAATGTAAAAATTAATTAATAGTTGTTTTTTCATTATATGTATTAAATAATTTTTATTAATCAAAGAACTAGCAACAATTCGCGCGCGGCTGACTTCTCACTCATTTTTTTTAAATAAAATTAGCAATTTTAAAAATAATAGAACGTATAAATTTTTAATTTAAATTTTTTTTTAGAAAAATAAAATATTAATTGGAATATATAGTTTTAATATTATTATAATTATAATAATCATATATTTTGATTTAGGGAATTCAGGAAAAAGAAAGGAATTTTTAACAAAAAAATTAAATTCTTAGAATTCATAACAAAATTCTGAATTTTTGTGTTTTTTTTTTGTTTAAATAATTCATAAACTATAAAATTACCACGAATTCTAAAACAAAACCTTCAATTTTTTCAATTTCTGACAAAAATTTCTTCTTAAATAACTTAAATCTTAAAAAACTATAATAAAATTAATAAATTATTTTTAATGAATTATTTTCAAAATTTTTTCTCAATTCAATACAATTTTATTTGAATTTTTCGAAAAATTCAATTATTCTTAAAATTTTATTGAAATTTGTCGAAACAATTCAATTATTTAAAAATTTTTTATAAACTTCTTCGCAATAATTGAATTATTTTCATAAATATTAAAATTCTTTTCAGAATTAATAAAACTTATCTCAGAATTTCAATTATATTTAATATAATTGAATTTTTTGGAAACTGCAATTATTCTTAAAAATTTTATTAAAATTCGTCGAATAAATTCAATTATTTAAATTTTTTTATAAAATTCTTTGCAATAATTCAATTATTTTCATAAATATTAAAATTCTTTTCAGAGATTCAATTATTTTCGTAAATAATAAAATTCTTTTTAGGAATTCAATTATTCTCAGAAATAATAAAACTCATTGTAGAATTTCAATTACATATTTTTAATACAATTTTAATTAAATTCCTTGAAAAATGTAACTACATATTCTAAAAATGTTTATTAAAATTCTTTAAAAGAATTCAATTATTTAAAAATTTGTTAATAAAATTCTTTATAAAAATTAAATTTTAAGAAACATTCAATTATTCAATAAATAATTTAAAAATTTAACAATAATAATAATTAAATATTTAAAATATTCTAAAAAATTTTATTAAAATTCGTCAAAAGAATTCAACAATTTAAAATTTTTTTAATAAAATTCATTATAAGAATTAAATTTTAAAAACCATTTAATTATTGAATAAACAATTTAAAAATTTAACAATAATAATAATTAAATATTTCAAATATTCTAAAAAATTTTATTAAAATTCGTCAAAAGAATTCAACAATTTAAAATTTTTTTAATAAAATTCTTTATAAGAATTAAATTTTAAAAAACATTCAGTTATTCAATAAACAATTTAAAAATTTAACAATAATAATAATTAAATATTTAAAATATTCTAAAAAATTTTATTAAAATTCGTCAAAAGAATTCAACAATTAAAAATTTTTTTAATAAAATTCATTATAAGAATTAAATTTTAAAAAATATTTAATTATTGAATAAACAATTTAAAAATTTAACAATAATAATAATAAAATATTTAAAATTTTATTAAAATTCGTCAAAAGAATTCAACAATTTAAAAATTTTTTAATAAAATTCTTTATAAGAATTAAATTTTAAAAAACATTCAATTATTCAATAAACAATTTAAAAATTTAACAATAATAATGATTAAATATTTAAAAAAGAAATTATTTTCTTTCGAAAATAATATCGAATAATTTGACGATAATTAAAGTTATTCGTAAATAAATTTAAAAGAACATTTTTTTTCAAATAAAATTTTTTCCTTTATGTTTTAAAAGTTCAAAAATTCTCAGTTTCATTTTCAATTAAATTTTCCAATTGACAAATAGTTAATTTTGTATCTAAACTTTTTTTTTGCTTAACGAATTTCTTGCAACTTTTGTAAGTAAATATTTAAATATTTACCGCCAAAATTTAAGTTCCCTGTCTGCAGGGATGAGTAGCTGGGGCAACAGCCAATAGGAGAAGAGTTGCAGTCCTGCAGTCATGTGATACGTGCGTAAGAGTGCAACAGTGTGAATTGTGAAAATGGAAGAGCAACAGTGCAGAGTGCAACTAAATAGAAGTTTAATTATTTAAATTATTTAAATTAGTCTTTACTTTTCTGGTAATATGATTGCAAAAAATGATATAAAACTGTTGTTTGATAGCCAAACTTCGTTTTCGTCATTTAGTGATGTGTCAAACTCAAACAGTGTGAAAAAAGCAAGGAAGGGGATTACGAGTGCAAATACAACCGGTAAGCGGACATCAATGGAAAAGGATAAATTCTCAAGTATTTTATACATAATTTATTTAATAATTAACACCACTCTGATTATTCTGAGCATTCTGAATGTCATTGACATTCTATAAATTTCCCGAAATTTGTTCTTGCGGTTTGCGGTCTGCGACATAACCTCAAATTTTATCTGCGCGCCTACATTGCGCGCGATGGCGATTCTCTCTCGCAAATGTAAACATTATACAACATTATACAAATTCGTTTTCCTGCAGAAATAAGAAAAACAGTTTATAATTAGTGTACATGACTCATCAATTTTACGATACTAAAGCAAACGGAAGTTATTTTTTAAATACTGAACTTTTATATCAGTCAACAACTTTTGTTTTTCGTTTCGTTCGTTTTTTTCCCACCGTGGTTGAAGTTTCTTTCAGTTTCTTTAAAGTGAATAGAACTGAACATAGAGACAGGAGACTATTATTTATCTAAATTCGAAGTGTCAGGAACAATATTTATTAACCCCAAAAAATTATAATATTAGGTCATGGATTCAAAAGGTTGTTAACTGTAAAAATATAGACCGAAATTAAAATAAGTTACATAATTGGTTGGATACTTAAAAAACTTAGAAATAATTATCAGGTAATTATGTATTTCTCGTCGAAAAATATTTAATGTGCAGAAACTGCTAATAATAATAACAATAATAGTAAAATAATTGAATCAATTTAAAAGAAATGGAATAATTTTAAATATTTAGTGATTTAATTGAAAATTTATAATGTTATTTTATAAAAGTTTTTTGGCAAGTAGACAATTTTTCAGAGAAAGTTTATTGCAGCTGAATAAGTCGAGAATGTCTGCAACTTTAGCAACTGACGAGCGCATGGTGAAGGCTGTTAAGAAAATAGTTCCAAATTTAAGTTCCTCGAAGCATAAGGGTCAGGATGGACGAATTGGAATTGTTGGCGGTTCAGTTGAATATACGGGAGCGCCTTATTATGCAGGAATGAGTGCCCTTCGACTTGGTGCTGATTTAGTTCACATATTTTGTACAAAGGAAGCCAGTACGCCGATAAAATGTCTAAGTCCCGATTTGATAGTTCATCCGATTTTGGATCATCAGACTCCGATTAAGGCTATTAAACCATGGTTAGAACGATTGCACGTTATCATTATTGGATGTGGTCTTGGGAGAGATGAGAAAAATATGAAAACAGTCGTCGAGCTCATTGGTGTTTTGTCGTCATATGAAAAAGCCCCTGGTCATTGACGCTGATGGTTTGTTTATCATTGGAATGAAACCGGATCTTTTGAAAGGACTATCCAGGTGTTATTCTCACGCCAAATGCAATGGAATTTAGTCGATTGTTTAAAAGTTTTCTGGATAGATCAATTCAACCGGCGTCGGTACCAAAAGCGGCTGATGTTAAATTTTTGGCTGACTCGATTGGAAAGAATATTGTGATTCTTCACAAGGGGGCGAAGGATATAATTGCTGATGGACACAAGGCGACTGAAACGGTGACTTCTTCTTTGGGTGGATCTGGAAGACGATGTGGAGGACAAGGAGATATTATGGCGGGAATTTTGGCCGTTTTCTGGTGGTGGGCGATTAGTGCCGGACCCAGTGAATGTGCACTTTCACCTCAAATCACTGCTTGCTATGGTGCATCACGAATGACTAGAGAATGTAATTCAGCGACTTTTAAACTCAAACAGAGATCAATGTTAGCTTCCGATATGATTGAACAAATTGAACCCGTTTTTTTGCAAAGATTTTTGAAAACAACGGTCCAAAGTGAGTTATAAGACAAAAAATCATTTGGTATTTATTTTTCGGTATTTCAGGGCTCGAACTAGGTCCGTAAATTCCGTAAAAGTCCGTTTTTTTAAAAAAAGGTTCGCAATGTCCATAATTTTATTGAGAAAAAATGAAAATTGTGCAAATTGTACGATATAATTTGGAGAATTTTAGAGAAATTACAAATGATTGCAGGAATTCAATTATTTTCAAAAGTAATAAAATTTTACACAATAATTCAATTATGTTCAAAAATAAAATAAAATTCTTGTCAAAATTTCTCATTTTTTTAAAAAATAATTAAATTCTTTTCTGAAATCCAATTATTTTCAAAAATTTTAATAAAATTCTTCGCAAAAATTTCAATTATTTTTAGAAATAATTAAATTCTTCTCCGAAAATCAATTGTTTTCAAAAATTTTAATAAAATGCTTGGCAAAATTTCAATTATTTTTAAAAATTTCTCTCAATCAATGATTTTCAATATTTACTATTATAATTAAAATTGTCCAAAAGAATTCAATTATGTAAAAAAAAATTTAATTAAAATTTTACGCAAAACCTTTCATTAATTTTCTAAAATAATCAAAATTTCACAGGAATTCAATTTTTTTTGTTAATTTCTTCTCAATCATTTCAATTATTTTCATAAATAATAAAAATCATTGCAGAATTTAATGTATTTTTAATACAATTTCAATCAAACTCCTCAAAAAATGTAATTATTCTCAAACATTTTATTAAAATTCGCCAAAAGAATTTAATTATTTAAAAATTTATGAATAAAATTCTTTATGAGAATTCAATTTTAAGAAATATGCAATTATTCAATAAATTGTTTTATTTGTATTTAAATAATTGAATTCTAGTAGAATTTTCTTAAAAAAATTTATTTAAATTTAATTTCAGTTAAAATTTTAGATTATAATTGAATATTAAAAGCAATAGAGTGTGAATTTTTAAAATAATTAAATTTTTAAAAAGGTTTCAAATTAAAATCTTTGAAACTCTGAATTTTTCCTATTTTTAACTAACAATTCTGTGGCATTAATTATTTTGAGAAAGTTTAATTGTATCTGTGTGATATTTTATTAAATTTTTTTTTTTAAATAACTGAATTCCCAAAAAGCATTTTATTATTTATGAAAATAATTGAATTCTTGCAAAAGATTATTGTTATTTAAGAATATAATTGAATTTTGCAAAGAATTTTATTAGAATGTCTCAAAATAATTGAATTCTTCCAAAGAATTTAAAAAAAAACATTTTTTTAAATGATTGAATTTTTCGAGGAATTGAATTTAAATTTTTAAGAATAATTAAATTTCTCTATCAATTTATGGAAAATTGTATTAAAAATAATTGAAATCCTGCGAACAATTTTATTATTAATGAAAATAATTAAATAGTTGCTAAGAATTTTTTTTAAAATTTTCAAAAATAATTGAATTCCTCAGACGAATTTTGCTATTTATGAAAATAATTGAATTATTGCCAGAAATTTTATTAAAATGTTTTAAAAAAATTGAATTTCTATATTGAAGTTGAAATATAATGAAAATTTTATTTTAATATAATTGTATTCTTGTGGAAAAGTTTATTTGTAAAAATAATTGAATTTTTTCGAATAATTAATTTAAAATTGTATTAAAAAGAGTTGAAATTCTTCGATGAGATTTATTATTTTTTAAAATAATTGAATTCTGGTAGAATTTTATTATAAAAATTGATTTAGAAATGGATTTCAGTTAAAATTTTAATGAATTAATTTTTTTTTTGAGAAAGTTTAATTACGGATTTTTAAAAAAAAATTATTTCAAGTTTTTATTTTCTAATATATATTTAATTGAAGAATTTACGAATAATTGAAATTTCGTAAAATTGAATATTTTAAACAAATGGATTTGAAAATTTTTAATGAACTTTTTTGAAAATTATGAAAAATAATCGATTTAAAGAAGAATTTTAGTTAAAAATACGAAAAAAATTTAATTTTTGGAAAAGTTACAAATTATTGCAAAAATTCAATTATTCTCAAGAGTAATAAAATTCTTCTTAGGGATTCAATTATTTTCACAAATAATGAAACTCATCGCAGAATTTCAATTATTTTTAATAGAATTTTAGTCGAATTCCTCCAAAAATGTAATTATTCTTGAAAAATTTATTAAAATTCGTCAAAAGAATTCAATTATTTAAAAATTTATTGATAAAATTCTTTTAATTTTTGAATAGAATTTTAAGAAACATTCAATTATTCAATAAATTATTTATTTTTTGTATTTAAATAATTCAATTCTCGTAGAATTTTCTAATAAAAATTGATTAAAAAATTAATTTTAGTTAAAATTTTAGATAATAATTGAATATTCAAAGCATTATTGCGTGAATTTTTAGAAATAATTGAATTTTGAAATTAATTTTTTTGAAAAATAATTGAAATTTCGTAAAATTGAATATTGTAAACAAATGGATTTGAAAATTGCCAAAGAACTTTTGCGAAAATTATTAAAAATAATCGATTTAAAGAAGAGTTTTAGTTAGAAATTCTTGAAAATAATAATTGAATTGGTAATGATTTTATCACTCAGACATCTTTTATTATAAAACATGAAGAAATCGATCGCTCCGAGTCGAATCACTCCGAACTCGGATTTATCGATATCTTCATGTTTTATTGTTATGAAAAATTTAATTTCTAGTTTTAAGTAAAATGTTCTCTTATTTGACTTGAATTGATTATAATTTTGTCGGTAATTTGGTCCGTAATTTTTCATTTTTGATCCGTAAAGTCCGTATTTTTAAATACTGTCACTGGTTCGAGCCCTGGTATTTTCTAAATTCAACTTTTTTTTTATACTAATTTTGGTGTTTGAATTTAAATATAGGATTATAACACCTAGAACTACGTCTTTTTCGAGAAGAACTAGAACTAGAAGCAATGACGTATAAATTAAGATAAATTTTCAAAAAAAAAAAGAAAAATCGCCAAAATATTTTTGTACAAATTTTGAATTCTGAAAATATAATTAAATACTAGGAAAAATAATAAACAACTCTTTATGTCAAAACGGTAAATATTTTTATACTTATGTTTCTTACGTCAGTCGAATTCATATAAGCATATTTTTTTTTAAATTCTTAAGCGAGACTAGTGTACATCGTCAGTGGAAGCGAATTTGTATAATGTTATGCTCTTTTATTAAATTTATAAATTCATCACGTTGATTAAAAATCTATTATCTAAATTCTTAAAATTAAGTAAATAAATAAATTTCCATTAAAAACTCTCTGAACTATTGACATATACGATAACAAACAAAATCCTAAAATAATATAAGTTTTTCATTGTAATAAAATAATTTCTTTCTATAGAATGTTTGTGCAAAATATTTTCCACAGATTATTAACAATACATTTTTTTATATATTTTTTTTTTTGTTCTTTTCTTTTCATTTTTTATAAAAATCGAATATTTGACTGAATTGATTACTTTATGGAAAATTTGTTTAAAATAAATATCAGTTCAGTCAAAAATTTAATGTACATAATTACCATATATATAGCAAATTGCTTGAATACTGTTTCCCTAAATTTATTATTTTACTAAAATTATTTAAAAACTAAAATGGATTTTGTTGTGCATAAAAGCGATTGTATAGATTTAAAAATAAATAAAATTAACGTTTAGTAATAAAAAATAAATTTAAATACGTCATTAAAAATATTGAAACTATTATTTCTATGTGTGACGAAAAAAAAAAGATAAATTTGATCATAATGTTTAAAATTAGATTCCTTTGCTGCATAACAAAGTCCAACTTTTTTTAAATACTAGGAGTAGAATGTTAATACTGAAGTGTGGTTCCCTCTTATCAGTAACGTGGGTGGCATGTCCCTCGTGAGTGCTTCTAGCCATGCCATGTACAATGGAGCAGAAACTGCACCTTTTCTTGGCATTGGCAATGACCTAAATCGAAAATTTATAGTTTTTATTGAGTCGAAAAAGAAAAATTAAATTATTTTCAATTTTTCAGTTACAAACGAATCACTTACATTACGACTAAAGTCGATTGACTCGAGTTTTCTAGAAGGAGTTCTCGTAGTCTTAATTGCCGATGGGTTTTGTCCCTTAAACTCTGAAGTTCCTCGTTGGTGACAATGCAGTCTAAAAAAATATTATTAAATCAGATTATCCCATAATACTATTTTCAAAAACTTATTTCAGACTTTACACTAGATAATTAATTAAAATTTTTAAATAATTCATTTATTTCGACTATAATTTTATTTTATTTCAATTATTTACAAATAATTGAATTCCTGAGAAATTTTTATTATCATAAAAATAATTTTTACAAAAATTTTTTTTAAATAATTGAATTCTGTTTGGAAATTTTTTTGAAAATAGATATTAAAAATCATTGATGTGCGAAAAGTTTTTAAAAATAATTAAATTTTACAAAGAATTCTATTAAAATTTTTGACAATAATTGAATGTTTGTCTGGTATTTTATTAAACTTTTTTAAAAAAATTTGAATTCCCAAAAAACATTAATTTATTATTTATGAAAATAATTGAATTCTTGCCAACGATTTTATTAGAATTTTTAAAAATAATTTAATTTACAAGAAGAAATTGATAACTTTTCAAAGTAATTGAATTCTCGCGAAGAATTATTTATGTAAACAATTGAATTCCTGTGAAAAATTCTAATATTTTGATAAATAATTGACTTCTTTCAAAGAATTTAAAAAAATATTTTTTAAATAATTGATTTTTTCGAGGAATTGAAATTAAATTTTTAAAAATAATTGAAATCCTGCGATGAATTTTATTTTCTATGGAAATAATTGAATAGTTGCTAAGAATTTTATTACAATTTTCAAAAAGAATTGAATTCCTATGAAAGAATTTTGTTATTTTTGAAAATAATTGAATTCTTCATAAGAATTTTATAAACATTATTTTAAATAATTAATTTTTTCGAAATATAATAAATATAATGGAAATTTTATTTTAAATGTAATTGAATTCTTGTGGAAAAGTTTGTTTATGAAAATAATTGAATTTTTTCGATAAATTAAATTTAAATAGTATTAAAAGTAATTGAAATTCTTCAATGAGTTTTATTATTTATGAAAATGAATGAATTCTTGTTAAAAATTTTATTAGAATTTTTTTAAATAATTGAAATCCTGTAAAAAATTCTAATATTTTTGTAAATAATTGATTTTTTCAAGGAATTGAATTTAAATTTTTAAAAATAATTAATATTCTCGAGCAATTCCTGTAAAATTGTATTAAAAATAATTGAAATCCTGCGATGAATTTCATTATTTATGAAAATAATTGATTAGTTGCTAAGGATTTTATTACAATTTTCAAAAATAATTGAATTCCTGAGAAGAATTTTATTATTTATGAAAATAATTGAATTATTGCGAAAAATTTTATTAAAATGTTTAAAAAAAATTGAATTTCTATAAAAGAATTTTGTTATTTTTGAAAATAATTGAATTCTTCATAAGAATTTTATAAACATTATTTTAAATAATTAAATTTTTCGAAACATAATAAATATAATGAAAATTTTATTTTAAATATAATTGAATTCTTGTGGAAGAGTTTATTTGTGAAAATAATTGAATTTTTCGATAAGTTAAATTTAAATAGTATTAAAAGTAATTGAAATTCTTCAATGAGTTTTATTATTTATGAAAATAATTGAATTCTTACGAAAAATTTTATTAGAATTTTTTTAAATAATTTAAATCCTGTAAAAAATTCTAATATTTTTGTAAATAATTGAATTTTTAAAAAGAATTTGAATAAAATATTTTTAAAAATAATTTAAAATAATTGAAATTAATTGATTTTTTCGAAGAACTGAAATTAAATTTTTAAGAATAATTACATTTTTTGATCAATTTCTGTAAAATTGTATTAAAAATAATTTAAAATCATGCGATGAATTTTATTATTCATGAAAATAATTAATTTAATAGTTGTTAAGAATTTTATTAAAATAAAAAATTGTCAAAAATAATTGAATTCCTGAGAAGAATTTTATTATTTATGAAAATAATTGAATTCTTGCTTAGAATTATATCAATTTTTTTTTAAATAATTGTATTTCCATGAAAAATGTTATTATTAGTGAAAGTATTTAAATTAATGAAGAATTGTGAAGAATTGTATAAATAATTGATTTTCTTCTAATTTTTTTTTTAAACGCTATTTTGAATTAATTGAATTCCTGTGGAAATTTTATTATTTATGAAAATAATTGAATTTTGTAAAGAAATCTATCAATTCTTTTGTTAAACATTGAATTCTTTTGCGAAATTTGATGTAAATATACTAGATAATGAAAAGAATTGAATTTCGAATACTTTTTGAAAGTAATTGAATCGTTTTAAAGAATTTGATTATAATTTTTGAGAATAGTGTTTTGAGTTCTAGTATTAGCGAGTAAAGTAGTGAAAATTAAAAAAAAAAACAGAAATAGTAGCTTTTAGTGGTTGAAATCTTAAAAAAATACCCAAATAGCAGCATAACGTAAAAAAAGTAGTAAATAGTAGGTTTTAGTAAATGACTTTACCTGTCGATTCAGATCCATTTTTAGTAAAATCCGATATGAGTTTGTCGAAAAATTCCTGCGTTGATTTTTGAGGTTGAATACTAATGTCGTCAACCATTTTAAGACTTGTGTACTTTATTCGAAATTTCGCCATTATTTCTGCCATTCTGCGAAAGAGAATTTAATTAAGTCTTTTAAATATTTTCTTTTATATGAATGTGTATAATTTATAAATTTATTTTTATAAACTCACTCTTTTTCCTGGGCTCCAATTTCCTGTTTGTGATTAGCAAGGGCAAATATTCTCATTTTACAATGCTCCCAATGTGATCTGGTACTAATTATATAGGGAAGAAGAATCGTCAAACCTATATTATAATTATTTATATTATTATAAATTTATAAATATTAGTTATTTATAGTAATTATATTAGTTATTATAATTTTTTTTTCACAAAGTTGAGTAAATCAGTAAGATAGCTTTACCTCCATCGTCATAAAGCCACCAAACGTCGATTATTCCATTTTTATGTTTTTTCTGAAAGACTGTCAAATATTCCGGCACAACACTCATTCCATTTCGTCTAAAAAGAGAATTTAAATACATAAAGTGACTTATATATTCATAAATATAAATAATATTCTTAGAAATTATTTACAATAATAATTTTTCAGCAGCATGTTTCTTTTTGTGCTTCAACTGTTCGTGTGCGCTCCAATTTACCGGAGAATCCCTAATAACTGAGGACATTTCTGTACATGGATAGTTGTAGCCTGGAAAATTATTTCGAGAATAAATTTATATAAAAGCCGGATAAATTTTTTAATTTAACCAAGTACGTTGCTCTATTTATAAAAATGTTTTAGTGTTTAGTCATACCTATCGTTGGAACGCTCTGAACTCGCGGAATTCCTGTACTCATACTTAAATCACTATCCGCGTGCATGAGGGTATTTCCAGCTAGATCATAACTGCTTTGCGCCAAAGTTCCATGATCATCTTCTGACACTCCGTTTGCATTGCCAGCGCAATCTAAACCTTCCGATATCCTCAATATAGCAACTGCTAGTTTGTGATCAAAGGCATTGCTGAAAGAAATCATCAAAATTCCTCACTTTCCCTGATTTACATATATATACAAAATTTTCATTTTTTTCCTCACCCTAAAGAATATTTTGATTCACTTTAAAAGTTTTCAAATTCAAACCTTTTTGAAATTCAACAACTTTTAAAAATATTATAATTATTATAAAACATGAAGATATCGATCACTCCGAGTCTTCGACTCGGAGCAATCGATATCTTCATGTTTTCTAATAATTAAAGATGACCGACTGACAAAATCATTATTCAGGGTGTCTACTAACTGGGAAATCCGGAAAAACCGGGACACAGCCAGGAATTTAATTTGACTGGAAAAAACCGAGAATAAGCCAGGAATCTTATGCCAAACCGGGAATTTTTTCACCAAAATAAAAATAATTTTTTTATTTTAATTGGTTTTTAAAAAATCGCTTTTTATTTCCATTTTTCATAGATATTTACACTGTTCTCTAAATTTGAATTGGTTAAAAATAATTAGATAGTAAAAAATCAGTCACTGATTCAAATATAGTATTTAAATAAATTTTCAAAAAATTGTCGAATTAATAGAAATTTTGTGAAATTCAACTGAAAATAAATAAAATAATTAAATTTGTTAAAGAATTTCATTAAAAACTTTTTAACAAATCGAATTTTCAAAGTATTTTTATTTAAAAATTGATAAATAATAGAATTTTATAAAGAGTCACATTCTAATGTATTCATGTTTCTTAGTGGGAAGAATAAGAAATAAAATTTTTATTAGTTAATTTTAAAAAATCACTCTTAAAATTTTTTAATAAAATTGAATTCTCGCAAAGTTTTTTTAAAAATTCTGAAAAATAAGATTTTTGAAATTTTTCAATTCTATTGTTTCAAAATAATTGAATTTTTATAAACAAATAATTGAAATAAAATTCTTATGAAGAATTCAATTCTTTGCAAAAAATAACAAATTTTTTTGACAGAAATTCAATTCTTTTTAAACATTTTAATAAAATTTTTAGCAATAATTTAATTATTTTTATAAATAATAAAATTCTTCTGAGGAATTCAATTATTATTGAAAATTTTAATAAAATTCATCCCAGGATTTCAAATATTTTTAAAACATAATTTTTATAAACGAATAATTGAAATTTTTTTTATATTCTATTAAAAATAATTAAATTCTTTTAAAGAATTTTATTTAAATTTTTCTTAAATAATCAAGGGAAGTTAGTCACCGTAATTATAATTTTATTTTTAAAAATTTCTTCGCAATATGTTCAATTATTTTCATAAATAGTTAAAGTCATTGCAGAATTTCAATTATTCTTAATACAATTTTAATGGAATTCCTCGAAAAATGTAATTATTCTTAAAAATTTTATTAAAATTCGTCGAAAGAATTCAATTATTTCTGGAAACTGTAAAAAAAATTCTTATCAAGAATTCAATTATTTCCGTAAATAGCAAAATTCTTTAGATTTTCTAAAATTTTTTTAATATTATTTTTAAAAAATATTCTTCACAAAAATTCAATTATTTTCATAAATTCTTAAAAATTTTATTAAAATTCGTCGAAAGAATTCAATTATTTCTAGAAATTGAAAAAAAATATTCTCAAGAATTCAATTATTTCCATAAATATAGCAAAATTATTTCGATTTACTAAATTTTTTTGAATATTATTTATAAAAAATATTCTTTATAAATAGTAAAATTTTTCTCCGAAATTCAATTATTTTTAATCGAATTCCTCGAAAAATGTAATTATTCTTAAAAATTTTATTAAAATTCGTCGAAAGAAAGAATTCAATTATTTCGAGAAACTGTAAAAAAATTCTTCTCGAGAATTCAATTATTTCCATAAATAGCAAAATTCTTCAGATTTACTAAATTCTTTTGAATATTATTTTTAAAAAATATTCTTTACAAGAATTCAATTATTTTCATAAATTTTTAAAAATTTTATTAAAATTCGTAGAAAAAATTCAATTATTTCTAGAAAAATTGAAAAAAACATCTTCTCGAGAATTCAATAATTTCCATAAATAGCAAAATTTTTCAGATTTACTAAATTCTTTTGAATATTATTTTTAAAAAAAAATTTTCACAAGAATTCAATTATTTTCATAAATTTCTATAAAATTCTAAAAAATATATCAATTATTTTCGAAAGTAATAAAATTCTTCGCAGAAATTCAATTATGTTTACAAATTTTTTTAAATTCTCCACAGAATTTCAAATATCTTTATAAATAATTAAATTGTTCTCCACAATTCAATTATTTTCAAAAATTTTAATAAAATTCTACGCAAACATTTAATTATTTTCATAAATAATAACATTCTTTTGAAGGATTCAATTACTTTTATAAATAGTAAAATTCTTTGCAGAAATTCAATTAGTATCAATACATTTTAATAAACTTGAATTAATCAAATTTTCGATTATAATTATATGAACAGACAAGATTATTTAAAACAATTGAAAAAATTCTTTGTTTAATTCAACTATTTTCCAAATTTTTAATTAAAATTATTAAAAAAACATTATTTTCAAAAAATTCAAAGAAACTCGTCAAAAAAATTTAATTATTCATAAAAAATCTACAGATTTATTTATGTTCGATATGTTCGATATCAAATAAATCTAAATTTGATGAAAAAAAAAACAGGGAAAAATTAGGCCAAAGCCGGGAAAAACCAGGAATTTTGCTAAACGAAAATAGTAGACAACCTGATATTATTTTATATTATAAGAATATTGTTACTCTAACTCTTTTAAAAACAAACAAACAAAAATTCAAGAATTCCAAACCAAAAAATCCAAAGTAAATGAAATTCAAAAAAGTAAAAAAACGCATTAATTTCACTTTGCACTTATTTTTTGTCTGACCAAATAGTCCAAAGAAATTAAAAATCCATTGAAAAAAATTGAGATATAAAAATTTAAATGGTTGCCTTGAATAAAATTGCCCTTTTTTTGAGTTGCTCATTTCGATGACTTTGAATTGGATGTAGGAAAACTTATTATTTTAAATTTCTGAAAATAATTAAATTAATCGAGTAATTTAATTGGAATTATATTGAAAAAAATAATTGAATTTTTGGCAAGAATTTTATCAAAATTTTTGAAATTTTTTTATTTATGAAAAAAATTGAATTTTTGTCAAGAATTTTTTTTATTTATGAAAATAATTGAATTTTTGGGAAGAATTTTTTTATTTACGAAAATAATTGAATTTTTGGGAAGAATTTTTTTTATTTACGAAAATAATTGAATTTTTGGGAAGAATTTTTTTTATTTACGAAAATAATTGAATTTTTGGAAAGAATTTTTTTTATTTACGAAAATAATTGAATGTTCGTGAAGAATTTTTTTTATTTACGAAAATAATTGAATTTTTGGGAAGAATTTTTTTTATTTACGAAAATAATTGAATTTTTGGAAAGAATTTTTTTTATTTACGAAAATAATTGAATTTTCGTGAAGAATTTTTTTTATTTACGAAAATAATTGAATTTTTGTCAAGAATTTTTTTTATTTATGAAAATAATTGAATTTTTGGGAAGAATTCTTTTTATTTACGAAAATAATTGAATTTTTGGAAAGAATTTTTTTTATTTACGAAAATAATTGAATTTTCGTGAAGAATTTTTTTTATTTACGAAAATAATTGAATTTTTGTCAAGAATTTTTTTTATTTATGAAAATAATTGAATTTTTGGGAAGAATTCTTTTTATTTACGAAAATAATTGAATTTTTGGAAAGAATTTTTTTTATTTACGAAAATAATTGAATGTTCGTGAAGAATTTTTTTTATTTACGAAAATAATTGAATTTTTGGGAAGAATTTTTTTTATTTACGAAAATAATTGAATTTTTGGAAAGAATTTTTTTTATTTACGAAAATAATTGAATTTTCGTGAAGAATTTTTTTTATTTACGAAAATAATTGAATTTTTGTCAAGAATTTTTTTTATTTATGAAAATAATTGAATTTTTGGGAAGAATTCTTTTTATTTACGAAAATAATTGAATTTTTGGAAAGAATTTTTTTTATTTACGAAAATAATTGAATTTTCGTGAAGAATTTTTTTTATTTACGAAAATAATTGAATTTTTGGGAAGAATTTTTTTTATTTATGAAAATAATTGAATTTTTCTGAAGAATTTTTTTATTTATGTAAATAATTAAAATCCTGCGATTTTAACATTAACATATTATAAAATTTCGATTTTATAGTGTAAAAAGTAAAAACGTGACTTTTTCATATGATTCATTATTTATTTTGGATATTTTTATTTATTTTAGATTTTTTTGACTTTGTAGACATTTTTATTTTTGATTTTTTGTACGTTGGACTTTTTTTTCTTAGATTTTTCGATCTGGACTTTTTGGATTTGATTTTTTGTCTTGTAATCAATTTTTTCCAGTACTTTTAATAATAATCCCCGACTTTTTCTTGACTCTCCTGAATTCTCTGCATTATGGTAAACCTGAATTAACTACAATAATAATATCAATAAATATCATCTTACTGAAGAACGTTGAAGTATTCTTGAAGTTCTCTATTGTTGCATGTCGCCCAGTGGGTCTTGTAGCCCATAAGTACCACATTTGGAGCCAATTTTCCAACTCCTGTGGCTTGCATTAAGGCAGACGCCCCCATTTCTAAACTGAGTTCCTCCACAATGTGGTAAAAAGCTTTTATTCGATGTCTTTGGAGCCAAGAATATCCAGTTCTCAAATGATTCGTGCGCACTCGATAAGAAAGACGAGTCTGTAAAAGTAGAGTCAAAAACACAATTTTAGAAAAATTTTTTTCAACTTCAACATAATTATAATATAATACCTAATATTAAAATTTATCGTGAGATATTTTTCATAGACGAATTCTTTCCAAGTAATTATATTTATGAAATATTTAATCATACCGGATAAACTTCCCCACATATAAGTAATGAATTATTCTTAGTGATGAGATTTGCAAGATGAAGTAAAGCTGGCCTTGTATTTGGTGATCCTGTAAGCGCCAGAATTTGGGGTGCATAATTTTTCACGTGTTCATCCATTGAATTCAGTCTAAAATCAAATAAAACATTAATCTAATTAATCATTCTATTCGTGGATGAAATATTTTTTTTACATTCTCTTTGCTTTTTTTTAATAAATCAATAATGAATTATTATGCAGTATAATTAAATACTAATGAATTATTGTGTAAAGTAATTAAGTAGAAATATAATACTTGTAAGCAATTGAAAGCGCCGTCTTGTACGTTTGCGCTTGTGTGCTGCTTCCCCAATTGACATCTGGCTTTCGATAAACGACAATGAGATAAAGCGCGAAAATAATCACGAACGTAATTAGTGATGTTGCCCAGTCAATTAGAAACATAATTGACACGCACAAAATGAATCCCATTAATGAGAGCCATGTGTTGTAATACTAATTAACAAACAAACAAGCAAAAATTTTTATCAGTATAATCATTAGAAATCTTTTGGTTGGTTTCAATGTACATTAATTCAAGGTGGACACATGTCAGTAAAATCAGGGAAATGTCAGGGAAACAAATTTTTTCTCAGGGAAATTAAAAAAATTGAGACTTTTTTTGACTTATTTTCAAAAATTGCTATTATTTCGACTTTTCTTCCAAACATTGCAACAAAATATACTAAAATTTTTAGTAAAAAAGTGCAACTTATTTTGATTTTTTATAATGCGAAAAATATCTAAACAAATCTTTCAAAAATTGTTTTTGAATCATTTTTTATCATTCTAAAATTTTTCAAATATATCTATATAATAAAATCTTTTTGAATAGTTGAAATTTTATCAAATTTAATTGAAAATAATTACATTTTTTTTTAAGTATTTTGTTACAATTTTTGAAAATAATCTTTTGAAGAATTTTAATTGCAAACTTTGAAAATAATTTAATTCTCGAAAATTTTAATGAAAAATCTTAAAAGGAAAATTTAAAAATGAAAATTAATGAAAATTAGTTTCTAATTTTTTAAAATTCAATTTTTTTGATAATTGAATCAGGCATAAAAAATTTTAATGAAAAATCTTTAAAAGTAAATTTAAAAATAAAAATTAATGAAACTTAGCTTCTAATTCTTTAAAATTCAATATTTTCAGTATTTTTAATTACATATTCGAACAATGTAAATAAAAAATGAATGAAAATTTACTTTTTGGACTTATTAAAATTTTTAACAAATTATGGTCCGTCCTGTTTATAATTTAAAATTTTTAAAAATTTGATCATTTTTATTTATATTTTTCAAAAATTCATTTATTTAAAAAAAATTACCAAATTTCAATTATTTTTCATAAATTTTACCAAATTTCAATTATTTTTGAAAGATTTTATCAAATTTTAATTATTTTAAAAATATTTTATCAAATTTCAATTATTCTTCAAAGATTTTACCAAATTTCAATTATTTTTAAAAAGTTTTAATAAATTTCAATCATTTCTGAAATATTTTATCAAATTTCAATTATTTTTCGAAGATTTTAACAAATTTCAATAATTTCTGAAATATTTTATCAAATTTCAATTATTTTTCATAAATTTTATCAAAATTCAATTATTTTTTAAGGATTTTACGAAATTTTAATTATTTTTTAAATATTTTACAAAATTTCAATTATTTTAAAAAAATTTTACCAAATTTTAATTATTTTTGAAATATTTTACTAAATTTCAATTATTTTTCAAAGATTTGAACAAATATTCATTATTTTTGAAATATTTTATCAAATTTTAATTATTTTTCAAAGTATTAATCAAATTTCAATTATTTTTTCAAAAATTTTAACTCAATTATTTTTAAATTTCAAATATCTTTATAAATAATTAAATTGTTCTCCACAACTAAATTATTTTTAAAAACTTTAATAAAATTTTTCGAAAACATTTAATTATTTTCAAAAATAATAATAACATTCTTTTTAAGGATTTAATTACTTTTATAAATATGTAGTAAAATTCTTTGCAGAAATTCAATTAGTATCAATACATTTTTATAAAATTGAATTAATCAAATTTTCAAATTACAATTATGAACAGACAAGATTATTTTAAAAAATTGAAAACATTCTTTATTTAATTCAATTATTTTGAAAATTTTCAATTAAAATTATTAAAAAAAAACATTATTTTCAAAAAATTTAAAGAAACTTGTCAAAAGAATTTAATTATTCATAAAAAATCAAATTTTAACAAATTTTCAATTATTTTAAAAATATTTTATCAAATTCTAATTTTTTTTTAAATATTTGATCAGATTTCCATTATTTTTCAAAGATTTTACCAAAATTAAATTATTTTTCAAACATTTTAACAAATTTCAAATATTTTTGAAATATTGTATCAAATTACAATTATTTTTCAAAGATTTTACCAAATTTCAATTTTTTTCTAAAAATTTTAATAAATTTCTATAATTTTTGAAAAATTAAATTAAAATATTTTTAAAAAATTGATTATCAGAATTGTTTTATTAATAATTTTTTAATATTTAATTATCTTTGAACAATGTAAATAAAAATTTATGAAAATTTTTCTGTTCAAAAATTTAATAACTTTAGGAAAAATTATGAAGAGTTGCAATTATTATAAAAAATTGAATTTTTTTATTTAAATAATTGAATTCTAGAAGAACTTAAATTATTAATAATAAAAATAATACTAATAATAATAAGTTAAATTAATTAATTCAGAGATGAAATTTAGTTGAAAATTGTAGAAAATAATCAAATTCAGGAAGGGTTATAATTGTAATTGTTAGAAATTATTAAAATTCATAAATTTTACTCATTTCCCGTAAACATTCATATTTTCCTGTAAAAAGAATTTTGTCAGAGTGTCAGAGAGAGTAATTTTAATGTCAGTAAATTGTCAGGGAAATGTCAGGGAAATTGATAAACTGAAACTTGTGACCACCCTAAATTAATGTAATACTAAAGCGATTTAGATTCGTGATCTAAAATACACATGTAGTCGAAAACTTACTATAAAGGATCGATTTAGAATCGTGATTCTGATTAATGGAAAACTAATGGAAATGAAAAGTAGAATTTGATCTTTGTTGTCTTTAAATCTAAAAAAAATCGTGGGTGTTTTATTGATTTTTCGATAGCTAGTTTTTTGCTACTTTTTTAAAATTAATTATCGAGTACGAAGCCTTATTTTAAACAAACAGAAACAGAATAGTGATAAAAGGTACTTCAGGTACTTCCGTGTAGAAATTATGTCATGGCTCTAATCAGGGCCAAGTCCGGCCAGATCTGGCCCCGATCTGGGAAGGTGTTTCATGCCATATTATGGTCAAAATATGTCAATTTCTACACGAGGGGTAAAATGTTGAAAAATCTTGAGAAACATTTGTGGAAAGTTTTTGAAAAATAATAAGTTGATAAGGTCTTATTCGCGCAGAATGATTGATACAAACCTTGAATGTTGGACGCCAACCCAAGGGACGAACGAGGGCGGCGTGGAATGTACAAAAATTGATGAGGGCATAAGATGCGAGGTAGAAGTTTGAAATAAGTGGTGCCACCAAGTTCAAATTTGCTGAAAATTTAAATATTTCAACATTTAGAAGAAGCTTTCCTTATTATCATTAATATTCTAATATAAAGATGTTCCTGAAGTTAGCGTCGACTCTCAGCGTCAAAAGCTATTATTTAGGGTTCGATTTCGTGGAAAAAAAAAATTGTTTTTGATGCTTAGCGACAGCGTCGACGCTAACTTTAGGGAGATAAAGAAATTAATTCACCTATTAAGACGAAGAGAACGGCTACAAGAAAAGTTAGCACATAGCCTCTGTAGGGCTCTCCGGATTTTCCATATCCTTTACTAAAAAATATCAAACCAGGGTAGATTTTATCTTGACCGAGAGCTTGTATCAAGCGAGGAACGGATAGTAGATTCGTTAAGGCCGTGGAGAGTGTCGCTGCGAAACAACCAGCGTAAATAAACGGTCCCCAAACTGACATAAGTTGCATTATCTGAAAATAAGAAGCATTAAACCTCTAAACCGCAAAAAGGCATTATTCAATTTCAATTATTCAATAAAATTTTCTTAAAAATGTCTTACCGAATAATCATTGTGAAGACCATATTTTATACATTCAACACCTGCAACGCACTCCACTATCGTATTGTTTGCAACAATACCACTGGCAACTCTCGAAGCAGCCCCTCCGGCGAAAAGAACGAATGTCACATAACTAATCATTGATATTAATAGGGCTAGGAGTGTGCCAGTAGGGATGCTGCTCGCCGGATCTTTCAGATCCCCGGAAATATTAGCACCTGCTTGAATCCCAGTGACTGACGGAAAGAAAATGGAAAAAATAGAGAAGAAAGTCTGATTCACGTTCTCAGAGTATCGATAATCCGGTCCCCAATTATCCATAAAAGTTTTACCTATTCAATTTGAAAATAACAACATTTCATTAAGCTTCATTCATTGACATAATGATCTTGACAAAATTATCATAAAAAGAACATGTGTAATTCACGAGATTGTGCGAAATATCTGAGGCGAAATCTTGGAAAATGAATATACGTATCATGGTTCATATATATTTATAGATCAAATATATATACTCAGGGTGGGAGTTCCAATCGCAGGCTCAAGAGAGGAATTGCTTTTGTTTGTTTATCGAAGAAAAGTAAATTATAAATACGAAAAAGAGGGGAAACATTGCTAATAGTTTTTATGACTTGGCAAAAAAAAAGTCTTATTTTCCTCTCAAATATTTTTCTTCTCCCAGTATGATAGAATATTTCCTATTCCAAAAATAATACATTTCAATAGATTGAATAATAATAATAATAATAATAATACTTTTTACTAACTTGAAAATCCTGCAAATCCTTGAGATTTTTGTTGCAATGTTGATGGACCAATTAAAGACCCAATGAGAAAGTCGAAAATTGCCGCTGTAATGATGGCGATAAGAAAATTCTGCGCCTAATTAAATAAGGGTTCTTTAATTATTTTATTTTTATATGATTCTCAAGAGCTCACAGTAAATCGTGAGGTATTAAAAAATGTTGCAGATTAAATTAACACCAAAAAAGATTAAAATAATCAATATTTTATTTTTTACAATGAATGAAATTTTAGTTCATTACATTTTTTTATAACTATAAAACATGAAGATATCGATAACTCCGAGTCTTCGACTTGGAGTAATCAATTTCTTCATATTTTATAATAATTAAAGATGACCAAGTAATAAAATCATTATTTTATATTACAAAAACTTCTTCAAAATTATTTTCATTACTTCAATTGAATTATTATTTTCAAAAATTTTTAACTACAATTTTACTTTATCAATTATTTTTAATAATTATCGAAAAAGTTCTTTGGCAATTTTCAAATTAATTTGTTTACAATATTCAATTTCACGAAATTTCAATTATTCCTAAATTCTTTAATTAAATGCATATTAGAAAATAAAACCTTCAAATAATATAAAAGAAAATTCAATTAAACTTTTTCAAAAAAATTAATTTCAAAATTCAATTATTTCTAAAAATTCACGCTCTATTGCTTTTAAGGGCATCCGGGAAAAATCAAGCCCAAAAAGTGTTTTCCCGCGTGTCGTCTCACTCCTAAATAATTAGAGATATTTACTTTTGATTTATCATGATAATTAGGGTAATTCATGATGATAACGAATATTCTCGAAATTTACAAGTAATTTTTGAAATAAATATTGAAAAACGAAATTACAAAAGTTGGATTTTGGGCGAAAGTGAGAGACAATATGGCGGCGAGCACACAGACAAGTGGATCTATGTGTCAGTGGTCAAGGAGGTGGCGCCAATTCTCGGAAGTGGTCGCGAGTTGAACTGAGGGAAATGTATTAACCTCAAATTACTCCACTTTCAATCGTTAATAAAATAATTTCCTCGCAAAATTATTGCAAAAAACGGAGAGGGCCGCTCCTCGGAGAGTCTTCCTCTATCACCCCTCCAAATATGAACCCGAAATATTTTATCCTCTCAAAATGAGACGTCTATACTGAACCGTAAAAATCCCCCTTTTTCCGTATATTTAAACAATTTTTTTCAATAATTATTTATCAAAATTTCTCTAAATTCCGAGAGGACCGCTGGTCCCAGAGCATTTCTCTATATTTACCAAAAATTCCCGACTCAAAATATTCTTTTCTTTTTAAATGAGACGTCTATCACGAAACCAGTATTTTTTCCCGGATGCCCTTAATATTCAATTATAATCTAAAATTTTAACTGAAATTCATTTTTATGAAATGAAAATCAATTTTTATTAGAAAATTCTACAAGAATTTAATTATTTAAATGCAAAAGTAAATAATTTATGGAATAATTGAATGTTTCTCAAAATTCAATTCTCATAAACAATTTTAGTAACAAATTTTTAAAAAATTGAATTCTTTTGTCGAATATTATTAAAACTTGCATGAACATAATTACTTTTTTCAAGGAATTCAATTATAATTGTATGAAAAATAATTGTAACGCTGCGATGAGTTTTATTATAAGTAAAAATAATTGAATCCTTAAGAAGAATTTTATTACTCTTGAAAATAATTGAATTTCTGCAATAATTTGTAACTTCTCTAAAATTAAATTTTTTTCTAGTTTTTTAACTAAAATTCTTCAATAAATCTATTATTTTTAATAATCTTCAAAAAAAGTTCTTTGAGAATTTTCAAATTCATTCGTTTACAATTCAATTTTACACTGAGAAAACTGGAGTATTGGACTAAACATCTGGAGGGACAAATCGTTGATATTTAAGAGTTAGCTATTGGATAACAATCTAAATGTTCAAATACACCATTGACAGATATTCGTGCCATTTCTCTTGGAGGGAAAATGAGTTTATAACAGAGGGACAAATTAACCATCTTGAGAAATCCCTTCCTTATCCGGCGCGAAATGAATAAATATGGCAACCTAACCCCTAAATTAAATACATAAAATGTCAGAAAAATAATTTCGCGCGCATCAGATCGTACACATTTTCTGCGCAACTTTTAACCCTCAGATATAATGGGAGAGAATATACAAGTAGATTTCCATTATCAATTCAAAATTTATTTTAGAAGGACTATTTAACTCTCTTCATAAGCAAAGGAAACATACACTTTTTGAACCTCTGAATTTGACTCTCCAGTTTTCTCAGTGTACAAAATTTCAATTATTCGGAAATTCTGCAATTAAATATATATTGAAAAACAAAAACTTGAAATAATTTTAATAAAAATCATATTAAACTTTTAAAAAGAATTAATTCCACAGAATTTTTTGTCAAAAATATGAAAAATTAAGAATTTCAATATGATTTTAATTTGAAACTTTTTCAAAATTTAATTATTTCTAAAAATCCACGCAATAATGCTTTTAATATTCAACTATCTAAAATTTTAACTAAAATTCGTTTTTAATTCAATTTTTATTAGAAAATTATACGAGAATTCAATTATTTAAATACAAAAATAAATAATTTATTAAAAAATTGAATTTTTATAAAGAATTTTATCAAAATTTTTTTAAATAATTGAATTCTTTCGAGGAATTTAAAAAAAAATTAAAGAATAAATACAATTTTCTAAAATTTTCTTTTTAAAAATGTATATAAAAAATAATTGAAATTCTACGATAAGTTTTGTTATTTATTAAAATAATTGAATTCTTGCAACGAATTTTATTAAAAAAATTTTTTAAAGCATTTAATTCCTTTAAAGAATTTTATTTCTGAAAATAATTGAATTCCGGAGAGAAATATTATTATTTATGAAAATAATTATTTTCTTGTAAAGAATTTTATTTAAAATTTTCGAAATAATTAAATTTCTCAAAATTTTTTAAAACTTTTTGAAAATAATTAAATTTTATTAAAAAATTGAAAATAATTGAAATCTGACGAAGAATTTTATTAAATTTTTTTTTAATAATTAAATTCTTGTAGAAATGTTTATTATTGGAAAAAAATTAAATTTTTTTTTTTGAGAATTTTATTATAATTTCTTAAATAATTGAATGGGTTTGAAGAATTTTATTTTATTCGAAAATAATTGAATTGTCTTGAAGATTTTTATAAACATTTTGGAAAATAATTGTATTCCTAGGAAGAATGTTATATTTTACGAAAATAATTGTATTGATCAATTTTATTATAATTTCTCAAATTTATAAGGCATTTTATCAGAAATTTTTTAAAATAATTGAATTCTCGAGAAAAATTTTATTATTTATGAAAATAATTGATTTTTTTAAAGAATTTTATTACTCTTGAAAATAATTAAATTTCTGCAATAATTTCTAACTTGTCTAAAATACAATTTTTTTTCTAGTGTTTTTAACTAAAGTTCTTCAATAAATCTATTATTTTTAATAATTTTCAAAAAAAGTTCTTTGAGAATTTTGAAATTCATTCGTTTACAATTCAATTTTAGAAAATTTCAATTATTCGGAAATTTTGCAATTAAATGTATATTGAAAAATAAAAATAGAAATAATTTCAATAAAAATCCTATTACACTTTTAAAAATAATTAATTCTACAGAATTGTTTGTTAATAATATGAAAAATTAATAATTTCAATGATTTTAATTTGAAACTTTTTCAAAATTTAATTATTTCTAAAAATCCACGTTATAATGCTTTTAAAATTTAATTATACACGGAGAAAAATTTATTCGTACTGATTACAATAGTCTATATTACTGCTCGGATATGTGACCACTTTTTGTTATGATTACTACAGCTGTTGTAAGGAGTACAAACATGAAGGTATCCCTTACAACAGCTATAGTAATCGTTCCTACTAAATTCTTAACACATTACATAGTCTTCGTAATCATTCCAAAAAGTGGTCACATATCCGAGCTGTAATGTAGACTATTGTAATCATTAAAAATAATTTTTCTCCGTGTAATCTTAAATTTGAACTGAAATTCATTTTTAAAACCATTTTTATTAGTAAATTCTACGAGAATTCAATTATTTAAATACAAAAATAAATAATTTATTAGTTTCATGTTTCTTTTAATTAAATTCTCATTAAAGATGTTATCAACAAATTTTTTAAATCATTAATTTTTTTGGACCAATTTTAATAAAATTTTTAAGAATAATTAAATTTTTCGAGGAATTCGATTAAAATTGCATTAAAAATAATTGAAATTATGCAATGAGTTTTATTATTTTTGAAAATAATTGAATTTCTAAAAGAATTTTCTCATTTATAAAAATAATTGAATTCCCGTAAAAATGTTATTATTTATGAAAATAATTGAATTATTGCGAAGAAATTTATAAAAAAAATTTGTAAAAAATTTTATTATTTATGAAAATAATTGAATTTTTGCGTAGAATTTTATTGAAATTTTTTTTAATAATGGAAAATTTTATTGAAATAGTAGATATTGAAAATCATTGAATGTTAGAAAACTTTTGAAAATAATTGAAATTTTGACAAGAATTTGATTAAAATTTTGTAAAATAATTGAATATCAGAGAAGAATTTTATTATTTATAAAGAGAATTGAAATTTTGACGAGAATTTTTTAAAATTTTTGAACACAATTGAATTTAGTAACTATGTTACTAAGTTAGTTAGTAAGTTAGTAACTAAGTTAGTAGCTTACTATTCTCCCTGGAGAATCTAAATTCGTTGAATTTTTCCAAATCGTTGACTTTGGTGTTTTATTTAAAGTAAAATTTCATTCATAGTTAAAAATAACACCAAAATAGATTACTTTAATCCTTTCTGGTGTTAATTTAACCCTAGAGGGATTAAACTGTTGCAGATTATTTCAATCCATTCTGGTGTTATTTTAACACCTCACGTTTTACTGTGAGATTATCGTAAGATTAAAATGTTTTTTACAAGTTTACCTTCGACTCCCATTCCATACCGATTGCGCAAATTAAGATCATCACCAAAAGAGCAATTGTGCCAATAATTCTGACATCATAAGCAGCATTGTCAATAATTTTAAGTCCATTTTCTTTAAGTAATTGATTCAATGAGTCGCAAAATCCTATTGTGTTCATTGATGCTGCCACCGCATTGGCAAAGGCAAAGACTATTCCTACCGAGGCTCCAAATTCTGGTCCCAATGATCTGGATATAATGAAATAAATACCACCTGAAAGAATGAGAAATGTTTTGTAAAATACAAGTTTTGTTTTATTATAAAGAAATTTGATTTTAAGAAGTGAAAAAGAGTTGTTATTATTATTGATATTAATTTGTAAAAATGTTGGAGTGTATTAATTTGAATATAAAATTTATCTTTACGGGAAATACTTTATTTATAGTGGCAGGGCCACTCCTTCGGAAAAGGTAACTTCAACACACCTCCCTTTACTTCTCCATTAGTGCTAATTGCACTCAAGCTTAGAGTCGTGATGACGCATACAACAGCTGATATCCCGATTATGATGATACTCTGATAAATTCCCGCTTGCGCAACCACCCAGGACAATCGCAAAAATAACATAACACCCCATATATTCAAAAGACATGGTATCAAAACACCCTGAATCCATCCTAATTTTATTCCATTGTGAACGGGAGGTCCAACCCCAGTCTGTCCCGTCTCGACGTTTGTGTTCTGGAAAGAAATATTCTCCTTTAGATAAATCATTCATATTATTTTTCCTTTTAAGCTTTTTCCTTTTTTGAAATTTATACATCTTTTAAATTACCGTATTTAAATATAGCAGGCTTCGCACTCTACTATTTACTACTTTTTTTACGTTATGCTACTATTTGGGTACTATTTTAGATCACAGTCACTAGAAGCTACTATTTGTGTTTTTTTTAAATTCCACTACTTTATTCGATAATACTAGAAATCAAAAAACTATTCTCAAAAATTATAATCAAATTCTTTAAAACGATTTAATTATTTTCAAAAAAATATTCAAAATTCAATTATTTTCAATATTCAGTATTTTTATAAATTTTCGCAAAAGAATTCAATTATTTAAAGAAAAAATTGATAATATTCATCCAAAATTCAATTATTTTAAAAAATAATAAAACTCATAGCGCAGAATTTCAAATATTTTTAATACAATTTTAAATTAATTAATCGAAAAATTCAATTATTTTCACAAATAAAGTTTTCCACAAGAAGTCAATTATTTAAAATAAAATTTTCATAATATTTATTATATTTCAAAAAAATTAATTATTTAAAACAATGTATATAAAATTCTTATGAAGAATTCAATTATTTTCAAAATAACAAAATTTTTCACAGAAATTCAATTCTTTTTACACATTTTAATAAATTTTTTCGCAATAATTCAATTATTTTCATAAATAATAAAATTCTTCTCAAAAATTCAATTACATTTTCATAAATAATAAAATTTCATAAGAATTCAATTAATTCAAAATAGCGTTTAAAAAAAAATAGAAAAAAACAATTATTTATACAATTCTTCACAATTCTTCATTAATTTAAATACTTTCACTAATAATAATATTTTTCATGGAAATACAATTATTTAAAAAAAATGTTGATATAATTCTAAACAATAATTCAATTATTTTCATAAATAAAAAAATTCTTCTCAGGAATTCAATTATTTTTGAAAATTCTTAGCAACTATTCAATTATTTTCATGGATAATAAAATTCATCGCATGATTTCAATTATTTTTTATACAATTTCACAGAAATTGCTCAAAAAATGTAATTATTCTTAAAAATTTAATTTCAGTTCCTCGAAAAAATCAATTATTTTTAAAAAATGTTTTTTTAAATTTCTTGAAAGAATTCAATAATTATTTACAGAAATATAAAAATTTTTCACAGGATTTATTTTTAAATATTTTTATAAAATTCTTCCCATGAATTCTACCTATTATTTCATAAAAAATAAAATTCTTCTCAGGAATTCAATTATTTTTAAAAATTTTTAGCAAATATTAAAATTTTTCACAGGATTTCAATGATTTAAAAATATTTAAATAAAATTGTTTGAAAAAAATCAATTATTTGAAATACAATTTTAATTAAATTTTTTTAAGTAATTAAATTATTCTTTTAGATTCTAATAAAATTCTTTCCAAGGATTCAATTATTATTTATATAAATAATTCTTCGAAAGAATTCAATTATGTCGATTGTAAACAAAATTATTCCTGAAAATTCAATTATTTTGAGGCATTTTAATAAAATTCTTTGCAAAATTCAATTATTTTCATAAATATCAATATTTATCAGAAGAATTCAATTTATTTTCAAAATTAATAAATTTCTTCTTGGAAATTCAATTATATTAAAAAGATTCTAATAAAATCGTTCGCAAGAATTCAATTATTTTTATGAATAATAAAATATTTTTTTGGATTTCAATTATTTTAAAGAAAATTTAATAATATTTACCACAGACATGCAATTATTGTCAAAAATTTTAATAGAATTCTTTGTAAAATTTAATTATTTTTAAAAACTTTTTGCACATCAATGATTTTCAATATCTATTATTTTCATATTTCCAAACAGAATTCAATTATTTAAAAAATTTTTTGTAAAAATAAAAAAAAAATTCAATTTTATTCATAGGAAAAATTTCTCAGGAATTAAATAATTTAGATTAGAATTTGCATAAAATTAGTCGAAAGAGATCGATTATTTAAAAATTTTTATAAATTTCTGCCCAAGAATTAAATTATTTTGATAAATATTTAAATTCTTCTATGAATAATAAAATTCGTTGCAGGAATTTAATTTATTAGCAGTAGGATAGGAAAAAAGTAATTATTTTTAATGAAAATTAGGAAAAAGTTAGGAAAATACAATATAGAATGGAATTTTTGTCAGTTTTGTGAAGTGTCCAAAACGAGCTTTTTTGGGTGTCAAGTTTAATTTTTCGATATCTACTTTTTTCCTACATTTTTTTAGTTTGAAGGCTACTTTTTGCTACTTTTTTAAAAATTAATTATCGAGTGCGAAGTCTGATATAAGGTACACCAATTTATAAAAAACAAAAATATTATATCTATAAAAGAACTTCCTTCTTCATCTTTGCTTTTGATATTTACTGCTTGTAAACGATAATATTTTTGTCAATAACAGCAGATATAATTAGCAGATATATTTTTAATTTAACACACTTTTTCTAAGAATATAAAATTAAGACAAAAAACATAACAATTTTGATGCCTTTTTTTGTCTATTTGATATCCTTAGAGAAATTGTGTGACAATGTTTTAAATATTGAAGAAAAAAACATGCGCATGAATATCTCCGATTATATTGAAGAGAAATGGTTCATTCTCTCATTGAAAGTAAAACTGAACGATATAATTGTTTTTGACTTGATCTACCCTAGACCTCAAATGAATTAACATTGATTTGAAGAGTTTTTAATTTAATGGAATGGTATCTGGAACAAGAATCGTAGACCAATAGCACATTATTTGTTGCGTGAGCCAAAGGAAAACACATACACATATTTCGACTTGTGGATATATAAAATGCATTCAAGAGACTTTGATTTTTCCTTCATTTAATAGTTATCAAGGTCATAGTCGTTCAATTTGTCAATTGAAGCAGTGTCCTTTGAAAATAGCAACGTCATAAGCGTAACTAATCCTAGAATAACTTTTTAAACTGATGGGTATATCGCAATAAGCCATTTGAAAATATAAAAAGCTCTACCTTCGTGGGGTTTCCATCGTGTAGTTCACCTAAAGATGGTCTTTTTGCTCGTCTACTTAATCTGCAACAGAATTCAAACATTGGTGGAGAAAATGAATAAAGTAACTTTTACTGTACTTTCGAAGTAAAACTTACATTGACTATAGTAAAGTTTACTACTTGTGCCTATTTTTGACGATTTTTGGCAACTTTTGACTATTTTTGGAGTAAAAGTTGCTACGATCGAAGTATGTTTTTGTAATAGTTGGTTCGAGCATAGCATTTACTTTGAATGTAGTAAAAGTTGCAATAACAAAAATGCGCACAAGTTCCAGACAGTTCTGGTTTTACTGAAGTAAATATAGTAAAAGTTACTCTATATTTTTCGTCGTGTATTAAAACGGCTTAAAATGCTTTTTGTATTTTTATTATATTTACCTATAGTGATCCAATCGAGGGACTACGTCCCATAATCCATTAACATTTAATGTCATGGTGTTCCTTTTACCGTGATAGTCATTAGCTTCAATGTCTCCGCCAACTTTGTTCAGGAATCGCCCATCCATTCCTCCAATTCTAAAAGGACATTAATTCATTTTTTTAAAAAGTAGTTGAATTTTACTTGACAAATTTTAATCTCTCTGAGGAAATTTTAATATTTGTTGTGTTTTGTAACAGATTTTTGTGTCTTTACTTTTATTTGCATTGTAACAAATTAATATTCTTCTCAGATCTTTCGTGAATTTGTTATTAGCCACGTTTTTTGACTCTTACATTTTTCAAAATTGTTAAACAAAATTTACTTTTCTAAAAACACTCCAATGGTGGTACTTACTAAACTTGTACCGAAAAGTCAGTTATTTGTACTTATTTAAAATTGATCGTTTGACCAAAGTTTTCAATAATTTTATTTGTTTCTCAAAATGTTTGTGGTAATAATATTTAGGGTTGTCACAGGTCAGGGAAGTCAGGGAATTCAGGAAAAATCAGGGATTTTTATTAAAAGTACTGAAAAAAATTTAATTTTTAGAAATTTATAAGAAAATTCTGAATTTTGGAGTCTTTTTTGTTTGCCTCATAAACTATGGAAATGTCACAAATTATAATACAAAATCTTCAATTTTTTCTATTCCTGACAATAATTTATTTTTAAATAACTTAATTCTTCAAGAACTACCATAAAATTATTACTTAGAAATTATTTAATGAATAATTTTACTTAAAAATTTCGAAATTAATTGGATTTCAAAAGAGTTGCGTTTACAATCTTCATAAATAGATGAACTTGACAGGTTTCAATTTGAAATTTTAGTAAATATCAATTTTTAATGAATTTAAATAGAAATTTTAAGAACAACTGATTACAGAAATCCAATTATTTTCAAAAGTGATAAACTTCTTCGCATAAATTCATTTATGTTCAAAAATTTTTAAAAATTCTCGTAAAAATTTAAATTATCTTTAGAAATAATCAAATTCTTCTCCGAAATTCAGTTATTTTCAAAAAGTTTAATAAAATTCTTATAGCAAAATTTCAATTATTTTCAAAAATTTCCCTCATTTCAATTATTTTTAATATCTAAGGTTTTAATTAAATTTTCCAAAAGAATTCAATTATTTAAAGAATATTTTAATAAAAATTCTACAGGAATTCAATAATTACTTACCAATTTTTTATAAATTTCTTCGCACCAATTCAATTATTTTTAATTTTTTAATGAAGTTTCTCGAAAGAATTCAAATATATTCAGAGAATTGAAAAAAATAGTTCTGAGAAATTCAATTGGAAAAATTTAAATAAAATTGTTTTAAAAATTTTATTATGTATTTAAAAAATTTTTGACAAAATTCTTTACAAGATTTAGTTAATAAAATTCTTCTCAAGAAATTCATTAATGATAAAATTTTTCCTGAGAATTCAATTATTTTAAAAAATTTTGATAAAATAATTATGCTTTATAAATTTGAAAAATTATAATAAAATTGATTAATACAAATATTTTCGTAAAATGTAACATTCTTCCTAATAGGAAAACAAATTATTGTAAAAAATGTTTATAAAAATCTTTGAAACAATTCAATTATTTTCGTAAAAAATAAAATTCTTCGAAACAATTCAATTATTTCAGAAATTTTAATTAAATTCTTCAAATAAATTTTTTTTTTCAAAAATAAACATTTCCACAGGAATTCAATTATTTAAAAAAAATTTAACGAAATTCTTCGACAGATTTCAATTATTTTCAATTTTTTAAAGAAATTTCTCGATGGAATTTAATTATTTTCAAAAAGTTTTAAAAAATTCTAAGAAATAATTCAATTATTTAAAAAAATTTAAATAAAATTTTTTAAAAAATTCTATTATTTAAAAAAATGTTGACAAAATTCTTTAAAGATTTAGTTAATAAAATTCTTCTGAAGAAATCAATTATTTTCATAAATAATAAAAATTTTTCTCGAGAATTCAATTAATTTAAAAATTTTTGCCAAAATTCTTTATGAATTTGAAAAATTATAAATAAAATTGATCAATACAATTAATTTCGTAAAATATAACATTCTTCTTAGAAATACAATTTTATTGTCAAAAATGTTTATAAAAATCTTCGAAACAATTCAATTATTTTCGTAAAAAAATAAAATTCTTCAAAGCAATTCAATTATTTAAGAAATTTTAATAAAATTCTTCGCAAAAATTTAATTTCTTTTTAAAAATAAACATTTCTACAGGAATTCAATTATTTAAAAAAAAATTAATTAAATTCTTCGTCAGATTTCAATTATTTTCAATTTTTTATTGAAATTTCTCGATGGAATTTTATTATTTTCAAAAAGTTTTAAAAAATTCTGAGAAATTCAATTATTTCGAAAAATTTTGATAAAATGATTTAAAAAATTTGAAAAATTCAATTATTTAAAAAAATTTGAATAAAATTCTTCTTAAGAAAGTAATTATTTTCATAAGGGAACGTCCATAAACTATGTAGACCAATTTTTTGAAAATTTTAACCCCCCCCTCCCCCCACGTGGACGCAATTACATGTATTAGCGCCATTTTTTTCCTCTTATGGTAGACAATTACTTGACCCCCCCCCCCTTTCCCCTAGACGTGCTACGTAGTTTATGAACGAAAATAATAATATTTTTCTCCGGAATTCAATTATTTTCACAAATAAAATTCTTTCAAAAATTTGTTTATAAAATTCGTTGCAAGAATTCAATTATTTCCATATAAATAACAAAACTTATCGTAGAATTTCAATTATTTTTTGTACAATTTCAAAAATAAAATTATAGAAAATTGCATTTATTTTTTCATTTTTTTAAAATTCCTCGAAAGAATTCAATTATTTTAAAAATTTTTTTTATAAAATTCCTCATAAAAATTCAAATATAAGAAATATTCAATTATTTAATAAATTATTTATTTTTGCATTTAAATAATTGAATTCTCGTCGTTGAATTTTCTAATAAAAATTGATTTAAAAACGAATTTTTGTTAAAATTTTAGATAGTTGAATATTAAAAAAGCATTATTTCTTAAATGTTTAGAAATAATTGAATTTTGAAAAGGGTTCAAATTAAAATCTTTGAAAATTTGAATTTATAGTTATAATATTCTTATGATGTAAAATAATGTTTTTATAACTCTGTTATATTAAATTTATCATAAATTTTTTTTCTGAAGGTTTGAATTTGAAAATCTTAATTCCTATATGGAAAAATAATAATGATTGAATATTTATTTAAAAAAGAAGTTATTGATGTTTTTGAATAATGTTACTTTTAAAGAAATTTGTAAATAAATGTAATAGAACATTTTTTTTGAGTATCTAATAATTTTTGGAGTGAATCAGAATATTCTTCAGTGTTAGGGAAAAAGTCTAAATTTTGTCTGAAAATCAGGGAAAAGAAAATTTAATTTTTGTGCGGCAACCCTGAATATGCGTACACATTAAATTGCAAATTTTAAATTTCGACTTTTGGGTGTAAACCCAAAAGTCGAAATTAAAAATTTGCAATTTAATGTATATATGTATATTGTTCGAAACCCAAAAGTCTAAATCTGTAATTAATAATTATTGGAATTTTTAATTTTTAAATATTTTAATAAAAAGACAGTTAATAGATTTCTATTGACTCATATCTTTCCAACTATTATAGAAGTGTGCTTTGCAGTAAAAGAAAATAAAGACATAATTTCTCTTTCTCTAATACTTGAGAGTAGGGTGTGTCCATTAAGACTATCTTCTGCCCTAAAGGCTGCAAAAACAAACCCCTCTTGTTATATGTCGTATAACATCCCCACTGTACAACATGTATATTTCATCCTCCCGGGACTTTTATTAAGATAACTTTTACGAGAGTTGTTGTTCAATTAATTAATCTAATGTTTTTCGTTCCTCTAAATCTCTATTCTCTGTTATTTCAATATATTTTTTAAATTAAAAAAAAATAATACAATAAGAGCAAAAAAAAAAACAACAATGAAATAACATAATTCATTTGTTTTAAATAAGATGAATGCTAGTTACATAAAATGTAAGCTGAGATAATTATTTTTACAAATTTGTTTTTTCATAATAAATCTACCTTTGACTGCAAATTGTATATATAGGCGCACCTATAATTTGAAAATTAAAAGTTTTCTACTGAAATAGGTTCTCTCTTTAGTCTTTAGGATACTTGTAAATTACATAAATTATCGTTTCTTCAATACCATTCATTAAAACACGCATTTATACACTTTTTTTTTCTAGTACCAAAGACATTCTTCGTTTTCTTGTGCGTTATTATGTCATAAAGTTGGAAGGATTTTTTTTTGCACATTTATCACAATTTACATGTTTCATTGAGCATGTAACATTATTTAAAGGTTGAAATCTTAAAATTCAAGTTTAATGATTATTTTCAGTTATAAATTGACCTCTAGGTTTTTTAAACAACCTTGTCCTGAATAGTCCCATAATTCTATTAAAGATTCAAGTGAGAGAAACATTTTGATTCCAAACACTTTTCCTATATATAAAAATAAATGAAGAACAAATATTTTCTTTTTTGCAATTATATAAGATTAAAAAATTTATATATTTAGTAATAAAATTATATTTTATGTGTGAGATTTTATTTTATTTTTTGAAGTAAATTTTTCAAGGTCAAAAATAGTTTTCCATGAAGCCATGTTCATCTCCGTTACTGTCTCTTTAATCAATGAGAGGTTTCGTGAAAGTGCTTTTCCATTAAATGGCACACACACACACACTATTCCAGTGCATATATAGTCATATATGTTGTAAATGAAGATTCTGAAGCAACACATTTTTGGCACTGAGCCCAAATGGTATATTATGAACTTTGCAAAAGTTGGCAAATTCATTAATTCATTCACGTAAGAAACTTGAACTTGAACTCGAACTCGCAATCTTTCAATAGTTCTTTGTTGTTTCGAAAAAGACTTATTTAATTAAACGATTTTCATTAATAAAAATCAAGATTTCAAAATGAAGTTTTAATGGAATTTTATTTTAATTGGAAATCAAATTAAAAATTTGAATATCAATTCCGGTATAATTGTGTAAAATAAAAATTACAATATTATGACTAGATGTTTTCATTTTAATACAGTTTCAATGTTTATGTGTGTGTACATACAACGTAGTACAGATAACAATTCAATTGATTAGATGAATCAGTTATGAGAGTGAATCCCGTGTTTGTTATTTGTAGTAATTGATATCATTATTATACAATTTAATTCCGCGTGGTTTTTTTATTATCGAAATATCTCACATTCCTATCGTATAGAAAGAAAAATTCCATTCGTATAAAAAGTTACTAAATTATCTGGTATTTCACGTTGTATACGAGATATTGGCTTAATTGTTATTATTTTCTTTTTAGTGTCATTTGTTTCGACAAATAATACCGGGACACAAAAGTTTAATTTTTTCCAGTTTAAACGACTTTCATTTTACGAGAATCGGGTTTAGTTAATTTTTAACCCTCCTTAAGTAAATGGATAAAAATATGAAAAGCAGCTGATTTACTATTTACAAAGTTAAACCGGAACTGACCAAATTTTTTGCTCATTTTGAAATGATTCATAGTATTTGAATGATGAAATATTTTTTCATAATCAGAATTTTTCTGCGAATATCAAATTGAGACAAAAGACTAATTAAAATGTTGCTTCTCAACGCTTTTGATTCATTTTTTGTCTCAATTTGATATTCGCAGAGAAACTATGAAAATACTCATTGTAAAAAATTTCAGGGTGTCTACTAACCGGGAAATCCGGGAAGACCGGGAATTTAATTTGACCGTGAATAAGCCAGGAATTTTATGACAAACCGGGAATTTTTTCACCAAATTAAAAAAAGTTTTATTATTTTAATTTGTTTTTAAAAAATCACTATATAAAGTAACTTTGACTATTTTTATAGTAAAAAAAATGTCCGGTAAAGCATTTCTGGTAATTTTTACTACTTTTGGGGTAAATTTTGCTTCGTTCGAAGTACATATTTGTAAAAATTAGTCAAATTTACTTCGAACGTAGCAAAATTTACTCCAAAAGTAGTAAAAATTACCAGAAATGCTTTACCGGAAATTTTTTACTATAAAAGTAGTAAAAGTTACTTTATATTTTTCTCCATGTAGATATTTATACTGTTCTCTAAATTTGAATTGGTAAAAAATAATTAGATAGTAAAAAATCAGTTACTGATTCAAATATAGTATTTCAATAAATTTTCAAAAAATTGTCGAATTAATAGAAATTTTGTGAAATTCAACTGAAAATAAATAAAATAATTAAATTTGTTAAAGAATTTCATTAAAAACTTTTTAACAAATTGAATTTTCAAAGTATTTTTATTTAAAAATTGATAAATAATTGAATTTTATAAAGAGTCACATTCTAATGTATTCATGTTTCTTAGTGGGAAGAATAATAAATAAAATTTTTATTAGTTAATTTAAAAAAAAATGCACACTTAAAATTTTTTAATAAAATTGAATTTTCGCAAAGCTTTTATGAAAATTCTGAAAAATAAGATTTTTGAAATTTTTCAATTCTATTGTTTCAAGATAATTGAATTTTTATAAACAAATAATTGAAAATTTTTGAAATAATTGAAACTTCTTTACATTCTATTAAAAATAATTAAATTCTTTTAAATAATTTTATTTAAATTTTTCGAAAATAATCAAGGAAGTATTAGTCACCGTAATTATAATTTTATTTTTAAAAATTTCTTCGTAATATATTCAAATATTTTCATAAATATTAAAACTCATTGCAGAATTTCAATTATTTTTAATACAATTTTAATCGACTTCCTCGAAAAATGTCATTATTTTTAAAGATTTTATTAAAATTCGTCAAATGAATTCAATTATTTAAAAATTTATTGATAAAATTCTTTATGAGAATTCAATTTTAAGAAACATTTATTCAATAAATTGTTTTTTTTCGTATTTAAAATAATTGAATTCTAATATAATTTTCTAATAAAAATTGATTTAAAATTGGATTTTAGTTAAAATTTTAGATAAGAATAGAATATTAAAAGCATTATATTGTAAATTTTTAGAAATTGAATTTTAAAAAGGTTACAAATTAAAATCTTTGAAAGTCTGAATTTTCCATAATATGTTTAATTAATAATTCTGTGAAATTAATTTTTTTTGTGAAAGTTTAATTACTGATTTTTTAAAAAAATTATTTCAAGTTTTTATTTTTTTATTATATATTTAATTGAAGGATTTACGAATAATTGAAATTTTGTAAAATTGAATTGTATACAATAATGAATTTGAAAATTCTTAAAGAATTTTTTTTTTAAATTATTAAAAATAATGCATTTATAGAAGAATTTTAATTAAAAACACGAAAAAAAAATTTAATTGTGGAAAACTTACAAATTATTGCAGAAATGCAATTATTTTCAATTTTTTTCTTCGCAAAAATTAAATATTGTTAAAAAAATAATAAAATTCTTCTTAGGGATTCATTTATTTTCATAAATAATAAAACTCATTGCAGAATTTAAATTATTTTTAATACAATTTTAATCAAATTCCTCGAGAAATGTAATTATTCTTAAAAATTTTATCAAAATTCGTAAAAAAATTCAATTATTTCTAGAAACTGTAAGAAAATTCTCCTCGAATTCAATTATTTCCATAAATAGCAAAATTCTTCAGATTTACTAAATTCGTTTGAATATTATTTTTAAAAAAAAATTCTTCACAAGAATTCAATTATTTTCATAAATTTCCATAAAAATCTAAAAAACAATTCAATTATTTTCAAAAGTAATAAAATCCTTCGCAGAAATTCAATTATGTTTAAAAAAATTATTAAATTCTTCTCAAAATTTCAATTATTTTTATAAATAATTAAATTGTTCTCCAGAATTCAATTATTTTCAAAAATTTTAATAAAATTCTACGAAAACATTTAATTATTTTCATAAATAATAACATTTTTTAGAAGAATAAATTGAATTACCTTTATAAATAGTAAAATTATTTGCAGAAATTCAATTAGTATCAATAAATTTTAATAAAATTAAATTAATAAAATTTTCAAATTATAATTATGAACAGACAAGATTATTTTAAACAAATGAAAAAATTCTTTGCTTAATTCAATTATTTTCTAAATTTTTAATTAAAATTATTTAAAAAAAAACACTAGTTTCAAAAGATTTGAAGAAACTCGTCAAAAGAATTTAATTACATTCATAAAAACTGTAAAAAAAATTTTGAAAGCTATTTGTAGATTTATTTAGGTTCGAAAACAAATAAATTTAGATGAGAAAAAAGAACAGGGAAAAATTAGGACAAAGCTGGGAATAAACCGGAAATTTTATTGAACGAAAATAGTAGATACTATGAAAGAATTAAGAAGCTATATTTCATATTTAGAAACTTTATAAATAATCAAATAATTACAATAAAATAATAATAATAATAATAATAATAATAATAATAATAATAATAATAGTAATATTATAATATAATAATAGTAATAATAAAAATATATTCTCTTAATTTGAATCAGTTAAAAATCATGGTTTTAACTGACAATCAGTGACTGACTTTTTGCTTCTGAATCAGTTACAAATAACTGATTTTCAGTGAAAAAATAACTGAAAAATTAGTTAAACTTGACTAATTGAATCAGTCAGAAATAAATTTTACTGAAACATTAGTTATTTTTAACTGACAATCAGTTATTTTTAACTAATTGTCAGTAGAAATGTTATTAATATAAATAGTGACTGACTCTTTGCTTCTAAATCAGTCAGTACTTAAAATAGTAAAATTTTTATTGATTATTTTAGTTAAAAATAACTGACTGCTAGTTATAAGTACTCTTTAAATTTAAATCAACTAAAAATAACTGATTTAGAAGCAAAAATTTAGCCACTAATTTAAATAGTCATATTTTTACTTGATCATTTAGTTAAAAATAACTGATTGCCAATATTAAAAATAGCGGATGTTTCAGTAGATTTTTTTTAACTGATTCAATTAGTCATCAAGTTTAAATAATTTTTCAAGTTATTTATTTTTTTTTTACTGAAAATCAATTATTTTTTTCACTGACAATCAGTAATTTTTAACTGATTCAAAAGCAAAAAGTCAGTCAATGATTGTCAGGGTATCTATGATTTTTAATTGATTTATATTTATGGAGATAATTTATTAGTTAAAATTACTAATTTAAAGGCAAAAAATCAGTCACTGATTTAAATTTTGTTAAACAGTTTTCGGCATTTTTAGTATAATTCCGATTTAGAGAGTTCTTAAGAAGAAACTATAGAGCTTGGCATTTTGCAATCTTTCTTGAATGCATCATTGTAATTTCTATTATTTCTTCCGTATATTTTTTTTTATAAAATGTGGTGAAAAAATAGCTCTTGTTTTATAACCCTTTTTATGAGAGATTCAATAAAGATTATATTTAATACACACATATCAAAAAGTTTCGATATTAAGTCATAAAAAGGGAAGATTTAATTAAATATATATCCTTCAGAATATAAAGGTATTTATAATATTTTTCGTGAAAGTTATTATGAATCTATTAATATTAATATTATTATTTTACTATTTTTATTATTAGAGTATTACTATCAATGCTTGTATTATTGTTATTATTATAGAGTATTACTATTAACTGTTAGTATTATTATCAGTATATCAGAGTTATTATTTTCTCAATTGTTTTCTATTTATATAAATTTTTTATTTTTAATATTTTGTACGTATTATAGATTTTATGTTTTTCTGATGAACTATAAAATAATATTTTCAAAGCTAAAACGATATTGAAATATATATGTACATACATTTGAGTAATATTGAATATATGCCAAAATATTTTTAATAGGAATTTATTTCGTAAATTATAAACTTAAATTCATTATACAGATAGTTGTATAACCTATAGTTTGTTGACATTATTAATCTCTAAATTTATATTTCACATATAATTGTGCGTGTAAATTGGGATTTGATGCAGAGAAAAATTCCATTAAAAATTTTTTAAATTCGTTTAAAGACAAGACCTTATTTTTTATGAGAATGCAAGTCTTTCTGCTACTGCATATATATAGATTTTGAAGATGATTTGGTTATTTCACTTTTCTCACAGTATATTGATACAAGAGTTTCCGTTTTTCAAGTATCGATTTTCTTCATTTAGTACAAATAAATCGCTAACCGCTTTTAGTTTCGAAATTACTGGTGATATTTATCGCTTATCTATCCGGAATGTTTAAGTACCTCACTCCATATATTTGGGTGATGTAAAAATAATTATAATAATAATTAAAATCAATTGAAAAATTTCTTTTTGGAATTCTATTTTTATCAGCTAATTTCTTTGTTAAATTAATTTTAAAATAATGCATTTAATTTTTGGTTTATTGCAAACTCTATAATGAATCGTGTTTTTTTCGTGTTGGCAAAATAGATTCGAACTGAGAATCTGTTGTATGGGTTATTTTTATATTTAACGAGAAAAAGTCTTCTTGTAAATTAAAAAAATTATGAACTGTTTTTTTTTATTTTACTAATTGGCAAAATTAAATGTAGTATTTTTAAAATTAACTATTTGAAAATTTATTACAAAACTTTTCTCTAAATTTTGAAATATTAAAAATTTTTTCTTACTTTAATTAGTAACTGACTTTTTGCTTTTGATTTATAAAATTTTATTAATAAGTAGTAATTTCTAATAAATTTTACTGATAAATACTTTTTAACGTTTTTATACTTTTTTTTGTCTTAATTTGATATCCTTAGAAAATTTTTGAGTAATTTTTAGTAAATTTTACTAATAAATAGTAATTTCTGGTAAATTTGACCAATAAATAGAAATTTCTGGTAAATTTGACTAATAAATAGTTATTTTTAGTGAATGTTACTAATAAAAATAAATTTTTATTAAATGTTACTAATAAAAAGAAATTTCTACTAATTTATTAGCAACTATTTTAAAATTTCTAGTAAATTTTTCTAATAAATGGTATCTTTTAGTAAATGTTACTAGTAAAAAGTAATTTTTAGTTAATGTTATTAACAAAAAGTAATTTCTACCAATTTATTAGCAACTAATTCAAAATTTCTAGTAAATTTGACTAATAAATAGTAATTTCTAGTAAATTTGATCAATAAATAGTAATTTCTAGTAAATTTTACTAATAAATAGTAATTTTTAGTAAATGTTACTAATAAAAAGTAATTTTTAGTAAATGTTACTAATAAAAAGTAATTTTTAGTAAATGTTACTAATACAAAAATAATTTCTACTAATTTATTGGCAACTAATTTGAAATTTCTAGTAAATTTTACTAATAAATAGTTTTTTTTAGTGAGTTTGTCTGATAAATAGTAATTTCTAGAAAATTTGACTAGTAAATAGTAATTTCTAGTATATTTTACGGTAGGTGGTCACTTTTTCTAAAAAATATTTTCTAATCGTTTATTCCAAAATAAAGCGATTTCTAATGAAATCTGTTTTCTAAAAAAATATTTTCTAACAAGTTTTGATTTCTAAAAAAATTTTTTCCAAAAAGTTATGATTTCTAACATTTATTTTTCTAAAATTTGTGAAATTCCATAATTTTGATAAAAGTTAGTTAATTGATAAAAAATTAAGCTTACGAAATAGAAGCTGCTTCTCAATCACAATTCTGTTCACAAAATTATGTTTTTTTCTCTTTTTGAAAAAGAGGAAACTTTGTAAAATTCCTATTTCTTATCACAATTTTTTAACAAAATTTTGTGCTTCTTTGAAAAAAAAGAAATAATAATTTGCGCCATTTTTATACCATAATTTCCAAAATTAATATACTTAAATAAAAAAATTTTTTTCTAGAAAATTTTAAATATCTTTAGGAAAAAAATCCCTATAATTTCTATTTGTTAATTACGATTTTTTACTAGATTATTTAAAAATTTTGTTAAAAAAATTTGCATAATTTCTATTTTTTTATTACATTTTTTTTAACGAAATCTCAAGTATTTTTTTTTTTTTTTGAATTAAAGAATTTTCATAAATTTTTATTTGTTAAACCTTTTGATCGTCATTACAAAAATTGAATATTGTTAAAAAAAGAAATTTGAAAATTACCTTTTTTAGAAAAAGAAATTTTTGGAAAACGACCTTTATTAAAAAAAATATTAGAAATTTTATGAGTAATTTCTAGTAAATTTTACTAATAAATAGTCATTTCTAGTAAATTTGACTAATAAATAGTAATTTTTAGTAAATTTTACTAATAAATAATAGTTTTCTAGTAAACTTTACTAAGAAGTAGTAATTTCTAGTAAATTTTATTAATAAATAGTAATTTTTAGTAAATTCTACTAATAAATAGTAATTTCTAGTAAACTTTACTAATAAGTAGTAATTCCTAGTTAATTTGATTATTAAATAGTAATTTCTAGTAAATTTTATTAATGAATAGTAATTTTAAGTAAATTTTATTGATAAATAGTAACATTTAGTAAATTTTATTAATAAATAGTACCTAGTTTTTAGTAAACTTTACTAATAAGTAGTAATTTCTAGTAAATTTTATTAATAAATAGTAATTTTTAGTACATGTTACTAATAAAAAGTAATTTCTAGTAAACTTTACTAATAAGCAGTAATATCTAGTAAATTTTATTATTAAATAGTAATTTCTAGTAAATGTTACTAATAAAAAGTAATTTCTAATAATTTATTAGTAACTAATTCAAAGAAAAAAGTCAAGTTAAAATTAGTAAACCATTTTTACCAGTTCAAATTATAGTTTTTTATTATTATTATTATTATTATTTTTATTTTTATTATTTTTGTTATTATTGTTATTATTTATTATTTTTATTATTATTGTTATTATTGTTATTATTTATTATGTTTATTGTTATTGTTATTATTGTTATTATTTATTATTTTTATTATTATTTTAGTTTGAAAATATATTTCGACTACTACTTTTGTTTAATATTTTGTAGGCAAACAAAATTCCATTAAAATTCATTTAGATATGACATTTTATTTCCAAAATTCTGAAGTTATAATGAAAATTGTGTTTGTGAACAGGAAAACTTGTAAATATTTAGAAAAATGTTAGCACAATTAAAAAAAATAACGAAACTTTTTTACAATTTTCCAGCTATTTATTAAATATTTACATAATTTTATGCCGTAATAAATAATGGAGGGAAATATACTGAATTATATGGGTCAATCCGGAAATAATCATTTAAACTACTGCGAATTGCGAGTCTTAAAAAGATTTAATTTTTCTCTTTCTTAGATTCTGTTCATAAAAGTTTTGTATCAAGTCAATTTTTTTACATGAAAAAAACTAAAATATAATATTGAATACTAAAATTTATTAATAATACTAAAAACTAATATTGAATAGATACTAAAATATTAAAACAAAAAAGTGATATTAATTTTATAGGATTAATTTTCAAGTATATTTATTTTTTTTTGTAGAATTTATAAAGATGATTTAGATTATTATTATTTAACGAATAAACATATCGAAATGAATGAAATTATTGATAATTTTGAAAAAAATTGCAAAAGTATATTTTGTTAGCTTTAAATATTTTTTGAATGAGAAAAGTTTTTTTCTTTCGGAGGAATATAGAAGATTCTATCACGTACGTACGTTTAAAGGTTTATGGCGCCAAAACTATTGAGTTTTGTCTTCTAAAAGGAATATGATGCGCACACCGCACACCGGTTAAACCGATTCTCAACAGATTTTATTTTTTTTGTTTCTTTTAAAACTGAAACATGTTTTTTGTCAGTCTAATATTGTTCTTTGATGCAACATAGCAAAAAAATAATGAAGAAACTTTTTTCTTCAGTGGCAATAGAGTTTATTTTTCTTTTTTTTTCACTGATTAAGTTTCATCAACGGCGGGGTACCCTCCATCAATTAAAGAGTGTCCTTTAAGATCTTTACACCCACGCATTAAGTCGCGACAAAAGTAAATCGATAATATTATTAACGACGACAAAGTTCGAGTCAATGATCAGACGATCGGAAACTGTCTAACTGAAGAGAACCCTGTTTCGGTGGGCAAAACCTGGCAAACTTGGAAAGAAGCATGCGTCGCTTTTTCCCTTTCCTCCTTTTGTATAATAAAAGCACACGCCTTCCTTGAGAAGATCGCGAGCAATATTACATGGGATTAATTATTATATCAATTAAATTCCATGAATTCATTATATTTTGATATAAATATTCTGATGCATAACATTTTTGTTCGGTTACAATCGAAACCAATTTCAATCGAATAAATTTGGTTTCAACTACTTTGAACTACTTTTCAGAAAGTTGGTTTAGTGTTTCATTGTAAACACATTAATAAAGTTAATTAGGATTTATTATATCCTTACAATTCTCTTATGTATTGAACTCTATGGAAGAGTTGAAACTACGAAAATTTTCTAATGCCTTATTCATTTAATTTTAATAGCCCCACAGCATCGAAATTGATGAAAATTTATTAAATATTTACTTGTTATATTTACAATGTTTGGAATATTTAAATGCGAAGTTTATAGAAATTTTGTGTAAAGATTTAAATGTCCCCGATTAAATAAACAATTAGCCTGAAACTTTTACATTTTCGTCTAAATCTATTTGGACGAAAATGTAATTTAAATGTTCAGGAAAGTTTCACGTTAAACTTTCGGTTAAATAGAATTAGACGAAAATGTAATTTAAATGTTAGGGTAAGTTTCAGGCTAAGCATTTATTTAATCGGGACATTTAAATCTTTACACAATTTTCTATGAACTTTGCATTTAAATATACCAAACATTGCAAGTAAATAATTAAATCTTCTTTCTATATTAATAATCGTTGTATTCCGGTAATCTATTCGCAGTTTAAAGTTAGTTTTTGTTTGCTTTTTTGTTTAATTTTTTTTTTCCTTTTTTAAATATTTTTAATTTTAAAATTAATTTTGTTTTATAGTTCGAATTGTTATGGCAAAAGTTTGACAGTTAATTTGTAAATAATAAAATAAATGGAGTAAGAAAATTTAACCCCAATTTCAAAAGCTCAAAAAATTCAATTATTTTCAAAAATAATAAAATTCTTGGCAGAAATTCAATTATGGTCAAAAGTTTAAAAAAATTTATCGTCAAAATTTAAATTATCTTTATAAATATTAAAATTTTTCTCCAAAATTCAATTATTTTCAAAAATTTTAATGAAAATCTTTTTAAAAAATTCAATTTTTTTTTCAAAAATTCTCCTCCAGTCAATAATTTTAAATTTTTAAATATCTATTTTAATAAAATTTTCCAAAAGAAATGAATTATTTAAAAAAAATTTTTTTTATAAATTTCTTCGCAATAATTCAATTATTTTCAAAAGTAATAAAATTCTTAGCAGAAATTCAATTACGGACAAAAGTTTAAAAAAATTTATAGTCAAAATTTCAATTATTTTTATAAATATTAAAATTTTTCTCCAAAATTCAATTATTTTCAAAAAATTTTAATGAAATTCTTTTTAAAAAATTCAATTTTTTTTTCAAAAATTCTCCTCCAGTCAATAATTTTCAATATCTACTATTTTAATAAAATTTTCCACAAGAAATGAATTATTTAAAAAAAATTTTTTTTATAAATTTCTTCGCAATAATTCAATTATTTTCAAAAGTAATAAAATTCTTAGCAGAAATTCAATTATGGTCAAAAGTTTAAAAAAAGTTATAGTCAAAATTTCAATTATTTTTATAAATATTAAAATTTTTCTCCAAAATTCAATTATTTTCAAAAATTTTAATGAAATTCTTTTTAAAAAATTCAATTTTTTTTCAAAAATTCTCCTCCAGTCAATAATTTTAAATATCTACTATTTTAATAAAATTTTCCAAAAGAAATGAATTATTTAAAAAAAAATTTTTTTATAAATTTCTTCACAATAATTCAATTATTTTCAAAAGTAATAAAATTCTTAGCAGAAATTCAATTATGGTCAAAATTTTAAAAAAAAGTTTTAGTCAAAATTTCAATTATTTTTATAAATATTAGAATTTTTTTCGAAAATTCAATTATTTTCAAAAATTTTAATAAAATTCTTGGCATTATTTCAATTATTTAAAAAAATTTTAATAAAATTCTTGACAAAATTTTAATTATTTTTAAAAACTTTTCTCAATTCAATGAAATTTTTTTTTACAGAGATTAAATTATTTTTAATACATTTTTAATCTAATTTCTCGAAAAATGAAATTATTCTTAAAATTTTTATTGGAATTCGTCAAAAGAATTTTAATTACCTATTTAAAAATTTGTTGATGAAATTCTTTAAATGAGAGTTGAATTTTTAAAAACATTCAATTCTTCAATAAATTATTTATTTTTTGTATTTAAATAATTGAATTTTGGTAGAATTTTCTAATAATAATTGATTGAAATATGAATTTCAGTTAAAACTTTAGATAATAATTGAGTTTTCAATAGGTTTCGAATTGTAATCTTTGAATGTTTAAATTTTTTATACTTTTAACTTAAAATTGTAAACAAAAGGATTTGAAAATGTTGAAAGAAATTTTTCAGAAATTATTAATAATAATTAATGTAAAGAAGAATTTTAGTTAAAAATTGTGGAAAACAATAATTGAATTAAAATAATGAAAGTAATTTTGAATAAGTTACAGTAATTCTATTTTGAAATTTTATTTTAATCAAATAAAGAACAATAAGCATTTAAATATTTATTTTACAAAAATGATTGAAATTTGAAAAATTTAATTTGGAAATTCTGAAAAAAATGGGTTTTTGAAAAATATTAATTAAAATTTTTTGAAAATATACTTGAATTATATTAAAATAATTTTAAATATAATTGAAAATAATTTTACAAAATTGAAACAATTGGAAATTTTGTAAAATTTTATATTTTTAGAGAATTATATTTTTTCATTTTTAAAAATTATCTATAAATATAATTGGATTTTTGGAAATACATTATTTTATAAATTTACAGAAATTATTCTATTTAAATAATTCAATTCTCGTCGTTGAATTCTGATAGCAATTGATTTAAAAAAATTTCAGTTAAAATTTCAGAAAATAATTGAATATTTAAAGCGTTATAACAGGAATTTTAGGAATTAATTAAATTTTAAAAGGTTTTTAAATTAAATTTCTTGAAAATTGAAGAGAAGGAAAAGTATAAAAATGTTTAAATTTTTATTTTAAAAAATTATTAACTACATTATTCTTCTTTAAGAATTCTTAAAGTTTTGAATAATTTAATTCAAAAATATTATAAAAAAAAAATAATTGAATTTTAGAAAAGAATTACAATTGCAATTTTTAAAAATAATTCATTTTCGAAAGGCTTTTCATTGGAATTATATGAATTTTTAATTCCTGTCAAAAAATAAATAAGAATAAGTTTTTAATTTTGAAGTTTTGAATAAGTTAATTAAAAAATCCTGAAAAATTGTTTCTTGTCTTTTTTTGAGGAGGTACTTAAATTTTTTTTAAAAATAATTGTATTTCCGAAAATAATTTTAAAAAATTGAAAATTTTGTCAAATTTCATATTTTAATGAATTTTATTTGTTTACTTTTAAAAATTATTTTGAAATATAATCGTATTTTTGAAGAATTCTAATTGCAAATTTGAAAAATAATTGAGTTTAAAAAAAATTTTTTAATAAACTCATTACCAAGAGTGTTATACCAGTAGAACTCAAAAATTCAATTATTTAATCAAAAATATCTTACATTCAAGTTGCTGTTAGAAATATCTTTGCGATTTCTAAACGAGTTGTTCATACAATTACATTTAAAAAAAAACTGTTAGAAAAATTATGTTTTTTAAAAAATGAAGAATTTTTATTAAATTTCAAAACGCACGTGTAGTTTTGCTTAGTTTGAGAATAATTTAATTACTTAGAAGAATTTTATTATTGAGGAAAATAATAATTGAATTCTCGTGAAGACTTTTATTAAAATTTCTAAAAATCCAAATTAAATTCTTTTTGAATTTAAAATTTTTTTTAAATAATGGAGTTTCTTTAATAATTTTAATTAAATGTTTTGAAAATAATTGAATTTTATGAACAATTTCTTTCAAGTTCTTAAAATAATCGTGTTCGTTAATAATTGAAATTAAACAGTTAATTATTCAATTTTATTTAAATTTTAGAAATAATAATTGAATAATTGAATTCTTTTGAAAAATTTTATAACGAATTGAATTCTTTCGTGAAATTTTTTGAAAATAATTGAATTTTTGCAAAGAAATTTACTATTTATAAATATAAATGAATTTTTTTGAAGGATTTATTTAGATTTTAGAAAATAATTGAATTCTATTGAATTTTTTTATAACGAATTTAAGAAAAAAAATTGAATTCTTTTGTGAAATTTTTTTGAAATTAATTGAATTTTTGCATAGAATTTGACTATTTATAAATATAATTGAATTGTTTCGAAGGATTTATTAAGATTTTAGAAAATAATTGTATTTGTTCGTGAAATTTTATTAAAATTTTGTTTAAAAATAATTGTATTTTTACAAAAAAATGTTACTACGTCTATTTATAAAAATAATTGAATTCTTACAAAGAATGTTATTATTTATGAAAATAATTGAATTCTTGCGAAGAATTTTATTAAAATTTTTGAAGTTAATAAACAAGAATAATTAATTAGCAAATTAGTTAAAAAAATTGAATTTTTTTTAAAAGTTTGAATCAATTGTTTTGCTATGATAAATGTAATGATTAATGATAAATAAACTATTTTGTCATTTTAATTTTTTTTTATTATAATAGTCTTTCTGGGAAATAATCTAGACACGTGTTCTTCATGTTAAAAAAAGATTCTATATAGTACCCAAAGAGTTTATTCACCTCCCCCTCAAACTCTTTAAATGAGAAAAGGGTAAAACCTTTCGTTTCCCTTTTATGAGCTCTTTTTTTAATTTCGCTTTTATTCATTCGGGAAAATGCGTTTTCATTACGTTCCTAATCTTTATTAAAAGCACGTGATAAATAGCACTCGTTTTTGGTCATACGCAAATAAACCGCAAGATTTATTAAGATTCTGCATCAGCGCGTTAAAATATTCAATAGATATACATGTATTTAATTATGATTAGATAAATATTTAACTATTTTAGTTTAAAATTTTTTTTCTCCTTGAGATGAACTTGAGATTTTATTCTATATAGTGTTCGTCTAATAAATTTGTGTTTGAAAAGGAATTTTTGAGAAATAAAATAATATTCAACATTTTTTTAAAAAAAGTCTGAAATAGTTTACATCTTAGAAGCAAAATGATTGAAAAATAGACTATTTTCAAGCTTACATTAAATTTTTAATTTTAGAGCTTACATGCCTCGAAAATTTTAATTTGTATTTCCCTGATTTTCCCTTTTCACTGATTTCTTAATTCAATTATTCAAATCTTCAATAATTTATTTAAATAAATATTTAAATACTTCTTATTTGATTTTCCATAGGAAATAAAATTTTAAATTTAAATTTCAAACCTTCTTAATAAATTTCTAAAAATTGCAATTGTAACCCTTTCAAAATTCATTTATTTGTTACAATTTTTAACTAAACTTCATCTCTAAAACAATTATCTATATTAATTTTTAATAATTTTCCGAAAGTTCTTCGAAAATTCAATTATTTAAATACGAAAATTCAATTTTTTAAATTGTCCATTTTTTAAAATATTGTTCATTTTTTTAAGTTATTAAGGTATATTTTCCAAAAATTATAAAAAAGGAATTCTGGAAATTAGTTTTTTTCAAATTATTTTCAAATAATTCTTGAAAGATAATATGTTCTTCAATTATATACAATTGAAAAATTTCCAAACAATTGAAATTTGGTAACATCTTAGAAAAAAATTTAATTTTTGCAAAATACAAAAGAAATAATTAAATTTTTGCAAAATATAAAAGAAATAATCAAATTTTTGAAAAAATATAAAAAAAAAATTATAAACTTTTGAAGAATTTTAATTATAATTAAGAAAATAAACAAATGATTTTTCAAAAATTTAAATAAATCCAAATAAGTGGATTTTTAAATTTTTAATTTTCTTTGTTCGTAAATAATTGAATCTTAAGAAATTATGATATAACAATTATTTTTTTTTTAAATATTGTTATGTAATTTTTCGAAATTAATTGCACTTCTTAAAAATTATTCTTGGCAAAATTTTAATTATTTTCAAAAACTTTCATCAATTCAATGATTTTCAATATCTACTATACTTTAATTAAAATTCCTAAAAGAATTCAATTAGTTAAAGAAAATTTTAATAAAATTCTACGCCAGCATTTAATTATTTTCATAAATAATAAAAATTTCACAGGAATTCAATTATTTACAAATTATTTTCATATATTATTCAATTATTTTCATAAATAATAACATTTTTCACAGATTCCAAAATTCAATTATTTTAAAAACTTTTAATAAAATTCTCGGCAAAATTTCAATTATTTTTAATACAATTTTAATCGAATTTCTCGAAAAATGTAAATATTCTTAAACATTTTATTAAAATTCGCTGAAAGAATTCAATTATTTAAAAATTTGTTGATAAAATTCTATTATGAAAATTAAGTTTTTAGAAACATTCAATTGTTTAATAAAATATTTATTTGTATAGTTAAATAATTGAATTCTCGTAGAATTTTCGAATAAATATTGATTTAAAAATGAATTTTAAATTAAAATCTTTGGAAATTTGAACTTTTCATACTTTTAATTAAGAATTCTGTAGAATTAATTTTTCTCAATAAATTTAATGGAATTTTTTTTAATTATTTGTAGTTTTTAATTTCTAATATATTTAATTGAAGAATGTCAGAATAATCGAAATTTCGCAAAATTAAATTATAAAAACAAAAGAATTTGAAAATTTACAAAGAACTTTTTCAAAAATTATTTGAAAAAAATTGACTTAAAGAAGAATTTTAGTTGAAAATTTTAGAAATGAATAATCGTAATGATGGAAATAATTTTTGAAGAAGTTACAGTAACAAAGTAGTAAATTTTATTTATTATATGTTATTAAATTTCAAATTTTTGAATATCTCAACTTCTATAAAAAATTTTAATGATTAAATATTTATTTAAAAATGAAGTTATTGATGTTTTCGAATAATTTTCGTTTTAAAAATTTGGAAAAATTCCATTTTTTAACCTGGAAAACCTGTAAAAGTCAGGGAATTTGAAAATAGCAAAAACGTGATAACCATGAAGCTGAAGTCAGCAACGTTTTTAAAAACGAAAAATCAAAAAAGAATTTTTTTTCAAGTTCAATTTATCTCTAATTTTCATGTTTGTTAATTTTCAAGAAATTAATAGTTGCTTAAGATGCAATTATTAAAAAATAATAATATGATTTAGAATCAAAAATAAAAAACCGTCCCATTATTTATTCGATTTTGTTTTTAAAAACGTTGCGGACTTTAGAATCATTAAAAACCTTGTAATTATATATTTCAAAAATTTAATTGGAAATTATTCAAAAATAATAACAAAAAATATAAAAATTTTTTAAAAATAATGTATAAAAATCGAATTGTTAAAAATAATTCGAAAAAAGCCAAAAAAGAAATCATAATATCCGAGGCCTGGACTTAAAATATTACTCTCAAGTTTGAGATTTCGTTCAAAAATGTTTCTAATGTAAACGATTTTAGTCAAAAAGTGAACTGAAAATATATAAGATTTTTCTTTTCAGTCTGCAAATTATAAATTTCCGTTATATACATATATATACTTTTTATGATGTCGAAACTAAATTACTCTTTTTTTTTGTATTAGCCGCTTATCTAGAAACTCGCAAGAAATGTAATTAAGTCGTTTGAATATAGTTTTACACGACGCACGTATATTTAAATTATTATCTTTTGAATTTTTAGAAATTCATTTTTCCTCAATTATTAACGGCAAAAGAAATACTTTCCAAATAACATAATATTGATAACATAATATTTCTCTTGAGGCAAGTTTGACTGACAAAATTCGTCCAAGCAGAAAATTTTCTTTACAGGGTGAGAGAATTTTATTCTATAATAGCTGTCGGAAGTTTTCATATGGTAAATTTTTGCGACACGCCTGTAAAAACTTATTTCTCCAAGCTTCTTGTAAAAATTTCCCCAAGTTTTCAGGAAAGAAAATTTATCTGATATTCTGATTTTATAAATTTAAAAAAAAGATTATTCTTTTTCTCTCTAAATTTACTCTATAATTTATATAAAAGCAGTTTTTTTCACTAATTTAAATTAGCAAACATTTTTTTATAATTCAAATTTAGTGTTGCATTTTCCACAAATTTGCAAACTTTCTGAAATCAAAAATTGTGCTATCTTATAGATTGCATGTAATAACATTGTGATAATGATAAATGAGGATTCTCTTAGACTTTTTTTTTCTTTGAAATTTATTGATATATTGAAAACTCCTTCACGCGAAAAAAAGCTTCGGATGGATCAGCGATAAGCTTCTATTTTTTCCCTGTTCATGTTTGTTATTGATATTTTTTATTTACATTTTTTTTTTGTATTTTTTATTTTCTTTTTATATTTGCATTTTTATCGCGAGTACCTTTTTGAAGATTTAAATTTCAATTTGAACTTAAACTTGTAATTCTAGTGTAAAGAGAGTATTAGATGTATATAATTTATAGAAAAAAGAGAAATAACCTGAGAAATGATAGTTTTCTGCCCATCTTTCGTTGAATTGATATATAAAATAGAAAAAAACCACTAAAATTCACTCACTCTCGCACACAAAACTACCTTGACACAGTGCACGAGATATGTAAATTTTTTATCATGATGCGAGCACTTGTGGAATTGAAATTATTTTTTAAAACAACGTTGTTTTTCGTCAAGGCTCTGAAAACGACTGGTCACTTTGTCTCACGGTCTGTTGATTTATATTGAGAAAATCTGACAAGTGCACGCGTTAAACTATTGGTTTGCACTTCGTTATCACTTTGCACGACATGAACATAAGATTTACAAATAGACCAAATTTTTATTTATTATAGGAAAAGAAATTTTTTTCACTTCGGAAAAAAATTTAAAAAAAAAAATTTAAAGTGTATATACAAAGTGTGTGGTGCAACTAGAAACTTTTGTGAAAACAGTACTTTCAGTGGAATTACTGTACTTATCACTGCATTAAATTCCCATTAATACTCTTCTTATAATGTCATTTAAATTCATTTTTAAAATATTTAAAATCTTTATTTAACTTTTGTTAAATAAATCCAATGTTGGTGATTATGGGAAAAAGTGTGAATTAGTTTCATTTTTATTTACCCACTTTTTGAGTAAAGATGCGATTGTACAGATTATGGAAGGTTTATTATATTTTATTTTTTATTATAATAAAATATAAACTAAAGCTTATCGATAATTCGGGCAAATTGATGTTTTGGAAAAATAATGAAACATGCCAAACATTCTAAAAAAACAAACTAAAAGCTAAACATTCAACTAAACACTACGCGGAAAAATATGTAAAGTAACTTTTACTATTTACAAACTAAAACTTAAAGTTTTTCGAAGTCAAAGTTGTTACGCTCAAAGTACTTTTTTTTTAAAAATAAGTAAAAAGTACTTCGAACGTCGCAAAAGTTTACACTGAAAATAGTCAAAGTTGCTATAGAAGAAGGCAGAAATTCCTGATAGCCTATTTTGGAATAATTGAAAAAAACAATTTAATTATTCTTAATTAAATCGAAATTAAAATTTAAAGTTAATTGAATCCTTAATGAGATAAGCGCCAAAACGATAATCATGCATTTCTTACCCTTGCGTTAGAAATTAGAAATGCCACAGAAAGCGCGTGTACCCGCAAGAAAATCGGTTTTGTGACTAATAGGAAACATGCGAAATGTTACATTTATACCACTTGTAATCATTGAAAGAAACCAACGAGCCCCATTCAGTATTATTGAGTTACTTAACCCCGAGCAAACTCATCGCAAGCAGTGGCGTGTGCTACAATTTTCGAAATACACCTCTAATTTATATTTATTGCTCATTTTCTTCTTTTTATTTTATTTTTCCTCTGAATTAATAATTTATATACGTACAATATGTATCTCTTCAACTTTTTGTGAATCATCGTAATTTTAAAGAATTTTAAATTCCAACGAAGTGAGTTTGAAATTTAAAATTAATATTAGAATGAAAATTTAAATGAAGCAGAAAATAGTGTATTTAAATTATAGATAGGTGCATAAGATATATGTATACTTGGCGCTGGGTATTATTGTGCTATAGACTCGCGAATCTCAACCACAAAGTTGTTTTGAAGGTAGTAAAGAAATATTTAATGCTTCTCCTAAAATCTGTTGTGACTTTTCAAAAAAAAAAAAATAATAATAATAAGTGCATTCGGGTAGAGTTAATGCGTATGGATATTGCAAATGTTTATAGATCCGATTTTCCATAAGTTGGGATTATAAAAATAAATCTTACTTTCAGTTTTGACTAAATCCGTTTACAAAAAGAATGTTTTAAACTATTTTTCACTAAATTTTAGCCTTGAGAGTATGATTTTAAGTCCAAAAGTTATGACTTGATTTAATTTTATAAGTTCAAAAAGAGGCAGTCAATCTTAAGGTTTTCAATAATTTTGGTTTTAAGTTGAAAGCGATTTTATAGACATTTTACTATAGTTTGTGAAGAAAAATATTTATAGTAACTTTTACTATTTACAAAGTAAAACCAAAACTGTCTGACACTTCAGCGCATTACTGACTCGAACTAATTTTGACAAAAACATAGTTCGATCGTAGCAACTTTTACTCCAAAAATAGTCAAAATTGACCAAAATGCGCAGAAGTTTGTGTCACTTTAAGTTTTAATTTGAAAATAGTAAAGCTAACTTTATTCGTTTTCTTCGTGTAAAATCTACTAATTTCAATAAGTGACTATAAGTTTTTGCTTTTGAATTAGTAAATTATTCTAATAAATTAGTAGAAATTACTATTTATTAGTAGAAATTAGTATTCATTAGTAAAATTGACTATTTATGAGTAAAAATGACTATTTATTAGTAGAAATTACTATTCATTAGTAAAATGGACTATTTATGAGTAAAAATTACTATTTATTAGTAGAAATTAGTATTTATTAGTTAAATTGCCTTATTATGAGTAAAAATTACTATTTATTAGTAGAAATTAGTATTCATTAGTAAAATTGACTATTTATTAGTAAACATTACTATTTTATTTGTAAAAATTAGTATTTAATTAATATTTATTAGTAATTTTTTGCTAAAAAAAATTTGTAGAAATTACTATTTATTATTAAACTTTGCTAATATATTAGTAAAAGTGACTATTTACTTAAATAAATTAATAATAATAAATATATTGTTAAATTTTGCTAATAAATTAGTAGAAATTATTATTTATTAGTGAAATTGACTATTTATTAGTAAAAATTACTGTTTATTATTAAAATAGAGTATTTATTAGTAGAAATTATAATTTATCTTTGTGATATAGATTATTTATTAGTAAATTTCGCTAATAAAATAGTAGAAATTACTATTTATTAGTCAAATTGACTATTTATAAGTATAAATTATAATTTATTAGTAAAATAGACTATTTACTTGTAGAAATTACTATTTATTAGTAAAATTTCGAAATAGGTAGAAATTACTATCTTTTAGTCAATTTTGCTAATATATTACTACTAAATAGTAATTTTCACTAATTAATTAGCAAATTTTACTAATAAATAGTAATTTTTACTAATAAATAGTAATTTTTACTAATAAATAGTCAATTTCACTAATAAATACTAATTTCTACTAATAAATAGTATTTATTAGTGAAATTAGCTATTTAATAATAGAAATGATTATTTATTAGTAAAATTAATATACTATTTATTTGTAAAATTTACTATTTATTAGCAGAAATTACTATTTATTGGTAAAGCTCACTATTTATTGCTAGAAATTCCTATTTATTAGTAGAAATTACTGTATTTATTTGTAACATTTATTATTAATTACTAGAAATATCTATTTATTAGTAGAAATTACAATTTATTAGTAAAATTTACTATTTATTAGTAGAAATTACTAGGTATTGGTAAAATTTATTATTCATTGGTAGAAATTACTATTTATTCGTCAAATTTCCTATTTATTAATAAGAATTACTATTTATTAGTAAACTAGCCAAACTTTCCGCGCGGGAATGTTGTATGGGGCTGCTTATTTTAAACAATTTAAAAAATTTTAAAGAAATAATTATTATAACCTAACAAAGAGATTTAACTAACTAAAATTCAAATAATTTCACTCAATGGTCTCAATTTAAATAGAATTTACATTACTAGACTTAAACTATGACTAGAACAATTACAATTAGTATCTGGGTCATCTTTTGCATTGCTTATTTTATAAAGCCATTTTAAATTAAATACTTTTTAAAGAAATAATAATTATTACACACTTAAAAAAGTTTTACTTGAAATAGCGATAAGTTTCTCTAGAATAACGAAAGTATTAATTGAAGCACTGAAAAATTTCGCTACTAAAGTGAAATCTGTAGTTCATCCAGCTAAATATTTTTTGCCGTGCATAACGAAAAAAGAATTAAATTAACATCAGATTTTCTACATTCAAAAAAAAACGAATTCAAATAGAAATTAATCATTTTACAACTTAACCAAATTCACCCCAGAAATCACTGAATTCGATACTTTAGAAGAAAGTCAGACAAAAGCAGGGTTCCTACAGAATCTGGAAAATCATGAAAATAGTATGGAATTTTTAAAAGGCTTCTGGAAATCAGGAAACTCATGGAAAAGGCCAGGAATTTTTAAAAGTTTCTAAATTTTTTCAGTTTACCATTTTTTCTATTGAATAAAAATTCAAATAATAATAAAGCTAAATGGCATAAAAGACAAAAAAAAAATGTTGAATTTTAAGAAAATCGGATTTTTGAATTTTTTCGAATTTTTGATAACTTTAGATTTTTTACCAAAGAGTCGAGACTATTAAATATGTAAAGTATTTTCCAAAAGCACAAAAATAATAAAGCAAAATCCCATAAAAGAGAAGAAAAAATGTTAAATTTTAAAAAATTCGGATTTTTCAATTTTTTCGAAGTTTTGATAATTTTAGATTTTTTACCAAAGAGTCGAGACTATTAATTATGTAAAGTATTTTCCAAAAGCACAAAAATAATAAAGCTAAATCCCATAAAAGAGAAGAAAAAATGTTGAATTTTAAAAAATTCGGATTTTTGAATTTTTTCGAAGTTTTGATAATTTTAGATTTTTTACCAAAGAGTCGAGACTATTAATTATGTAAAGTATTTTCCAAAAGCACAAAAATAATAAAGCTAAATCCCATAAAAGAGAAGAAAAAATGTTGAATTTTAAGAAAATCGAATTTTTGAATTTTTTCGAATTTTTGATAATTTTAGATTTTTTACCAAAGAGTCGAGAGTATTAAATAAGTAAAGTATTTTCCAAAAGCACAAAAATAATGAAGCTAAATCCTATAAAAGAGAGGAAAAAATGTTGAATTTTAAAAAATTCGGATTGTTGAATTTTTGATAATTTTCGATAATTTTAGATTTTTTACAAAAGAGTCGAGACAATTTAATAAGTAAAGTATTTTTCACATTAAAAAGTTTGACATTAAAAAATATATAAAAAATGCCAATACTTAACCCACAAAATTAAATTTTCAAAACAAACAAATGAATGCAGATAATTTGCTAACGGAAAGGAAACTTACGATTATTATAATGTAAGTTATCATTTTTAAGATAGAGATTACCATTTATTAGTAAAATTTACTAATCATATCTTTTAAACGATTTAAAGATATAAGCAAGTTTTGATTTTTGCGTTCAAGTCAGGAAATAAAACTCTTCAAATAAGAAATAAGCATTCAGCCAATGTTACCAACTTGATTCGAAGAATCGAACTTATGTTTCCATCACATTGTTCGCGACACAAGTTGGTAGCACTGATAGTATGCTGACAAGTGGCGCGCGCAGCCACAACATTCTTAAAATGCAAAAAAGCAATAGAAACAAGAACAATTATTTAAATATTTAAATAACTTTGTCAATTAACAAAATATTGTGAACTTTTTTTTACTTATTCGAAGAGTTTTATTTTCTGAATTAAAGGCAATAAAACAAAACTCTGTCTTTAACTCGGTTTAAAAGATATGATCAATTAAACAATTTTGAGTAATTGAGTAAATATCTTGTAAATAAACAATTGTTTTGGCTCAAAAAGTCGATTTTCTGAAACTTTATACGAATAAATGTAAAATTACCAAGTTTTAAATAATTTTTAGGTTTTAAGTAATTCGGTAAGGCTGCTCCAAAAACATTTAATAGTGAGTTGGAATCGCACATGTACATTGCTTATTAACTTTATCATAATTCTTTTCGTTAAATAGTTATTAGATAAAAATTATGAAATTTTATTATATTTAGTCAGATAATGTATATCATTTCGCGGATATTGAATCTACAATCGTCACAGCTCACAGTCTAGACGCTATAATACATGTGCGGATATTCGGATTAATATTTGGTTGACGACAAAAAATTGCAATCTTTCTAAAAAAAAACTAAGATTATTTCATAAAAATTAAACTACTGCAGCGAAGATAATTACATTAATTATACACTGTAAAAAATAAATCTTATTTTAAAGAAAGATAGGAAGAGTCTTTTTTTCAGTTGCAACTTTTTAAGTAAGTTTTTAACTTTTTTATTGATAGATATACATTTTTAATGATGATTTTTAGCTTCTTTATAGTCTCTAAATTTATTGAATTAGAGTAAAAATGAAACTTTGTTTTTTAATTAATAAATTTTTTCTAATCAATTAGTAAATTCAATTGCAGTTTTTCTAAGGATATCAAATTTAGACAAAAAACGAATCAAAACGTTGCTTCGCAACACTTTTCATTCGTTTTTTGTCTCAATTTAATATCCTTAAAAAAATTGTGACTATAATTCAAAAGCAAAAAGTCAGACACTAATTCAAAGTTGTAAAAATTTTTACTAATTCTAATCTACAGATGCGAGTTTTTCTAAGGATATCAAATTGAGACAAAAAGCATATCGAAAATGTTGTGAACTAACGTTTTTGTAAAAAACTTTTAATGTAAAATTTTTTTCCGAAAGTTTTAAGGGAAAGTTACTATCAAGAATTTAAAAGTATTTTGAATAGTTTTTAATTAGTGAACGACGTTTTACTAATTTAGGTTCGAGGGGTAAAATTCTTTGTCAAATCAGATGTATACGAACATATTTTTTTCTCAATCAAGATTATCAGTAAATTAAGAGTAATCTTATTTTCAAGACTCAATTGACTTGAGCGTTATCTTAAAATAAGATTTAATTTTTATTGCGTGTAATATCAAATCATCTTATAAATCACTCAGTTTCATTAAGAAGATTTCATTTCACGATCGTTGTACTGAAAATATTATTAAATCAATTTACAATGAAATTCACAGTTTTCTTAAAAGTATCAAATTAATACTAAATTGGATCAAAATTATTGAAAAATTTAGATGAGATTATTTATTATTTGTTAATTATTATTTGATCCACTTTCTGATATCAATTTGTTGCTATTTAATTCCTTCAAGTTAACAGTCTTTTGAATTGTTTTTTAATTATTTTTTACTTATAATCACTCGCATAATAAATCAAGCTGATTCGTTCTTATGCGAAAAATAAATATCTTACTTTTAGTTCTCTTTTAATTGCACAAATTTCTTGAAAGTGTTAAATTGATATGAAAGTGGATCAAATTGATACCAGACATACCAAAAATTTGGAACAATTTTTAATTTAATCCACATTTTTGCTATCAATTCGTTGAAAATTGATACTTTACGATTTTTAGAGCAAAAGTTGCTACGATCGAAGTATGTTTTTGTAAAAATTATTCCGAGCGTAGCAAAATTTACTTTTAAAATAGTAAAAGTTGCAACAAAAGAAGCGCACAAGTTCCAGATAGAGTTTTGGACAGTTTTGGATGCCATAATCAAGTGACATTAATGAATGTGAAAAAGTAAACAATAGATTATTATGCACTTTCGTTAGATATTTAAATTAATGGAGAAATATATACATACACTGCGCTTTTCGGTTGCACACAATGCAGATCCACTTTAACCATTATAAGAATTTTTTTAGAATATTACCACAAGTTCCGTCTTATCCGAAAACAATCGATTAACTGATTTTTGTTTTAAGAAATAATTCGGAAATTATATTTCACGTTCAATTATATATAGGCTCATAAGTGTTTCAAATCTCACTCATATAAATCGAAACCGGTTGGTCCAATTGTATTAATGTTATTTGCACTTTTTATTTTCTGCCTTTTGTATAGGACTAATATACCGATAATTATTTTTTTTGTTGACAGAATGAATAATTCGTCAAGGGAAATGAGATAAGAGGAGCAATTTACATCGTTGGTGAGAATTATATGTTTCTATATTACAAATTTAATTGCATTATTTTTTTTTCTTTTTTATTGATATTGTCACTTAATGATATAAGATTAACAAAAATCATTTGTCAATTTGTTCAATTAATAACTTTGTAAATATGAATTAAATTTATGGAAAAAATATTTAACTTGCACATACGCACACGTCTACACTCGAAAAAGTAGAGTAAATAATAGTTTCTTTGGAAAAATAATAATAGTCATTGCGATTTAACAACAAAGAACTGTACAATAATTTTAGGACATTAGATAAAAATTATTTATTTTTTTCATACTTTTCACAAAAGTATTAATCTTGTTTTATTTTCAAATGAAAGAAATGAAATATTTCTTCTTTTTTCTCCTCAAATACTATGCGAAAAGTAGAAATTTGTTAAATTTCATTTTAGGTGCATCTATTCTTAGATCTGCATCGTTTACATTTTGCAAACATAAATTCTAGAGAGCCATAAAAACTTTGTATACAAATATAAGGGTTTATATTAATTCCATTAAAATAACATAACGATAGAATTCAAACTTTTAGCTTTACAGGATAAAAAGAAAATTTTTCATTTATTTTCACAACCTGTAAACCTGGAAATGTCAGGGAATTTTATAAACATTGAAAAAACCTGAAAAAATCAAGAAATTTTGATCGAAATCCTGGAAAATTGTTTTCTAAAATTATTGTGTTTATTCTTGAAATCTAATTTCACTTAAATATTTCAAAATTAATTCAATTTTCAAAGAATTGGGTTTACAATTTTCATAAGTGGATGAACTTTAAAAGATTTTTATTTAAAATTTTGTAAAATTTAAATTTTAAATGAATTTAATTAGAAATATTATAAAAAAATTAGATTTAAAAAAAATTTTTTAAACTAAAATTTTTCTGTAATTAATTAAATTTTTTAATATATATTTCACTAGTTTTATTAAAAATAATAAATTTGTAGAAGAATTTTAGTTAAAAGCACAAATTGAATTTTGAAGCAATTACAAATGATTGCAGAGATTCAATTATTTTCAAAAGTAGTAAAATTCTTCTCAGAAATTCAATTTTATTTTCAAAAATTTTAATAAAATTCTTCGCAAAATTTTAATTATTTTCAAAAACTTTCCTCAATTAAATGATTTTTAAATTTTAATATTTAATACTTTAATATAAATTCCTAAAATAATTCAATAAGATCAAAAAAATTTTAATAGAATTCTACGCAAACATTTAATTATTTTCATAAATAATAAAAATTTTACAGGAATTCAATTATTTACAAATTATTTTCATATATTATTCAATTATTTTTATGAATAATAACATTTTTTACAGGGATTCAATTATTTTCATAAATAATAAAAATCAATGTTGAATTTCAATTATTTTTAATACAATTTTAAATTTTAATGGAATTCCTCGAAGAAAGTTATTATTCTTAAAAATTTTATTCAAATTTATCAAAGAAATTTAATTATTTTAATAACCTTTTGCTACAATTTATTTATTAGAATTTAAGTAATATTTTCAATAAATGTTTAATTAAATTTCTTTAAAGAATAAAATTATTTTCAAACATTTTAATGCAATTCTTTGCGTAAAAATTCAATTTTTTTCAAAATAATTTTAATAAAATTCTCCGCAGAAATGCAATTATGTTTAAAAATTTACAAAAATTCTCGTCAAAATTTCAATTATCTTTATAAATAATAAAATTCTTCTCCGAAATTCAATTATTTTCATATAATTCAATCAAATTCTTTGCAAAATTTCAATTATCTTCAAAAAATTTCCTCAATTCAACGATTTTTAATAAAATTTTCCAAAAGAATTCACTTATTAAAAAAAATTTTAATAAAATTCTACGCAAGCATTTAATTATTTTTAAAAAAAAATAATAAAAATTTTACAGGCATTGGAATTATATTCAAAAATTCTTATAAAATTCTTTGGCTATGTTCAATTATTTTTATTTTAATCAAATTTCACGAAAAATGAAATTATTCTTAAAAATTTTATTAAAACTTATCAAAATAATTCAATTATTTAAAAAAAATTTCCTATAAAATTTTTAATGATAATTCAATTTAAATTTTTTATATTTATTTTTGTATTTAATTAATTGAATTCTCATAGATTTTTCTTATAAATATTGATTTAAAAATAAATTTCAATTAAAATTTTATATTATAATTAAATATTGAAAGCATTAGAGAGTGAATTTTTAGAAATAATTGAAATTTGAAAAGGTTTCAAATTAAAATCTTTGAAAATCTGAATTTTCCATATTTTTAACTAACAATTCTGTGGAATTAATTTTTCTGAGAAAGTTTAATTGCGGATTTTTATTAAAAAATATTTTAAGATTTTATTTTCTAAAGTATATTTATATATTTAATTGAAGAATTTACTAATAATTGAAATTTTGTGAAATTGAATTGTATTCAAAACATTCAAAAGTATTTGAAAATTTTCAAACAACTTTTTAAAAAATTATTTAAAAATTATTTTCATAAATAATTAAATTTTTCTCCGAAATTCAATTATTTTCAAAACTTTAAAATAAAATTCATGGCAGAATTTTAATTATTTTTAATACAATTATCATCAAATTTCTCGAAAAATGCAATTATTCTTAAAAATTTTATTAAAATTTGTCAAGAGAATTCAACTATTTAAAAATGTTTGTTAAAATTCTTTATGAAAATTCAATTGTTCAATAAAATATTTATTTTTATAGTTAAATCATTGAATTCTCGTAGAATTTTCTAATAAATATTGATTTAAAAATAAATTTCAAATTAAAGTCTTTGAAAATTTTAACTTTTCATACTTTTAATTAAGAATTCTTTAAAATTAATTTTTCTCAATAAGTTTAATGGATTTTTTTTTAATTATTTTAAATTATTATTAAAATTAATAATAATAATAATTATTTAAATTTTTAAAAATGTTCGAATCCAGCTTATTATTAAATGTTTTTGGAGCAGCCTCACCGAATTACATAAAACTTAAAAATTACTTGAAAATTACTTAAAATTTGGTAATTTTACATTTATTCGTATAAAGTTTCAGAAAATCGACTTTTTGAGCCAAAACAATTGTTTATTTACAAGATATTTACTCAATTACTCAAAATTGTTTAATTGATCATATCTTTTAAACCGAGTTAAAGACAGAGTTTTGTTTTATTGCCTTTAATTCAGAAAATAAAATTCTTCGAATAAGTAAAAGAAAGTTCACAATATTTTGTTAATTGACAAAGTTATTTAAATATTTAAATAATTGTTCTTGTTTTTATTGCTTTTTTGCATTTTAAGAATGTTGTGGCTGCGCGCGCCACTTGTCAGCATACTATCAGTGTTACCAACTTGTGTCGCGAACAATGTGATGGAAACATAAGTTCGATTCTTCGAATCAAGTTGGTAACATTGGTTGAATGCTTATTTCTTATTTGAAGAGTTTTATTTCCTGACTTGAACGCAAAAATCAAAACTTGTTTATATCTTTAAATCGTTTAAAAGATATGATCGAATTAGACAATTTTGAGTAACTGAGTAAATATCTTGTAAATAAAAATTATTTTGGTTCAAAAAGTCGATTTTCTGAAACTTTATAAAGAATAAATGTAAGATTACCGCAATTTTTAATAGTACTTCGGTGAGGCTGCTCCAAAAAACATTTAATAATGAGCTGGATAAAGTAGTAAAATTTGGCTAAGAATTATTGAAAGATTGCATCTTAATTTAAGACTTCTATTTGTCTTAAAATAGGTCCTTCTGTTATTACTATTCAGTTATTAATAAACATACGTTTCAATTGAAATTTTACAAAACACGAACAAAATCTTCCATATATTATAATTTACAATTTTTTTTCCTCTTAATTATAAATTTATATTATTTTAATCAATCATTAATCAATTTTCGATAATAATATAATTATCCACTACAACGAAGCCCCGATTTAATTTAATCAATTATCCAATTCAGCTTTCTATACACCCGAAAAGAAGACATTGAACTCTTTGTTTCAATGAAAATTTGCGATATTTGCACCAAGTTTTATAATATGTGATAAATTTCTATTTACACACGCAGAATTATTTTTGAAAAATCTATTTTATGAATGAGCAGTATGCCTTTGTTGAAGCATTTTATTTACGAGTGCAAAATACAATCTCTAAATATTTATAAGATTTTGCTTAAAATTGCTGTTTACTGATGTTATTCATATATAATTACTGTTAAAATTCTGGTCTCAAAAAAAATACATGATTATAAGATTTAGTTTCGCTAATAAATATATAAGGAAAGTTTCTTTGCGCTGTAATATTTGTCTCCATATTTAAGTGTTTTTTCTTTGTAAAATGGAGAACCAATCTAAGCCAGAGCTCTCGAGATTTAGCCAGTTGTAACCAGTTAGCACATTCGATAAACCACCTGTTTCAAAGATATAATTCCTTTGGCTTTTAACTTTAATGTCTTATGCTATAATGTAGATTAAAGGAGTCTTTAACCGTGAAAGGATAATAATTTCAGTTCCGTTATTATGCACTTTTTAATATTGATGACATTTTTCTTTTGTATTTGGAATCAAAATATACTCTATTAGATAAAAAAATGTTGTCATTTAATAAAACAATAATATTAACCGCATGTGCGCTCTAAATTTTAATTAGTAAAAATGTTAAGTAATAAAGTTTTTCTAAGGATATCAAATTGAGACAAAAAATGTAGTAAAATTGTTGTCATGCGACAATTTTGCTACATTTTTTGTCTCAATTTGATATTCTTAGAAGAACTGTGAATTTGAATTAGTAACTGACTTTTTGTTATTGAATTAGTAAATTTTACAAATAAATATAGAAATATCTGCTAATAGTAAATTTAACTAATAAAAATAGTAATTTCTACTAATTTATTAGCAAAATTTACTAATAAATAGTCAATTTTACTATAATAGTTATACAAATTTTTACTAATAAATAGTAATTTCTACTCATAAATAGAAAATTTTACTAATAAATATAGTAATTTCTACAGTAATAAATAGTAAATTCTACAAATAAATACAGTAATTTCTACTAATAAATAGGAATTTCTAGTAATAAATAGTAAATTTTACCAATAAATGGTAATTTCTACCAATTAATAATACATTTTACAAATAAATAGTAATTTCTACTATAATAAATTCACACGCTCCGAAGAAAGGTATCAAAGAAGCAAAAAATTTTAGGTTATGTTTGAAATTTTTATATTAAAAATACAGCAAAGGATTAACTTGCAATATAAATCACTGATACTGAGGTCTTCATTTTATCTGAAATAATTAATAAAAATAGATTTCGGTTTTAAATTAAACACAAAAACTTTTAGATAAGGTAAAAATAATAAAAACATAACCTTAAAATCAATTTTGCTTTTTCTTCTTCTTTTTACGTACCTTTTCTTCAAAGCAAGTCACAAATAGTAAATTTTACTAATAAATATTAATTTCTACTAATTTATTAGCAAAATTTACTAATAAATACTAACTTCTACTAATTTATTAACAAAATTTACTAATAAATATTAATTTCTAATAATTTATTAGCAAAATTCACTACTAAATAGTAATTTTTATTATTTAATAGTCAAGTTTACTAATAAATAGTCAATACATAATAAATAATAAATATAAATAGTAAATAATAAAATAAAATATAAAAAATGAATATGAATACTAATTTCTACTAGTAAAAAGTCATTTTGACTAATTTATTAGCAAAATTTACTAATAAATAGTAATTTCTACAAATTAATTAGCAAAAAGTTATTAATAAATATCAATTTCTTGTAATAAATAGTAATAATTCCTAACTTTTTAGCAAAATTTACTATTAAATACTAATTTCTACTAATAAATAGTACTTTTTTCTAATAAATAGTCAACTATACGAATAAATACTAATTTCTACTAATTTATAAGCAAAATTTACTAATAAATAGTGTATTTTACTAATAAATAGTAAATTCTATTATTAAATAGTCAATTTTACTAATAAATAGTAATTACTACTAATTTATTAGCAAAATTTATTTTTAAAAAATAATTTTTACTAATTAATTAGCAAAATATACTAATAAAAAGTATATTTTACTAATAAATAATCATTTCCATTATTAAATAGCCAATTTCACTAATAAATACTATTTATTAGTAGAAGCTAGTATTTATTAGTAAAATTGACTATTTATTAATAAAAATTACTATTTATTAGTAAAATTGACTATTTAATAATATAAATTTGTAGTTATTAGTAAAGTAGGCTATTTATTAGCAAAGTTTACTAATAAATACTAATTTCTACTAATAAATAATAATTATTACTAACTTATTAGGAAATTTACTAATAAATAGTAATTCCTACTAATCAATAGTAATTTTTACTAATACATAATCAATTTTCCTAATAAATAGTAATTTCTACTAATAAATAGTCAATTTTACTAATAAATAATAATTTTTACTAATTAAGACTGTATTTTAATAATAAACTGTAATTTTTACTAATAAATAGTCAATTTTACTAATAAATAAAAATTTCTACTAATTTATTAGCAAAATAGCTTGACTCCCCCTCCCCCCTAAAGCGTTACGTATTTTTTGAACGGCCCCGTAATTTCTACTAATAAATAGTTAATTTTACTAATAAATAGTCAATTTTACTAATAGATAGTAATTTCTACGAATAAATAATAATTTCTACTAATAAATAGAAATGTCTAATAATTTATTAGCAAAATTTACTAATAAATAGTAATTTCTACTAATTAATAGTAATTTGTTCTAATATATAGTAATTTCTACTAATAAATAGTCAATTTTACTAATAAATACTAATTTCTAACAATAAATAGCAATTTCACTAATAAATAGTCAATTTCACTAATAAATACTATTTATTAGTAGAAATTGACTATTTAATAATAGAAATGATTGTTTATTAGTAAAATATACTATTTATTAGTTAATTTTGCTAAGATATTAGTTGAAATTAGTATTTATTAGTAAATTTTGCTAATTGATTAGTAAAAATTACTTCTTGTTAATAAATTTTGCTAATAAATTATTCGAAAAGTTACTTTATATTTTTCTCAGTATTGAAATTCAAAAAGTATGTTTTTCAAATTTTGAAATCAAATTTTAAAAAACGTTTCTAGGTCTAAAAAAGTGTGAACGTGCCTTAATATGGCACAATCTCAGTTTTTCACCTTCCCATCCCTGCTATAAAACCGGCACGCTGCCTGTGTGTACGAGTGTTGATGCACAATTAAATTCAAGATGGCGCAAACTGTCAAAGTTGTCTATAGTCTGCAAAATAATCAATAACTTTTATTGCTTTCATAATTTAAGATTAAGATTTTTACCGATATGAGTTTAAATGCCTGATTTAGTGAATTTATATTGGCGAATTTCAATTTCGAAAACTCATTTATACTTTGCTTTCGCCAATTTTCCACACTGAAAAAATCGAAACATTGTTTTAAGTGGAGCAATTTTAAAAAAAAATTGTCAACGAAAGGAGGATAAACACGTTATGTTTGATTATAAACAATTATGAAGTATTAAAATTATTGTCAGTGGATAATTTTCAAAAGAGAAATTTTTCACAAGAGGTATCTATTGGTTTTTAGTTGAATTTTTTATTGTTTACCAGTTCCATACATCTGCTTACAATTTTAGCTACTCCTTTCATTACTCGTTTGGTGTTCCAAAAATAGAATTTCAATTTATTGGGAAAATAGGCTACAAATTTTTATTGTTTGCGATTGGTGATTTAGGAACAAATTTAATTTTGTTTGTGCAAATTTTTGCTATTCGAGTTTATTAAAAAATGCTATTGTATTTTTTATTAATTTAATGTTTTGTTTATTCAAAACAGTAGTCAGATTGCAATAGTGTCTTGTCAATAGTTATAGGTATTGTTACTTGAATTTTATTTATTGTTGTACTTTTTTTGTTTCAGAGAATGCAGAAGCAAAAGTGTGAAAATAGAGACCGATAGGTTTTATTTGGGAAAAGCAATGCAAAGCATTGTCAGCAGAAATATGCGAGTGTTATTGGCAACCGGTTCCTCGGTATGGCCAGATCATTGAGAACTGAGAATGTCTCAAACGGCAGATGCTGAGAGCGAGGCAGGGTCGATTTGTGACGAAGAACGAGTGAGAAAACTCTTTCAGGCATGTGACGGTGACGGCGACGGTTTTATAACCAGGTAACGAAGGATATTAATCAATTTTATTTTTAATTTTGAAAAATATATCAAAAGACAGTAAATAAAAGTGTAACTTGAATAAAATATAATTTCATGGAGTAGTAAATTTGTTTATGTACCTAATTTTTTCGTATTTTTCAATTCCAGTCAGGATTTACTAATTGTGTGCAGAGAGCTAAATCTAGAGAATTCTGTGGAAGAACTAATGAGAGAGTTAGGCGCCGATGAACATGGTCGAATTTCTTATCAAGAATTTTTTAGACGTCGATTAGCTTTACGACCAGAAATTGAGGCATTAAGAAGAACAAGTCCTCAGACACATACTTCGGAATATCTTCCAACCAGTAGTGATAACAGTCTTGGTAAATGTCTCTACTTTATTAAAAAAAATACAAGTGAAATAGTGTAACTAGTTTTAAAATTACTTTTTTAGTAAATTAATTTTGGGAAATTTAGTTTAAAAATAATTTATTATACCATTTGACATTTTAGGAACTGTATCTGGTAGACATGACAATTGGGAGTTTGACAGTGGCGCCCGGGACCTGTCACCGGAGCCTCACACCTTACAAAAATTGGTAGAAGCAGCTGCTGGTGCAAATAAGGTAAATTCAATATTTGCAAAGTTGCAATAATTCAGGGAAGTCAGGGAATTTGGGGTGTACCCCAAACCAATTCTACTTATAAGTAGAATTGGTTAGGGAAAAATGAGCGATTTTTATTAAAAGTACTGGAGAAAATTAAATTTTTAGAATTCATAAGAAAATTATGAATTTTGGTTTGTTTTTTGTTTGCCTCATAAACTAGAAACTTACCTGGAATTCGAATACAAAACCTTCAATTTTTTCTATCTCTGACAATAATTTCTTTTCAAATAACTTAATTCTTGAAGAACAATCATAAAATTATCACTTAGAAATTATTTAATAAAAAAATTTACTTAACTATTTTAAAATTAACTAAGTTTTAAAAGTCATACGTTTACAATTTTCATAAATAAATGAAGAACTTTAAACAATATCAATTTGAAATTTTGAATGAATTTCAATAGAAAAAAACCTTGATTTTTAAAAAATTTTAATGATTAAAATTCCTCTAAAATTATTTAAATTTTTTAATATATATTTCAGTAATTATTACAAATACATAATGAATTTATAGAAGAATTTTAATTAAAAACACTAAAAAAAATTGGATTTTGGAGAAGTTACAAATTTTTGCTAAAATTCAATTATTTTCAAAAGTAATAAAATTTTGTTTAGAATTTTTTTTAAATTCTCGTAAAAATTTCAATTATTTTCAAAAGTAATAAAATTATGTATTCTCTAAAATTCAATTATTTAAAAAAATTTTAATGAAATTCTTGGCAAAATTTCAATTATTCTCAAAAAATTTTCCTCAATTCAATGATTTTCAATATCTATTTTCATAAAAATTTTCTAAAAGAATTCAATTGTTTAACATAAATTTTGATAAAATTGTACGCTAACATTTAATTATTTTCAAAAATAATAAAAATTTCACAAGAATTCAATTATTTACAAATTTTTTTATAAAGGACCCCGCACTAAACACACTGAAAATGGCTTTCGGTTATTTATTTCTTGACCTTCGCTTAATTATTTTTTTAAACAGAAAACCTTTAACTAAAAATTTTGAAAATATTAAGAATTTTAACCGAAAGCCATTTTTAGTGTATTTAGTGCGGTGTCCTTTCGTCGCAATAATTCAATTATATTGAAAGTCAATAAAATTCTTCGCAAAAATTCAATTATTTTCAAAGATTTTAATAAAATTAGTGTCAAAATTTCAATCAATTCCAAAAAATGTCCTTAATTTTTAAATGCTTTGCAAAATTCAATTATTTTCATAAATAATAAAATTTTCCTCAATAATTTAATTATTTTCAAACATTTTAATGAAATTCTTGTAAAAATTTCCATTATATTTAAAAATTTTCCTTAATTCAATGATTTTCAATATCTACTATTTTCATAAAAATTTTTCAAAAGAATTCAATTATTTACAAGTTTTTTTTTATAAATTTCTTCGCAATAATTCTATTATTTTCATAAATAGTAAAAATTTTTACCGAGATTCAAATATTTTTATAAATAATTAAATTTTTTTTAGAATTCAATTATTTACATAAATAATAAAACTCATCGTAGAATTTCAATTATTATCAATTATTTTTAATACAATTTTATTTGAATTCCTCAAAAAAAAGTAATTAATTTAAAAATGTTATTAAATTATGTCAAAAGAATTCAATTATTTAAAATTTTTTTATAAAATTCTTTAATTATGATAATTCAATTTTAACAAACATTCAATTATTCAATAAACTATTTATTTTATATTAAAAAATTTCAAATTAATATCTTTGATAATTTGAAGTTTTCATACTTTTAACCATCAATTCTATACAATTAATTGCTTTTAAAAGGTTTAATTGAATTATTTTTTAAATTATTTAAAGTTTATATTTCCTAATATACATTTAATTGAACAAATTTCGAATAATCGATGAAATTTCGTAAACTTGAATTGTAAAAAAATAGATTTGAAAATTCTCAAAGAACTTTTTGAAAAAGTATTAAAAATAATAAATTTAAAAGAAGAATTGTAGTTGAAAATTCTAGAAAAGAAAAATTGAATTGAAATGAAAAGTATTGAAATGATGAAAATAATTTTTGAAGAACTAACAGTAACAATATTTTTATAATATAAAATAATGATTTTATCTCTCGGTCATTTTTATATTATTTATTATAAAACATGAAGATATCGATTGCTTCGAGTCGAAGACTCGGAGTGATCGATTTCTTCATGTTTTATAACAATTATTTATAAGTTGTTGAATTTCAAAAACGTTTGAATTTGGTATTTTTGAAAGTCTTAATTCCTATTGAAAAATAATGATTAAATATTTATTTTAAATAAAACTATTAATTTCCTCTCTATTTTCGATCAAAACGAAAAAATTAAAAGCTTCCAATATCATTAGCTTTCAAGTTTAGAATTTATTCACCGATATAAATATTTTATTTAATAATCATTTTTATTAACTTAATTTTCTATTTATTGCGCACTTGAATAGTTAAATTATTTTCAAATTATCTAAAACTAGTTTTACTAATAAAGACAGTGAAAATTTGTAACAAAAAATAAGCGATGATGAAATATATTAAAACAAAAGGACTCCAATTTATGATTTTTTACGACCACAAGTCGGTACTGCGTCTTGAGTACAGGTGCCAGTGTTACATCGAGGAGGAGCCATAACACAAGGTCGATTATCAGGACAGGCTGGTGCATCCGCACATGATTTTCCAGGAAGATGAATGTAGTCATCCCAATCATCAGCTGCCAGAATCGTTGAAATGTATAACATGCTCACAAGCAGTGTCAAAAATATCAATTTACACATTTTTGCTGACGATTTCTAGAAATTAAGATAATAGAAATTTAATTATTAAAATTAATTCGGGACGGGAAAATTATTTAATGAAAATAGAAACAATTGGATAGAAATAATATACTGTAAAAGAAATTAAAGGCATATTTAAATTTTAAACATAATTAAGCCCCCGGATAAAAAAATTCGATTTGCGTTCGGACAGAGAATTTTCACGCCAGTGAAAAAATGAAAGAAAATAAAATTAAAACATTTTCAAATACGTATCCTTGTATATAATTGCGCAGCTCTTTTTCCTCCGAAGTATTTTTTTAAATTGAATATTTTTTGGATAATTTAAGCCGTCCGAGCAGCAAATCAAATTTTTTGATCAGGAGGATCAATAAGGTTTTTTTTTAAATTTAATCTTTTAGGTTTTTTACTTGCCGTTTTGAAAATCGAAATTTTTATCTTCGTCCTGTGAAGGTGTTACTTTGTCGAGTGTTATGCTTTAAATGATTCTTTATGATAAATCGCATAGTTGTGCAACGGTGAACTTGGCAGATTCATGTGAGTGCGACAGGTTCGTCCGAGGAAGCCACCGTTGCACATCAATTATATCGTGATAAATTGACTTTATTATTTTTTCAAGGTTAAAAGTACGATCTGCGATATGATTTGTTTCCTGTTTTTAAATTAATGACAATGTTAAAAAAAATTATTTTATTAACTTTTTGCGAATTCGGATTGAATATTGCGATACAAATAAAAAAAGACGGTAATTTATTTAATCGGTTTTAATATCAATGTCATTTTAAAAATTATTTGAAATTCATCAATTCGGTATTTAATTGTGAAAATAGACGCTCTTCAAATTATTGCTTCAATTCTTCTTTAGATAAAAGAAGTTCCATAAAAACTGGTTTCAAAATTATGGAAGTAAAAAGGAAAAATCAAATACAATAATTCGTTTGCTTCTTAGGCTCGTGATATATTTTTTAATTAAAGTATTAAAAAAATAATAATATTTAATTACATAATTCAAATTTGTTCTTGTTTCAGTTGCAAATTGCAGCTCTGTCATCATTGCGATCGGAAGTAACGGAACTAAATTCGAGACTCTTGATTGCAAATCGAGCACGAGAAGCTGCGGAGACGGCGTTGATTAAAGCGGAAACGTTGACGGCAAGAGCAGAACAACGAGCGGAACAACAAAATATTCGACATGAGGAAAGATTGACGGAACTTCACTCTGTGATAGCTGAACTCGGCAGACAATTGGAGCGACAGCGGGCGAATATTATTGCCGAAGAAGATGAATCTGGTAAAAATAAAGTCCTCCTCTAAAAATTTTAATTTTAAAATTTAATTCAATAACTTTTAATCTTTAAAAAATGTATTTTTTAATTTTCGAGAAATTGAAACGAGTCGAGACGCCGAAGGTTCAGTCACTAATCCTGTTGACGAAAATGAAGCCTTCATTCTAGGAGACGGAGACAGAACTTCTAGTTGCTGCGAAGAAGTGGGACGAAGACTGAATGAAGTACTTTTTTGTTTTTAATATTAAAATTCGTTTTTAGTATTTAAATTCTGACTGTATTAGCTTTTTAGAGATAATAGTTAGAAGGTATTAGAAAATAGAAAATAATTAGAATGTATCATCTTTTTTTAGGGAAGAGAACAATTAGACAGTCCTGCAGATTTACCAACGCCGGAAACAACTCAACAGACAGTTTCCTATCAAAATGTAGCAGTCGCAGCTTTACAAGACGAAGTGATAGCTCTTCGGTCGGAAATTTCTTCACTGCATATACAATTAGCGCAGTATAGGAATCAATCGCATGGACAATGTTCGGCTCAACCTACTTGCAGTGATTCACCTCGTCGAGACTTCAGAGTAAGGCTTCTTACGATATAATTTGGAGAATTTTAGATAAATTACAAACAATTGCAGAAATTCAATTATTTTCAAAAGTAATCAAATTCTTTTCAGAAATTCAATTATGTTACCAAATTTTTAGAAATAATTAAATTTTGAGAAGGTTACAAATTAAAATCTTTGAAAATCTAAATTTTTCATGTGTTCAACTAACAATTCTGTGGAATTAATTTTTTTGAGAAAGTTTAACTGCGGATTTTTTTTAAAAATTATTTGAAGTTTTTATTTTCTAATATATATTTTTAATTGAAAAATTTACGAATAATGTCAGTAAAGTCAGGGAAATGTCAGTGAAATTAAGAAAGTTGAGACTTTTTTCGACTTATTTTCAAAAATTGCTACTTTTTCGACTTTTTTTCCAAACATTGCAACAAAATACCACAATTTTTATTAAAAAAGTGCAACCTATTTTGATTTTTATAATGCGAAAAATAACTATAAACAAATCTTTCAAAAATATTTTTAATTACATATTTTCAAAAATAATAAACATTTTAGAATTATTTTTAACATTTAATTAAAATTCATCAAAAAATTAATTAGTTTTTTAAATTATACAAAAATTCTTTTAAGAAATACAATTATTTTCTAAAAATTACATTAATAAAATATTTTTTAAAACTAATTATTAGAATTTTTTTGTAATAATTTTTTAAGATTCAAAATTTAGGTACTTTTTGGACTTATTAAAATTTTTGAGAAATCATTGTCTTGTTTATAATTAAAATTCTTCAAAAATTTAATCATTTTTATTTATACTTTCAAAAATTCAATTATTTTTAAAAGATTTTACCAAAATTTAATTGTTTGGAAATTTTTCAAAATTGAAAAACTATTATCTTTGAAAAATTATTTTAAAATATTTTTGTGATCACCCTGATAATTGAAATTTTGTAAAATTGAATTGTAAACAAATAAATTTGAAAATTCACAAAGAACTTTTTCAAAAATTATTAGAAATAATGCATTTATAGAAGAATTTTAATTACTTATAAACCCGAAAAAAAATTAATTTTCGAAAAGTTACAAATTATTGCAGAAATTCAATTATTGTCAAGAGTAATAATATTCTTCGCAAAAATTAAATATTGTTCAAAAATAATAAAATTCTTCTTAGGGATTCAATTATTTTCACTCATCGCAGAATTTCAATTATTTTTAATACAATTTTAATCGAATTCCTTGAAAAATGTAATTAATTTAAAAATGATATTAAAATATGTCGAAGGAATTCAATTATTTAAATTGATAACATTTTTTATGAGATTTCAATTTTGGGAAACATTCAAATTATTTTTATTCATTTTTTTTTTTTGAGAATTCAATTATTTTCAAAAAATTTGCAATTAAATTTCTTCAAAAATTGCTTTTTAAAAATTGTAATAATAATACTTGAAAAAAATCAGTTATTTTCAATTTTACAAAATTTCAATTATCTATTCAAAATCTTTATAATTTATTGTATATTTCAAAAATTTAATTAGGAAAATGATTCAAACATAATTTTTGAAAGATTTATTTATAGTTATTTTTCGCTCTAAAAAAATTGAAATGAGTTACATTTAATACTAAAAAATATGATGTTTTATATCATATTGATTTGTAAATAAATAAAACAAAAATATTTTGTTGCAATATTTGGAAAGAAAGTCGAAAAAGTCGGAATTTTTTAAAATTAGTCGAAAAAAATCTCAATTTTCTTAATTTATTTGCCAAAAAATATTTTTTTCCTGAGATTTCCCTAACTTTACTGACATGTGGCCACACTGATTTTTATTGACTACGTTATTGTCATTATATTAATAATTTCTCAATGGTTTTCAGACGAGGGGGAATTTAAGTTCGCCAGAACCTCTAACGGCGCCTTGCTCTCCTCTTCTGCCACCTTTGCAAACAGCTCCCATTTCAAAAAGTGTAACCAGAGAAGATGTGCCAATTTTGAAGATGGCGGAAAGAGTGAGACTGAGAAGAACCGACGAGAGGCATATTACTGGTCCCGACATAGCTAATCTTGGAGTAAGAAAATGATTTTTATTTTAATAATGATAAAAAAAATTTTATACTATTTTTCACGAAAATCAACCAACAATTCTAAAATACGACAATTTTTTTAGGTCTGCTCCACGATGGTTGCCGAGCATTTGGTCTCGGACCTTTTGGAACATTCGAATCTACACGAATTCAATGGATCGGAAAAGCAATTTGAAGTGGAGAGTGAGCGACTAAATAGTAGATTAGAACACGCACGGGCTAATAACGCGGTTCTTGCTTTAACGCTTCACGAAAGTAAAGCACAATGTGATAGGCAAGTTCCTAAATTGATTTTAAATTTCCTTTCTCTAAATGTTCCCCTTTATTTATTTAGTATTTTATCTCCTTTAGACTTAGTCTTCTTGTCGGAAAATATGAATCGAATGCAATAGCGTTGCGACTTGCACTTACGTACAGCGATCGAATGATTGAAGCCTACGACGTGCTCGTGGCACTCCTGGAAAGTGAATTAGCTTCTTCTGTCGATAGACGCATCGATAATAGAAGGGTAATTGAAAATGTGGCTCATGTTCTAAATAAACTCGAAAATGACTGCTCTCATCTCAGTGCACCTTGGGAAGACAACTTGATTTTGTCGGATGGGTATGTATCAAATTGTCAGACAAAAAACAACAGTTTTGTCAAGCTATTTGACAAAAAACTTTTTTTACCGTTTACTTTTAACTTGTATTGGCCATCTGCTATGCAAACAACTAAATAAAAACTAATAACTAAATAATAACTAAATAAATAATTAATAACTAATAAAAACTAATAATAATAAATAAACAAAAATCTAACAAACAAATTTCGATTTAGATCCGAAGTGACATGGAGTGAGGACGATGAGCAACGTTTGAAAAATCACATCAGCAGATTAAAGAGGGACCTGTCAATGGTGCAATCGACAGTTGTGGAATTTGAAAGTGTCCACGTCGAGCCACTGAATTCAAAACACACAATATCTTTGGCAGAAGCTCGAAAATTGGATTTGGAAACCGCTGTCCTTATGCAGGTTAGTCTGCAGAATATAAATTTTCATCTTTTAACGATTTAATTTTAGATCTTTAGCTTCACGATGAAATTACCACGAATTCTAATACAAAGCCTTCAATTTTTTTCTATTTCTGACAATAATTTGATTTTAAATGACTTAAAGAACTAAGCATTATAAAGTTATTTAAAACTTATAAATAATTTAATGAATAATTTTATTTGAATATTTCAAAGTTAATTGAATTTTAAAAGAGTCGCGTTTAGAATTTTTATATAAATAGATAAATTTTACAAGGTTTTAATTTTAAATTTTAGAAAATTTCAATTTTCAATGAATTTAATTAGAAATTTTAAAGAACTTGGATTTTTGAAAAATTATAATAATTCAATTTTCTTTGAAGTTAGTTTAATTGTTTAATTTTTATTTAATTAATTATTAAAAATAATTAATTTATAGAAGAATTTTAGTTGAAAGCACTAAAAAAATTGAATTTTGGAGAATTTGGAAATTATTGCAGAAATTCAATTTTCAGAAGTAATAAAATTCTTCACTAAAAATTGAATTTTGTTCGAAAATTTTTAAAAATTCTCGTCAAAACGTCAATTATCTTTATAAATAATAAAATTCTTCTCCAAAATTCAATTATTTACAAAAAAATTTCAAAAATTTTTATAAAATTCTTGGCAAAATTTTAATTATTTTCAAAATTTTTACTCAATTCAATTATTTTCAACATCTACTATTTTAATAAAATTTAAAAAAAGAATTTTATTATGTTTAAAATAAATTTTGATCAAATTCTCCGCAAACATTTAATTTTTTTCATAAATAATAAAAATTTCACTGAAATTCAATTATAATTTACAAATTTTTTATAAATTTCTTCGCAATAATTCAATATTATTTTCATAAATAATAAAAGATTTAACAGGAATTCAATAATTTTTGAAAATAATAAAAACCTTTTCAGAAATTCAATTATTTTCATAAATAATGAAATTCTCCTGAGGAATTGAAGTATTTTTTGAATTGAATTTTTAAAAGGTGTAATTGAATTCTTTTTTGAAATTATTTTAAGTTTTTATCTTCTAATATATATTTAATTGAACAATTTCTGAATAATGGAAATTTCGTAAAATTGAATTGTAAACAAATAGATTTGAAAATTCTCATAGAACTTTTTCAAAAATTATTTAAAATAATTGATAATTGTTAATTTATTTCTTTCGAAGAATTTTAATAAAAGTTTTTAATTGCATGTTTCGAAGAATTTACTTAAAATTGTATTAAAAATAATTCAAATCCTGTGAAGAATTTTATTATTTAGGAAAGTAATTAAAGTCTTGCAATGAATTTTCTTTTATATAGACATAATTGAAATCCTGTAAAGAATTTTATTATTTATGAAAATAATTGAATTCTTACAACAAATTGTATTACATTTTTTAAAAATAGTTGAATTCTTTTGAGAAATTTTATTAAAATAGTAGATTTTAAAAATATTTGAATTTCAGCGAAAAATTTTATTATTTGTAAAATGTAATTGAATTCTTGCATAAAAGGTTTGAAAATAATTACATTTTTCGAGGAATTTATTTAAAATTGTTTTAAAAATAATTGAAATCCTGTGAAAAATTTTATTAATTTATGAAAATAATTAAAGTCATACAACGAATTTTATTGTTTTTTTTAAATAATCAAATTGATGTGAAAAATTGGATTACACTTGTAAAAATAATTAAATTAAAAATAATTGAATTTAAATTTTTAAAAATATTAGTTTCTATGGAAAAGTAATAATGACAAACAATTTATTTAAAAAGAAAGTTATTGATGTTTTCGAGTAATTTTACAATTAGATAAATTCGTAAATAAATGTAATAGAACATTTTTTGGAGTGTCTATTAATTCTTAGAGTTGATAAGAATATTCTTTAAGGTCAGGGAAAAAGTGAAAAATTTTTCTGTAAATCAGAAAAAACTCAGGGAAAAACAAAATTAATTTTTTGTAGCAATCCTGATTAAGTAGGCCTATTTAATTTACTTGTCAATTAATTCTTTAACTTTTTTAGGAGTTGATGGCTTTGCGGGAGGATAAGGCTGAACTACGAGCCCGTATATTTTTACTCGAAAAAGAGCGGGCAACAATAGAAATTAAATTAAATGCAAGAGATGCACAAATTCAACATCTTCAAGCCCAACTGTTAATAATGGGAAACAAAGTAATTTCAAGTTACATTGATACTTTTAGAAATTAGTTTAAATTTTCTTTTCTATTTTATTTACAATAATACTCGGGTTTCAACTATTTTTGTAATAATATTATTAAATTTATCACAGGATCGAGGTCTCAGTGTCAATGAAAGTGAAGGAATTGAATCCGAATTGTTAGAGGCACTCGGAAGAGAACAACGTTTAAAAGAACGTTTACAAGAGCTCGTGTCAACGTTGGATAAAGTTAACAAAAATTCCGAATTGAGGCATCAACCTGAACTCGTCAACGATTTAAAACGTGCAAATGGGTGAGTTCTTTTTAGATTACATAATTTTTTCCTCTTTATAGATAAAATACATTCTTACGAATATATTCTCAAGAATAAAAAGAAGAGAGAAAAATGAAAAGTTAAAGAGAACTAAATGATTTTTCTGAATTGTTTCTATACTTATATAAACATTATTTATTATTTGATTAGAGCACTCGTTCAGTCATTGGAAAAGTCAAAGAAAAAACATCAGTCGAGATTAAAAAAAATGGAACAACAAATGGTGACGATGGCGGAAAATCATTCAGCACAAGTAAGTATAAATACATAAAATACACTAAACACTTTCGTCGTGAGTTTTTGAGGTGTTTTGAGGTTATTATTCACATATCTTGACGTTTTTACGATTCTACACTATAATGATAGAAACAAAGAAATTTCTTTAAACACAGTTCATTTTATTAAATTATTTCTCGCTGTACATTTATTAACACTAGGTTTTTAACTTCTCAGTTTCTTTAATTCTTCCTCTACTAGACTCTCTAGATCATGTAATGGTTTGTAGTGATTGTGAACTAATTGCGAACCACACATTGCTGTAGTCCCTGCTGCAATTAAAAATGTGATGTATCGAGGCCAAGATAGACGGGCAGGCATGTTCAATTTGAAGTTGAAGATTCTTTTAAAAGTCTTTCGTACACGAGTTCTTGCACTTTCCGTTTTTTGAACGTTTTATAAAAGTTAACCTCTCCTACATGCCAATTTATCATGACATACTCCAATCCTGCCCCTCCAACAAAAAAGAATGGGAGAAATCTATACTCGGCCAAATACTTTTTTCCAGGCACTTTTTGTATTATCCTTGCAATTCGTCTTAACATTTGATAAAACAGTAGTTTTTTATTTTTTTAGGAGTAGAATACAAATATTCCTCTGCGAGCATGCGAGTAACAAGTTATTGCGGATGGAATGTTAATCTGTTAATTCTAAAATGCGCAAGCGTAGCGCGCTGTTTTTCGAAATCGATACATATCCCTTGTTTCCCTTGTTATTTCCTGAAAATTAGCCCGCAGGTCAGGAAAATCAGGGAAAAGTCTCAAATATTTTTATAAAAAATAAAATTCTTTTCTGAAATTCAATCATTTTCAAAAAATTTTAATAAAATTCTTGGGAAAATTTTTAATATTTTTAAAAATTTTCCTCATTCCAATGATTTTCAATATCTATTTTAATAAAATTTTCCAAAAGAATTCAATTATTTTTAAAAAAAATCCTTATAAAAATCGTACGCAAAGATTTAATTATTTTCATTAATAATAGAAATAAATTTCACAGGAATTCAATTATTCACAAATTTTTTATAAATTTTGTCGCAATAATTCAATTATTTTCATAAATAATAAATTTATTTGCAGAAATTCAATTATTTTCAAAAATTTTTCTCAATTCAATGATTTTCAATATTTACTATTTTAATAAAATTTTCCAAAAGAATTCAATTTATTATTTACAAACTTTTTATAAATTTCTTTGCAATAATTCCATTATTTATATAAAAAAAATAAATTTTTACACAAATTCAATTATTTTCATAAATAATAAACATCTTTTTAGAAATTCAATTATTTTCATAAACAATAAAATTCATTGCAGAATTTCAATTATTTTTAATATAATTTTAATTGAATTCGTCGAAAAATGTGATTATTCTTAAAAATTCTATTATAATTTTTTGAATTTTTTTTTGAAATTATTTAAAGTTAATTTTTTCTAATATATATTTAATTGAAGAATTTTCGAATAATCGATGAAATTACGTAAAATTGAATTGTAAACAAATAGATATAGAAATTCTCGAAGAACTTTTTAAAAAAGTATTAAAAATAATTCATTCAGAGTAATTCAATTATATTTACAACTTTTTATAAATTTCGTCTCAATAATTGAATTATTGTGGTAAATAAATTTTTTTTACGCGGATTCAATTGTTTTCATAAATAATAAAACTCATCGCAGAATTTCAATTGTTTTTAACACAATTTTAAAATTTCAATTCTGTTGATATTAGTTGAATTTTTTAATATGTATTTAATATTATTTACAAAATTTTAACACTATTCTTAGAAAGAAATCAATTATCTTGATAAATATCAAAATTTTTCTCAGAAATACAATTGTTTTCAAGAATTTTAATAAAATTCTTTGCAAAATTAAATTATTTTCTAAAATAACAATATTAATCACTAGAATAAAATTATTTTCTTGGGCAATAAAATTCTTTTCAGAAATTCAATTATTTTCAAAAATTAAAAAAAATTCTCGTCATGATTTCAATTATCTGTATAAACATCAATATTAATCGTTGAAATTCAATTATTAAAGATAAATTTTAATAAAATTCTACGCAAACATTTAATTATTTTCGTAAACAATAAAAATTTACCAGGATTTCAATTATTTACAAATTTTTAAAAATTTTTTCACAATAATTCAATTATTTTTATAAATAATAAAATTGTTCTCAGTAATTTAATTATTTTCATAAAGAATACAACTTGACGCAGGATTTTAATTATTTTCGATACAATTTTAATCGAATTCCTCGTAAAATGTAATTATGCTTAAAAATTTTATTAAAATTCGTCAAAAGAATTCAATTATTTAAAAATTTGTTGATAAAATTATTAATGAGAATTTTATTTTAACAAAAATATCTTTGTTTTACAATAAAATTTTGATTAGTTGTTAATTTCAAAAGATTGAATTTGAATGTTTTGAAAATTTTAATTCTTGTATAAAAATAATAATAATTAAATATTTATTGAAAAAAGAAGTTATTGATGTTTTCGAATAATTTCAGTTTTGGAGAAATTTATAAATAAATGTAATAGAAAATAATTTGTGAGTATCTAATAATTTTTAGAGTGAATCAGAATATTCTTTAGGGTCAGGGAAAAAGTAAAAATTTTTTCTGTAAACCAAGGAAAAAGAAAATTAAATATTTGTGGCTACCCTGTTAATTTTTTTATAGAGCTTAAAATATTGAAGATAATGAGAATTTAACTTTTAGGTGATATCGTTAAAGCAACAAATTACTCTGCTGGAAGAAGGAAAGGGCAGTTTACATCTGCAGTCACAAAGTTCTTTATGACAGAGTGAATGAATGTGATTAGTGACTTGGACTTTTATAATTACAGTCTTTAACATGCGCAGCAAACATTATAAGTGAAATTAACGAACTTAGTAAATATTGAATTTTAACAAAAATATTTACATGTACATAAGCACAAACGAAGTGATAAAAGTAAGTCAAAAGCAATTGCTTCTTGTCTTTTAAGTGTAAGAAAATTTTTTTACGATAAATGCATTTTGTATATTACGTATTTACATCTCGAATAAACATTTGATGTTGTTTTTAATAATTTTTAGGACTTTTATTGAAGAATTCACTGTTGGTTGAGTAGGTTTATTTTCACAATCAATAAATAACAGAACCATTGCTTCATGGTAAAAGTATTATTAAAAGTCTTTAAGGTAGTAAACGTAGAATTAAAGTATTTAAAGTAAAAATTTTTTAATTTAGGAATTAATTTTAATTAATTTCATTAATTTTGTCTTATTTCCATTGCCATCGTCTCTGTGGCATTCTGACCAGGAACGGCGGGTTCCTGATCATTTTCAGGTACAGCGGTAAAATCCAAATGTCCATTTTTCATAATTTCCTCTTTCAAGTGTACACAAGCTTGTTCAATTTCATAATTTCTTGACACTAATCCCACCCATTGAGCTTCGAGGGCTCTCAGTTTTTCTCCACCCTGTGTCTGCATTGATTTCCTCTGCCAATTTATTTCCTGAATTTCTTTCTTTAATCCTTGAACTTGCTTTTGAGAGTCATTCAATAACTGAACTAGAACTTCTAAATAAGACTTCCATGCCTCGCATCCATAATCCATCATTTGCTCCAAATTGCAAATTCTAAGTTAAAAACATTAATATTTAAATAAAAATTATGTCAATATTTTTTTTAGTTCTTTAGCAGTTTTAAATTTTCTTTATATTTATATTAACAAAATTTTCATTACCTAGTTGCTTGATGCTGCAATTGAGCGTAACTATTTTCTACACTTTCAGTCCAAGCTGAAAGATCGTTCATTTTCCCAGGAGCCGGAGGAGGAAGTTCGTATCGTTTCATTGTGAGAACTTCCATCGTTAAACAATTCTGAAGTCTTTCAAATTCATGTTTCATAACTTCAGTTTCAAATGCATTCATATTCAGAGCTGGAAGGTGTTCTAAATAATTTTTGGTTGGTCTGTAACGTCGCGTTTCCTCTTCTACCATAGCTAAGGCCTGGAAATATATTACATTTCTTGGAAATTTAATTTTAAAAGAAGGCCTTGTTTTTATAAATGAAAATTTTTCATTTATAAATGAAATTGTTATCTGTCGAAATAGTTTATTAGAACAAACACTTTTACTTACTGCTTCTCTAACTCCTGGTTCGTCGTACCCTTGATCGATATATGGCAAGGCATCTTCAATAACTTCTCCTGCCATTATTAGGAGTAATCTTTAATTTTTTAATACTTTCTGTTAATTAATAATCCTATTTTTATTTTTATTTTAATTTTTTAATCCAAAACAAGTAGTTTGCTGTCAATTTCGATACATGTTTATTTAATGTGAAAGAACCTTTAAGAACAGGGTTGTGTAGATAGCACACGCGTTTCCCTAAAAGAGCTTAAGGGCATCCGGGAAATAATACTGGTTTCGTGATAGACGTCTCATTTAAAAAGAAAAGAATATTTTGAGTCGGAATTTTTTGGTAAATATAGAGAAATGCTCTGGGACTAGCGGTCCTCTCGGAATTTAAAGAAATTTTGATAAATAATTATTGAAAAAAATTGTTTAAATATACGGAAAAAAGGGGTTTTTCACGGTTCAGTATAGACGTCTCATTTTGAGAGGATAAAATATTTCGGGTTCATATTTGGAGGGGTGATAGAGGAAGACTCTCCGAGGAGCGGCCCTCTCCGTTTTTGCAATAATTTTGCGAGGAAATTATTTTATTAACGATTGAAAGTGGAGTAATTTGAGGTTAATACATTTCCCTCAGTTCAACTCGCGACCACTTCCGAGAATTGGCGCCACCTCCTTGACCACTGACACATAGATCCACTTGTCTGTGTGCTCGCCGCCATATTGTCTCTCACTTTCGCCCAAAATCCAACTTTTGTAATTTCGTTTTTCAATATTTATTTCAAAAATTACTTGCAAATTTCGAGAATATTCGTTATCATCATGAATTACCCTAATTATCATGATAAATCCGAACTAAATATCTCTAATTATTTAGGAGTGAGACGACACGCGGGAAAACACTTTTTGGGCTCGATTTTTCCCGGATGCCCTTAAAGGCCTTTCTTCAATAGATTTCGCTGGTAGGGCATAAGGCTGCGTTCACACAAGTAGAAAAACATGAGAGTGAAAAGAACAACAATATCTCTCTATCTCTTTTGCACTCATGATTCCTCATAATATGGGATCGCACCTTTAAGCTACCTCGAGTAACCCAACACTGATTATTACGCTGAGAGGTATGAACACACCTAAAGATGGTTTCTTTCTTATTTTTCAAAAAAAATAAATATCAGTTGTAACTTATAAATTGTAAAAATCAAGAATGAAAGAGGACAGAAACTTTTTCTATCTCGTAAAAGTTTATTTTATAAATTCTAAATAGATTTGACAGATTGTTGGATGTTGGCTTTTCAGTTTTTTTTTGTTGTTGTTGTTGCAAACTCAAGTGTGTGGTCGTGGCTTAATATGTATCGGTGGGAGGTAGATATGTCCAGACTTTTTTAGAGAGACGTTATAGAATATTTGCATATGTATTGATATATGTGTATTAAATCTATTTTCCGAAAATGTGAAATTATCGTTATCGTTCTGAAATTTTTAAAGTTCTATTTCACTTCGTATACAAAGTGTTTGTTTTCAAGTGAATTAACAGGCCTTTAATGTAAAAAGTCATAACAACATAATGTGCGATGCTCCATGTAAATATTTGGGAAAATATTAACAAATCGTGAGGAGAGTGGAATCTGTATATACAGTGAAGCATATTTTAGATAATGGAGTGTCAGTGTTTGCAATCATTGAGAAACATTACTACGAATAACGAAGAAAAAAAGGTAAAATCTATTTATTAGAGAAAATAATCAATTTTTAATAATATTTACTCTTTTCTTTCTCTTTAAAAAAAAAGAATTCCTATTCGATTGAGCCTATTATCTTATTAACAATACTCATTCTTTAAACGATCATTATATTACATTTCTTAATGATTCTTAATGAGATTATTACGATGTCTGGAATAAAAAAAGCAGAGAACAATTAGTTAGAGTAGCATGGGCGATTCCATTTCAAATATTATATTTTGTCCTACTTTTTCCCCTTGACAAATATTAATGTCGAATTGAGTTTATTTTTAAAATCTTTTAAAATAGAGAATTTTTCTTTTTTTAGAACATTGTCTTTTGAAATATTCGGTGACCCTCTTTCAATATTTCGGAATAGGGAATAAGTATTTATTTTTGCCGCAATTATTGATGTTTCAAAAAGCTCCCTCAATCTGTATATTCAACAAGTATTAATACTTGTTACGTAACATGATCAATTTTATTATTTAAAAATATTTTTTTTTTTTTTTAATTAATTGCTGTGACTAAATTTTTGAATTTCTTTAGGTCAAAGGAGAACGGAAGAACTTAGGAGGTAAAATTAAAACAAGACAAGATGTTAAGGAAAAAAGTACGTGAAATTCCAAGGAAAAATTCATAAGCAATGGATGAGATTCGCAGTCGTCTCTCACAAATATCAGATCCAATTAGTCGAATAACTTCGGACTTTGGCTCAAATTCAGCGCCATGCAGTCCACGTCTTCGTGTTCGAGTTCACGACTCATCGCCAGAAGAAGGAGGAGGAGGTGGTGGACGAGGAGGAGTGTCGTCCGGTGAATCCGATGGTTCACGTGGACGAGCCGAGTTCATTGGCTCAGAGAGTCCGAGATTTAATTCACGGCGAATTTGTCAGGCACCAGTGCCACCGCCTCGACCACGGAATAAAGACATAAATATATCGCCACGCGATTCACCTTACGTTAATGTTCAAAATCTTCTCTTCCATAAAAATGATAATTCAACGCAAGCGGCGCGAAATGCAGGATACGTTGAATTAAAAGACAGCAGTGGTGGTGACAGTGGGAAAAGGTCATTTAAATGTAGTCCCTACGCATTCACATCCGAGTCAAGTGGTCAAGTTGAATATGCAGATAAAAGGATATTCGATCAACAAACTGGTTTTGGACAGAAATCCTTTGAGAATAAAGCGAGTGATTTACAGAATTTCAGTTTAAATTCGCCATACGATATTGCATTGTCAACGAGTCGCAGTGGTAATTTTGAGCGATCATTTTCGTTTAGCAATAAAAAACATTATCAACAAGATGGAGGGAGTCAACATTATTCGGGAGATAATCAATTATTTGTGGATAAAACACCGTCAAGTGCCAGTGGAACAATGGATGGGAAAAAGGAATCTAGTTTTGTTTACAGTGCCTCGAAAAGTTTCGATGGATTTTCAAATACCGTCGAGGAATTTAATTGGCAGGAACGATGTTTGGAACTTCAATTAGAACTCCATAGGAGTCGGAGTCAGGCGACGAGAATTCGAGATATGCTGCGTGAAAAGGTAGCTTTTCTTTAATTACTGTAGAAATTTTCGACTTTGAAAAAAGAGTTCTACTGACTTAAAATTCTACAAATTTCGAATTAAAATGTAATCAAAATTTTTCAAATTTTGATTACATTTTAATTAGAAATTTGTAGAATTTTACTTTATTTAATTATTTACTTTATTTATTAATAATGCTAATTATTAATAATGTAATAAATTTTTAAATGAGTAGAAAATTCGAAATTTGTAGAATTTTTTTTAAATGAGTAGAAAATTCTGCAAATTTTGAATTAAAATGTAATCAAAATTGGAAAATTTTGATTACATTGTAATTCGAAATTTGTAGAAATTTTCCAATTTTGATTACATTTTAATTAGAAATTTGTAGAATTTCTACAAATTTTGAATTAGAATTTTTTTTAAATGAGTAGAAAATTCTGCAAATTTTGATTACATTTTAATTCGAAATTTGTAGAATTTTCTTTGAAATGAGTAGAAAATTGTAGAATTTCCACAAATTTTGATTACATTTTAATTCGAAATTTGTAGAATTTTCAAAAAATTGTAGAATTTCTACAAATTTTTTACTCATTTAAAAATGTATTACATTATTAATAATTAGTATTGTTAATAAATAAAGTAAATAATTAAATAAAGTAAAATTTAAAATTTGTACATATAGAAAGTTTTTTCATAATAGCAAAGGACAATTTTTTGAAAATTGTAAGCACTTTTTTTAAACACACTGAGAATGAAATTAGTTCTATTTTTAATAATAGATTTAATAAAATCTCTATCTATATTAATTTTTATTTTTTCCGATTTATCTAAATTTATTAATTATTTAAATTTTTAATGTAAATTTAAGTAAATTAAATTTAAATGTAATTTTGAATATAAATTTAAATAATATTTAAATGATTTTAAAACATTTAATACCGATTTTTTATAATTAGATTGTACCTAGATTTCTATTGCTCTAGTAAATGAGTCATTTTATTTTAAATAAGATAAATAATTTTTCGCCAATGAAAAATATTATTAACGTTATAAATTCAATTTTGATAAAATTAAAAAATTTAATAAATTTAAAAAATATTAAAATGTAAAAAAAGAAAATTGAGGGAAAAAGTTAGGAAGAAAGAAAGAAAGAAAAGAAAATTTAAATAAAATTAGGAAAGGAATTAATTCCTTATTAAAATTGACACTTTATTCTCAATTTAGTGTAAAAAGAAATCATTACTCGCAAAATTTACAAGTCGAGCAATTTTTTTTCTCCACTGTAATCAAAATGACAGATTTTAATTTCATATTTATTTTCAGCTCTCGGAACTTGAACAACGAGTCTTGGAAGCTGAGAGCAGAGCTGACGATGCTGAAGATAAGGTAAAAAAAATCATCTTCTTATATTTAATTAATGATATTGCCATCAATTCGTAATTTTATTAATTATTCCATAAAGATTAAAAGAGAAATTTTTTCAATCAAAGAGAAATGTTTTCAATCAAACAAAAAAGTTTTCCACGAAAAGAGAAATATTTTCAACAAAAGAGAAATATTTTCAATAGTTTTAAAGACAATTTTTTGATTTCATATAATTAGAATAAAATTAATAGGGAGATGACAATTTTTTTTCGCACAGGCGAAATAAATATCGATTCGATCATTTGCGGGAGAGCTTTTTTGGACACGAATTTTATCTATATATTCAACAACGATAGTCATGCATTGAAACGCGCATGTTTTACAATTATTTCACTCTGTATTGATTTTTGTTTCTAAAGCTAAAATGGAGGGACCACATCCCGGTGTCGGTGTTTTGTTATGATTTTTCCATTTTTAACAAAGAATTGTCAGTTGGTCATTTTTTGTATTAATAACAATTTCAATGAATCAATTATACCAAATGCTTTATAAATTCAGTGAATTTTAATTTCTCTTAAATTATGATTTTCTACCGGTGACACGATTTTTAAAGGTATTTTCAAAAAAAAATCTTTAAATAGAAATTCATATTTCATTAAAAATTTCAATTCATTAAAATTTCGAACATAAGTAGTAGTAGAATTTATTTAATATTTATATTATACCTATTTTTCATTCACCCATTTTTCAATTCGATTTTTAATATATTGTATTCGAAAGAATCGATTTTTTCAATTTTGGAAATTCACTTTCGTGAAAGCAAAAATGATTTACGCAGGAAAATTATTTATCAGTCCTGGAAAATCGTGTTTTATCACTGCTTATCAGAATTTCTGTTGAAAACACTTGAGTTTGTTTGAAGAAAGAATTTTTTTAATTTTCATTGTTGAAATTTAATTATTATATTTTTCAATTTTTATTAATTTATAAATGATAATATTAAAAATTTTGAATAATTCTAAATTGAATTATTAAGTAAATAATTATATTGAAATTTTTTGTTTCTCTTTTTTTATTGAGAGGAAAATTTAATTGTATGTAATTTAATAATTGTCTCGGTATAATAACGATAAGAATATACGACCCCCGTTTTTATTTTATATAGTGTTTCGTGTATTGTGTGGTGCTTTGTGCTTTCTGTGTCCAACCCCTCAACATATATTGGCTCCCAGCCAATATGAGTCACCGACTCTAGGAAACTCCACGGTTTAGTTCAGTCTCGTACTGTGAACTCGAGTCGTCGTTTTTCCATGGCTTATATTACTCCAAAAACTATAATCAGCTTCTTTGCCCTAAAATCATATTTCTAAATTAAATTCAGTACATTCGAAAATATCATCTCTTTCATTCTCTCTTTCTCTCGATCTCTCTCTTTATCTCTCCTTCTTGTTTGCAGTAATTGCAAAATAAAAATTGCAATTTAAAAAGTGTTCTTTCACTGAAAGTCATGGCTCAACGATTTTCCGGTAACATTTTTCAATATTTTACTGTTTTTATTATTTTTATTTATTATTTTTACTATTTTGTAGATTTATTTTGTAAATAAATTTCTCTGGTTATTAGTACTTGTATCGAATTTTACTTGTTTGTATTTTTATTTTTTAAGGCTTAAATTTTTTTATTTACATTTCTTCAAATATTTTTCCTTTCTTCGATCGTATATTTAGAATCAACTTAATAAATTAAGTTCTATAATTGAAATTTTATTTTTTTGGATTTAAAATTTGTTTTAAAAATTCTTTTTATTTTATATTTTAAATTTTGTGAGTTGACGGGAAAAAATGTTCTAAACTGAATCAATTTAATAAATTAACTTCTATATTTGAAATTATATTTTTTCAAATTTAAAATTTGTTTTGAAAATTCTTTTTATTTTATATTTTAAATTTTGTGAGTTGATGGGAAAAAATGTTCTAAACTGAAATAATGTTTCTGTGTATAAATAGATAACAAAAAGAAAAGAAAAAAATTGTGGAAAAAAGTTGACATAAGAGGGTCCCCAAATGAAAGATTCATAATTAAAGGCACCGCGTCTTTTTATAGCTTTGCGACTTTCACGAATATATTCGTATATACGACTTTTCAGCAAAAGTTCCGAGACATATTATTAACTTTATATTCTTTTACAGAGTTTTGATAAAAAAATTTCTTTTTAATATTCATTTTTCATTTCGAAAATTTCTTTTCAATTTCAATAATGATTTTTTTACGAAATTTTTTGTTTGTTAATACAAATAATAAATGAAAATTTAAAAATAATGTAATTAAAAAAATTGTGATTATTATTTAAATAATATAATTGATAACAAAAAAAAATGCTGTACTTTATGATCATCGAGAAAAAACTTGATACTGTAACACAATATTGATTTTTTTCCTAAAAGCTTCCCTTCAAAACATAATGCACGTATATCCCATAAACATAAGGACTATTGATTTCTGACAGATGGTCTTTGTACTCACATTAAATGAATGAATATTTAAATCAATTTGCATTTTTGGATTTTTAGATTAAAATTTTAATTTAAATTTAAATTAAAAATATTTATAATTGAAATTACAATTGAAATCAATATTAAAATTGAAATTAGAATTAAAATTTAAAATTGCAATTGAAATTGAAATTGAAATTGAAATTGAAAAAAAATTGTAATTAAAATTAAAATTGCAAAAAGAATATAGTTTTCAAAACCTCATTTGAATTAATTTACCGAGTTGGACATTTTAATATTTATTTAAAATATGAAAAGAAATTTTCAAATTTTGTCAAATTTTTTTAATTGTCATTAATTACTGAATTAATTTTCATAGGTGCGCATGATGGAGGAACGCTTAGTAAAAGGTGAATATTGCCTAAGTGCTTCAAGAGTTGGTTCTCCTCCACATTCATTGCCATCAACTTCTGCCTCTCAAAGTGATACAATCGAAGACGTTCATTGCGCGTGTATATCGAAATTGGAGACACAGGTGGAGGAACAGGTACAATTTTTTTTATTTTTTCATAGAATTAACTCTTGATGAATTTCATTTTTCTATTTAGAAAATAAAAAATTCAGAAACATTTAATTTACCATTCAACAGTTCTGTTAATTGAAAAGTATATTTTCTACTCTCACAATTGCTTATTTTTAATTCTCTCATTTTTTTATTAGAAACGGACTTGCTCCGTTAATATTAAAATAAATATTATTCTAATTATTTGGAAATAAATATTATTCTAATTATTTGGAAATAAATTGGAAATTATTTTGGAAATAAATTTAGAAATAAATTTGAAATATATTTTGAAGTAATTTTGGAAATAAATTTGAAATATATTTTGAAGTAAGTTTGGAAATAAATTTTAAATATATTTTAAAGTAAGTTCGGAAATAAATTTAGAAATAAACTTGGAAATAAATTTGATAGTAAATTCCAAATTATTTAAAAAGGAAGAATTAAAATTTTCTTTCAAATTATAATAATGTATTTAAAAAATTTATCTTCACAGAGACAATTACGTTTGCAAGACGCAAGACAAGTTGAAGCAAAAGCCGCAAGAATTAAGGAATGGGTAACAAATAAACTTCGCGAGCTTGAACAACAAAATCAACATCTCCGAGAACAAAATAATAAATGCAATCAACAATTGGAATTATTACGAAATCACATAACTAACATTGGATTGAGACCACCTGTGAGTTGTTATTATTTATTCTATTGATTTATCTCGTTTCTATATTTGTATTTCTTTTGTTATTTGATTTTATTTTCTATGTCACTGCTCTCAATTATCTCGATTTTATTTTATCTCGTTAGTTTTAGTTATTGTTTTGAATAAAAGAAATATTCATTTTATATTTAATACAAAAGAAGAAAGTTTTATTCTATTGTTTCTATTTCAGTTTCCAATTTTTGTTATTTAACTTTTATTTGACATCTTTTGTTATATTTTCCTCTACATATTTCTATGTTTATTCTATTTTTCTATTTCTATTTTTCATTTTAATCTTTACATGAGAAGAAACTTTTTTAATAAATATTCTTTTTGGGTTATAGAGCAAACAAGGTTTTAATTAATTTATATTTATAGATTTCTTCGAGAGGATTGTTGTCTCTTGAAGTTGATCCTATGCTGCGGAGACAATCCGAAAATCTTGAAGAATCATCGCAAACGGTAGCGGAAGATATTCAAAGTGTTTCCGAATCGCAAACAGGTTTAAGGCACAGAAGGCATTTATCGGTTTGCGGAAATATTCAAGGAGTCATTAACACCAGCAATATGGATTCGAGGTATGTAAAGAAAAATTTGTCTCTTGAAAATTTAAATGTTTTAGATAAAAAGATACTTGTTTTTAAATTTAAAAAATAATAAATTATAATCGAAAAATGTAAAAGAGTAAAAAGAAATATCTTTTCTTTTTTAATTCTAGTTTGTTATCCGAGGAACTGGCGGCAGCGGTGGAAAATTTGGTAATGTTACCAAGTATGACTGGAGTATCGGATTCAAGTAGAAACAGTAATTCGGAAACAATTCACGATTATGCTGAAATATACACTCCAAGTAGAGAGGGAATTAATTGGAATCAACCCACGAGTCAAGATCCACGACCACCTACGCCTCCGCTTCATAGGTTTCCTAGTTGGGAAGCAAAAATTTATCAGGTAAGAATTTATTAATAAAGAATCGGTAAATTTCATTTCATTTAATATCAAAAATAATATACATCCAAATTTTACACAAAAACATTAAAACATTTTTTATTATTTTTTTCAGTTCAACTTATTTAGTTTTGATTTGAAAAAAGAATTTAATTTTATTTAAAAAAATTTTTTTTTTTAATTTTAATTTTTTTTGTTTTCGAAATAATATTAACTATTCAGAGTATAATTACATACTATTTAAATAATTAAATTTAAATTATTAACTTTTTCTTGATTTTTATTTAAATGTTTCGAACTTTCATTTACGCAAAAAGTGCTTAAAGTTAAAATTAAACTATTATTCTTTTTATTTAATTACAGATTGCAGACGGTGGATTGGGCATTGGTCCTCCTACCAATGAAGAATCTGCGCCATCAACAACAAATACAAATTCCTCAAAGTATTCGCAAGCAATGGGACATAATTTGGCAGCACATAATTCTCAAGGATATTGCGATATATCCGTTCCGGTTTACGCCACCGTCAAAGGTTTACATTTCTTTTTTTTTATATTTTAGTTTTTAATTATAATATAATTTTATAATAATTTTTTCGTCTATTTTATTAATATTGTAAAATAATTAAATAGGTCGCGCGAGTCAAATCAGATCGATTCCATTTGGCGATAGTTCTGACGATAGTTCCGACGGCGAAGATCATCCAAATCAGCTCGAATCAAATACGAGAATAACAAACAGTTCGTCTGATAATACGGATTCGTCACTTGCGAGTAGCAGCAGTCCATCGAAAAGTGTTAAAACAACGAGCAGTTTGAGTCCGGCGAAAAGAAGTTCGAATGGCTCGCCAAGCAAAAGTGTAAAGCGTGGTATGTATCTGTATATTTTTAATTACATTTCTTTACTATATAAATTAAACTCCTAAGAAGAATTGAATCAAAAAATTTGAAAATAATTTAATTATTTGGGAAAATATTATGAAAATTGTATTGAAATTGAATTCTCGCAAAGAATTTTATTATTTATGAAAGGAATTAAATTTAATAAAAAATATTTTTTTAATAATTTTAATTGAAAATTTTGAAAGTATAATTATTATAATTGAATTTCATGAAGAATTTCTTTCAAGTTTTTAAAATAATCGCATTTGTTAATAAATGTAATTAAACAATTTTAATATTGAATTTTATTAAGATTTTTAGAAAGTAAATAAATTTAATAATTAAATCCTTTCGAGAAATTTTATTAAAATTATATTGATATAAATTTTTAAACAATTTCATAATCAAAATTTAAAAAATTCACTTATTAAGTACCTACATAATTAATTATTATTGTTTATATTTTCAAAAATTTTAATATAATTCTTCGCAAGAATTCAATAATTATTATAAATAGTAAAATTTTTTGCAAAAATTCAATTATTTTCAACAAAAATTTTAATGAAATTTCACGAAAAAATCCAATTATTTTCTAAAATATTAGCAATCTAATTATTTTCTTAAATAGTAAAATCTTTCCAAAAATTCAATTATTTTTAATAAAATTTCACGAAAGAATTCAATTTTTTTCTTAATTTGTTATAAAACTTTTTAAAAGAATTCAATTATTTTTATAAATAATAAAATTCTTTGCAAAAATTCAATTATTTTTAATACAATTTTAATAAAGTTTCATGAAAGAATTCAATTTTCTTTAAATTTTTAATAAAATGTTTCGAAAGTATTCAATTATTTTCTAAAAATTTTAATAAATCATTCAGAACAATTAAATAATTTTTAATACAACTTTTAAAAAAAAAATTTTATGAAAGAATTCACTTTTTTTAATTTCTAATAAAATTTCAACAATTCAATTACTTTTAATACAATTTTAATAAAATTTCATAAAAGAATTCAATTTTCTTTAAATTTTTTAATAAAATGTTTCGAAAGAATTCACTTTTTTTTAATTTATAATAAAATTTCTCTAAAGAATACAATTATTTTTAAAAATTTTAATAAATGTAACAGAAGAATTGAACTTTTTAAAAATTTTTAATCAATTTTTTTGAAAGAATCTAATTATTTTGTATGTTTCAATAAAATTCCTTGAATGAGTAAAATTATTTTAGAAAATTGTAATAAAATTCTCAGAAGAATTTATTTATTTTCTAAAAATTGAAATAAAATTCATTAATTAAATGTTTAATTTCAATAATTAAGAAACACGATTATTTTAAAAACTTGATAGCAATTGTTCATAAAATTCAATTACTTTAAAAATTTTTAATTAAAATTATTAAAGAAGCTCCATTATTTTAAAAAAGTTCAAAGACATTTTTTAATAGAATTAAATTATGATTTTTAAAATAAAATTCTTGGAAGGAATTCAATCATTTTTCTAAATAATAAAATTCTTGGAAAGAATTCAATTATTTTTCTATATAATAAAATTCTTGAAAAGAATTCAATTATTCTCAAATTTTTTGATAAAATTCTTTACAAGAATTCAATGATTTTTAATACATTAATTTTAAAATTGAAAATATTTGAAAAGAAAAATTATTAAAAACGTTTAGGAAACAAAAAAGTAAACAACGATTAACTTCAAACTGCGAACAAATTACCGGAATACAACGATTATTAATAAAGATTTTTAAATACATAATTAATTAGTAAATGAGTTTAAAAATTTTGAATCAGAAATTATTTAAAAATTAAAGTTCATATTTGCTGGTATTTTAATAATTTTATATTTGATTGATAATATGAACTTGTCAACCAAATGTTACAAAATAATTAATATTTCAAGATACATCTTTAGAATCGGGATTGTCTGAAGATTACGCAATACCTCCCGACGCTCTCAGTTTAACGTCATTAGAATCCAGTATTCCTAATTTATTAATGCGAGTCTCCGGCGATAGTCCGAAACGACAGGAGTCTTTAGAGAAAGCCGGTCAATTGGCAAAACTTGGCGGCAAACTGAAAACGTGGAGAAAACGGTGGTTTGTACTGAAGAACGGCGTATTAACTTATTGGAAGAGCCAGAATGATATTAATCGTAAACCGCAAGGGCAAATTATTTTAGATGACGTCTGCAGGTTTGTTCTTTATTTTCGCAAAAAAAAATTTAATGTTCATTGAAAATAATAATTAATAAAATAATTGATTTGTTTAGAATAAATAGAGCCGATGGTGCAGCTACTTTCGAAATAGCGACGGGGAAAAAGACTTATTATTTAACAGCCGATTGTATTGCGACTATGGAGGATTGGATAAGAGTTTTACAGAATATTCAAAAACGAAATGCAACAAAACTCTTGTTAAACGGCGAAGAGAATAAGCCGACAATTCAAGGATGGCTCACGAAAGTCAAAAATGGTCACTCAAAGAAATGTTGGTGCGTTCTTATCGGGAAAATGTTTCTTTATTTCAAGTGTATGAACGATACGGTGAGAATATTTTTAAACTTTAATATACTTTATTATATTTTTATATACTTTATTATATTTTATTATATTTTTTTATTTATTGAGTAATATTTTTACTACTTTATAAAATAGAATTTAATTATTTATTTCGAAATAACCATTGCAGAATCCAATTGGTCAGATAAATATGAGAGATGCTCGCGTGGAGGAAGTGGAACACGTATCGGACAGCGACAGCGAGGAAAGAGATTCTGAATGTCCTTATGAGCGAACGATTGGAATATTTCCAACGCATCAGTGTCCAACTTATTTATTAATTCCACACAAACAGGACAAGGACAATTGGCTCTATCATTTAACAGTCGTTTCCGGTGGTGGACCAAATGCAGGAACACAATACGAACAACTAGTACAAAGATTGATGGAAACTGACGGCGATCCGAGTTGTGTTCTTTGGAGACATCCTCTACTTTTACACACTAAAGAAAACATCACTAGTCCATTAACCAGTTTGAATTCCGAATCATTACAAACTGAAGCTATTAAATTATTCAAGGTATCTATTAATCTTTTTTAAATCTAAATTTATTTATTCAGGGCTGCCACGCAACCTAATAACCTGGAAAATTCAGGAAATTTTTATCGAAATCCTGTAAAATTGTTGTTTTCTAAAGTTATTGTGCTTATTCTTGAAATCTAATTTTACTTAAATATTTCAAAATTAATTCAATTTTAAAAGAGTTGTGTTTACAGTTTTCATAAGTAGATGAACTTCAAGGTTATAGTTTAAAATTTTGTAAAATTTCAATTTTCAATGAATTTTATTAGAAATCTTAAAGAACCTAGATTTTTTAAAAACATTAATAATTCAAATTCTTCTAAAATTAGTTAAATTTTTTAATATATGTTTAATTGATTATTAAAGAATTTTAGTTAAAAATACTAAAAGAAAAATTAAATTAACAAATGATTGCAGAAATTCAATTATTTTTAAAAATTTTCCTTAATTCAATGATTTTCAGTAGGTATCTATTACTGTAATACAATTTCACAAAAGAATTCAATTATTAAAAAGTAATTTAAATAAAATTCTACTCAAACATTTAATTATTTTCATAAATAATAAAAATTTCACAGGAATTCAATTATTTATAAATTATTTTCATAAATAATAAAGTTCTTTTTTTTAATTAAATTATTTTTATAAATAATAAAACTCATCCCAGACTTTCAATTACTTTTAGTATTTAATTGAATTTTTAATTTTTAATTGAATTCCTCGAAAAATATAATTATTTTTAAAAATTTAATTATTTTAAAAATTTTTATGAACATTCATGAAAGAAAAAAAATTATTAAAAATAATTTAAATCTAAATTCATTTTTTAACAAAACTCTTGTTTATTTTATTTAACTAATTATTTTTGTGTTAAAAAAACAGGCGTGCCAATTATTTATGTCAGTGGCAGTGGAACAGGCGGGAATCGACTATCACGTGGTTCTTGCACAAAATGCATTGCAGCAGTGTTTGGATCAACCTGAACTCCAGTCGGAATTCATTTGTGCATTGGTAAAGCAGACAAGTCGTCACGTTCAGCAACGATTAGGCGTACAGGTAAAAAAGGCCGCAAGACTAGTGTCGCTGGGTACTGCGCGCGTTGTAAGTCCTGCTTATTGTTTAACACATTTAACACCATTGTACCATTTTTGATTTTTTCAACCTACAGACAAAACAAAAGGATATTTTTTCTTCTTCTTCTTCTTCTTCTTCTCTTCTTCTAAAAGAAAAATGGTACATTGGATTACAGTCTGTTTTTTTTGTTAAAAGAAAAAAAGTAGTCAGTCTTGTCTAAAGTGATTACGATATTGAAAATATTTTTTTGGTTACTGCTTGAAGAAAAATGTCTACTTTATTTTCAATATTTTATTTTATTATACAATTACAGTTACAATGATAAATTTTAATTATTTTGTTATACTCTACTTTTTTCTATTTTTATTCTATTTTTCAATTTATTTACTTTTTTTTGTCTTTTTGTAGAAATTAATTTTTCAACTCTTCATTTTCATTATATTATTTGTATAAAATTAGGTTTCTCTACATTCATTATACGTTTAATAATTAAAAATATTGATATAAATTATATAAATTATATAAAAATAAAAATCGAGCTTAATAATGTATTTTCAGTTATAATAATGAAAGAAATGATTAACAATTAATTATTTTTTATTTTTAAATATGTCAAGAAAAATTCTTTATGAATTGTGTTGACATTCGTATATTAATTATTAACTAGAATAGACTATTTATTAGAAATAGAAATAGAAAAATTGCTCATTTATACTATCTTAGAATAATTGGCGCTTTTCTCATTCATAACTGTGAATTATTTTCGGGTGATAATCATTTAGACAATGTACTTGACGAACTTTTAACAGACTGAACTTGGTCAAGTATTATGCTAGAGAGCATCTTTTTTACTTATCATATTACTTAAGCACATACGACACCATAAAACTAATCATTTTACTATTATGGTATTGTTAAAGCAGTGCAGTCAATTTATTTCAAAAATTGTTTTTTCGTTCAGTGTGAAAATTCTAATCAATCGCCTATTTTTTTCAAAGTTCTTTTTTTAAATTAATTCGATTAGTGTAAACTAAAAAATTTAAATTAATATACTTTAACAATTGTTTAAAAATACTTTTGCAGTAGTTGTAAATAAATTATCTAATTTATCAATTTTGTTGAGAAAAAATTTTGGAATACAGTTTTTAATTTTTTTTTAATTGGCGATTGAGTTTTATTTTCATTTCAATTGAATTTTCTAATTTTCTTTGAAGTAATTTGAAGAAAAAAACTAATACTTGATAAAGTTTTTTATTATCACAATTTTTTCCATCCGAGCACATAAAACATTTTTAATTTTCATTTGCTGCTTTCAATGTGTTGTCTTTTTCTGTTACTCACATTATTTTGATGCTGCATGCAACTAATGTTGTAAGATAATTTTTATTAATTTTTACTATTCACACAAAATAGTAGATTTTTTTTCCTTTTTGAAAATACTTAAATATATCTTAAAGTTATCCCACTCTTGACGTGAACATATCTCGACAAAAAATTAGAATTAATTAATTTTTTTGATAATTAATTTTTTTTTAATTGGGAAAAATTCCCTTAAAAATGAAAAAAAATATTTGTCAAAATATGTTCTGTGAGACACACACCTGCAGAATGGTATGTTGGTGTATACATGATAATTTGCACACAGGAAACAACTTCTCTAGACTCAATTTTTTATTTCTTCCTTTTAAAATTATTTTAGAAATATATATATATATTACGACACTATGTTTGAATGCAGCGTAGAGATCTAGTTTTACGAGTAGGGGATATAAAGGTATATATTTGCTATTCAACTGCCAGCAGTCCATTAGTCGATATTTATATAATGCTTTTTGGTAAATTAAAAAGTAATTTCACGTAGATTCACGTCAAAATTATTTTTATCCAAGGCAAGTTTTTTTCTTTCTAAAATCTGTATTTAAAAAGAAAATGAAAAAAGCAGAAAACAAAAGAGAAATAAAACCTGTCTTTATAAAATTAAAAAATTTTCTCGAGTTCCAATCTACAAGAAAATCACTTTATTTTTACAAAAAATGAATATTTTATATGTCGGCCAGTGTCATTGCATTTTTTTTCCATTCGCTTTTAAAATTGCATTCATTTTTTCGCATATTTCTAAAATGCATTGATTTTTACGCAATTAATAATAAATAAGACTACGCGGAAAATTAATTTCTAATTCATCAATTTAATGGTGTACGATCGTTCAAAGAAAAATGTAGCTGATTCTTCATATTATATAATTTAATAATATGGAAAATTTCCTTCTTGCTTTTTATTTAGTAAAATTTAATTTAGTTTTCTTAGATTCAGTTAGTTGAGTTTTGCTACTAGTTTAAAGGAAAATAGTCATAGTAAAAATTCACTTATCATTATGAATTGAATTTTGCTTATTTTAATAGTAAATATTCATCGTAATTCAGTTGGAAAAATTAGATATTACTTTCTTAATAATAAACCATAAATTCTAAATGCTAAAGCAATTTTAATAATTTCTTTCTCAGAATACAAAACATTTTGCTTTTTTGGTTTCTTAACTTTTTAAATAATTTTTCTTTTCAAATATTTTCAATTTTAAAATTAATTTATTGAAAATCGTTGAATTCTTGCAAAGAATTTTATTATTTGTAGAAATAATTGAATTCTTGGGAAGAATTTTATTAAAATTTTTTGAGAATCTTAATTAAATTCTTTTAAAGAATTTATTTCAATCTTTTTTTAAAGAATGGAGATTATTTAATAAAATTTTAATTCAAGTTTTTGAAAGTTATTATTAAATTTTATGAGCAATTTCTTTCAAGTTTTTAAAATAATCGTGTTTCTTAATAATTGAAATTAAACATTTGATTATTGAATTTTATTTCGATTTTTAGAAAACAAATAAATTCTTCTGAGAATTTTATTACAATTTTCTAAAATAATTTTATTCATTCAAGGAATTTTATTGAAGCATAGAAAATAATTGGATACTTTCAAAAAATTGTATTAAAAATTTTAAAAAATTGAATTCTTTTGTCGGATTTATTAAAATCTTTAAAAATAATTGAATTTTTTCGTGAAATTTTATTAAAAATTAAAAAAAAAGTTAATTCTTTCATGAAATTTTTTCAAAAGTTGTATTAAAAATTATTGAATTGTTTTGAATGATTTATTAAAATTTTTAGAAAATAATTGAATTCTTTCGTAAAATTTTTTTGAAAATAATTGAATTTTTGCAAATATTTTACTATTTAAAAAAATAATTGAATTCTTTTGTTGGATTTATTAAAATTTTTAAAAAATAATGGAATTTTTGCAAAGAATTTACTATTTAAAAAAGTAATTGAATTCTGTCGAAGGATTAATTAAAATTTTAAAATTAATTGAATTCTTTCGTAAACTTTATAAAATTTTATTGAAAATAATTGAATTTGGGCAAAAAATTTTACTATTTATAAAAATAATTGAATTCTACCGATGAATGTTATTATTTGTGAAAATAATTGAAATCTCTGCAAAGAATTATATTAATATTTTTGAAAATATGAACAGTAATAATTAATTATTTAAGAAGTTAATAAGTGAATTTTGAAAATTTTTATTATGTAATTATTTAAAAATTTATATTTGAAAATAAAAAATTTCACAATTTTCATAATAATAATAAATTAAATATCTCGTTCCGCGCGCTTAACATTTGCCAATGAATTATTAATTGAAAATTAAGGGAAATTATTTTTGAAAACTTGCAAAACTTTTTGCAGGGAAAATTTGACAATCAGCATATTAAAATAATTTCATTCATTTATAAAGTTTTTAACTTAAAATGCATTCAATTTAGAAAATTAAATTCAAACTGTTCTGAAAATGAAGAGTCATCTATATAAAACATGTATATATTTTTTAATCGAAAATTTATAGTTCACTAATTACAAAATAATATCATTTATTTGGGAAAAATTTAGGTAATTTAATTTATTTAATTCGTACTGATTATTGATTACGAAAAGTATTCAATTGAATTTAGACTAATTAGTAGTAAAAATAGTGAATTATTTTTCATTTCGTTTTCAAAATATTAAATTTACAGTAAAATGATTGTTTTTTTTAATAATTTATTTTCCAAGATTTTAAAATTAATTTTTTAAGTAAAAGATGATAATTAATTTTTCAAATTAATGTTTCAAAAAAAGAAAGGATTTGAATTTGAATTTTAATTTGGAGAAGTAAATTAATGGAGATTTTTAATTTGATAATTGATAAAGAATTGATTTAGAAAATAATAGAAATTGTTGAACTATGAATTTCGAGGGGAAAAAAATTAAGAAATATATACGTGTGATGAACGTGTGTGTATATATAATTTTTGAAAAGAAAAATCATGTAAGTATGGTCGAAAGAAATGGCCATAGTAGTATGCCAGCATACCATTACAGCAACTCCTACTATGCGCAACGCAATCTCTCTTCACCTGCGATACGCAAAACCCCGCGGCAAACGGCGGTGGTGAAAATGCGGACGTTCTGTCGACGGCTTCCACTTCTCACAGTCCTCCGCTCACACAGGGACATTCAACGTCAAACGTCCTCGAGTGCAAAACGAATCCAGCCCAATATGTTCTGGTCCAAGGATGGCAACTATTGGCACTCGCCGTCTCATTATTTTTGCCCCGAAATAATCGTCTTCTATGGTACCTGAAATTACACCTTCAAAGAAACGCCGACTCCAAGTGAGTATTTTTTTCTAAAATTTCTTTTTCTACAATTTTTAATTTACACTTAATTAATTAATTAATTACAGGGCTCGAACTAGGTCCGTAAATCCAGTAAAAGTCCGTCTTTTTTTAAACGGTCCGTAAAGACCGTAATTTGATTGAGAAAAGACGAAAAGTGCGTAAATTGTACGGTACAATTTGAAGAATTTTAGAGAAATTACAAATTATTGCAAAAATTCAGTTATTTTCAAAAATAATAAAATTCTTCGCAAAAATTCAATTATGTTCAAAAATTTAAAATAATAAAATTCTTCTATTTTCAATTCAATTATTTTCAAAAATTTTAATAAAATTCTTGGTAAAATTTCAATTATTATCACAAATTTTCCTCAATTCAATGATTTTCAATTTCTACTATTTTAATAAAATTTTTCAAAAGAATTCAATTATTAAACAAAAATTTTAATAAAATTGTACGCAAACATTTAATTAATTTCCTAAAATAATAAAAATTCCACAGGAATTCAATTATTTACAAATTTTTTATAAAATTCTTCGCAATCATTGAATTATTTTCATAAATAATAAAATTTTTACAGTGATTTAATTATTTTTGTAAATAATGAAATTCTTTTTAGGAATTCAATTATTTTTCATAAATAATAAAAATCATTGCAAAATTTCAATTATTTTTAATACAATTTTAATCAAATTCCTCGAAAAATGTAATTATTTTCAATATCTACTATGTATTTCAGTAAAATTTCACGAAAGAATTCAATTATCTAAAAAGAAATTTTGATTAAATTCGTCTCAAGAATTAAATTATTTTCAAAAGTAATAAAATTCTTCACAGAAATTCAATTATATTCAAAAATTTACAAAAATTCTCGACAAATTTTAATTATCTTTATAAATAATAAAATTCTTCTCCGAAATTCAATTATTTTCTAAAATTTTAATAAAATTCTCGGTAAAATTTCAATTATTTTCAAAATTTTTTTCTGAATTCAATGATTTTCAATTTCTACTATTTTAATAAAATTTTTCAAAAGAATTTAATTAGGTATTAAAAAAAATTTTAATAAAATTCTTCGCAAGAATTGAATTATTTTCATAAATAACAAACTTTCTTGAAGGAATTAAATTATTTTCATTAATAATAAAATTCTTCGGAAGAATTCAATTTTAGTAAAATTTCTCGAAATATTACAATTATTTTTTAAAATATTAATTATAAATTCAATTATTTTCAAAAATTCTGGTTTAAAAGAATTTTTAGAAAATGTTTAAAAATAATTTAATTTTTCTTGGAATTCAATTAAAATTGTATTTAAAATATAAATCAATTCTAGCAAAAATTTCATTATTTATAAAAATAATTTAATTCTTGAATTTAATTTTATTAATAGTTATTTATATAATTGAACTCCTGTGAAAAATTCAATTATTTTTTTCAATAATTAAATTTTCTCGGAGAATTTTCACAAGATTTTTAAAAATAATTGAAATTTTTGAAAAAATCAATTAAAATTGTATTGAAAATAAGTGAAATCCTGATAATAATTTTACATTTTTTCGAAAGAATTCAATTATTTGGAAAAATGTTGATAAAATTCTTGAAATTAATTCAATTATATTCAAATTTTTTTTATAAATACTTTACAAGAATTCAATGATTTTTAGTACATTAAGAATTCAATTATTTAAACAATTATAGATAAAATTCTTTATGAGAATTCAATTTTATAAATATGCAATTTTTAATAAATTATTTTTCTTTGTTTTTAAATAATTGAATTCTAGCAGAATTTTCTTATTAAAATTGATTTCAAAATGGATTTCAGTTAATATTTTAGATTATAATTTAATATTAAAAGCATTAGAGCGTGGATTTTTGAAATAATTGAATTTTGAAAAGGTTTCAAATTAAAATCTTTGAAAATCTGAATTTTTTATATTTTTAACTAACAATTCTGTGGAATTAATTTTTATGAGAAATTTCAATTGCGGATTTATTTTTTAAATTATTTTACGTTTTTATTTTCTAATGTATATACTTAATTGAAGAATTTACGAATAATTGAAATTTTAGTAAAATTGAATTGTATACAAATGAATTTAAAAATTCTCAAAAAACTTTTTCAAAAATTATTTGAAAAAATGCATTTGTAGAAGAATTTTAGTTATAAACACGAAAAAAATTTAATTTTGGAAAAGTTACAAATTATTCCAGAAATTCAATTATTTTCAAGAGTAATAATATTCTTAGCAAAAATTAAATATTGTATTGAATTTTTTTTATATTATATTTGGAGTTTTTATTTTCTAATAAATAAATTTAATTGTCTTTTCGAGCCCTGTAATTAATTAAAATTTTAATTTTAATAATTTAATATTTTGTATTTACATATAAAATTCATATGCTTTATTTAAACATAATTTAATATTTTTTGGTGCTAACATAAGAATTGATAAAAATTTCAGAACCGAATGTGGCAAGTATGCGGCGTACTGCGAAAGAGCTTTGGAGAGAACATTGCAGAATGGCGGGAGGGAAGTGAAACCATCGAGAATGGAAGTGCTGTCGATTTTATTGAAAAATCCCTATCATCATTCATTGCCACACGCGATACCTGTTCATTTTTTGAATGGCACCTATCAGGTTGTAAGCTTCGATGGAAGTACAACAATCGAGGAATTTCTCTCGACGCTAAATCAGGAGATTGGTTGTCGTGATGTTCATCAATCTGGATTCACTCTATTCAGCGACGATCCAATTGAAAAAGATCTCGAACACTTTATTGATCTTCAATCAAAGGTATTTTTTCTTCGCAATTCAATTTTCAATTGAGCCATAAAAAAATGAAAAATAAAACCTTAGGAGGATTAAAATAAAATTACGTCTAAACTGAAAAATTAATTATTTGCTAAATTTCAATTTCTTTTCAGTTGTGTGACATAATTTCAAAGTGGGAAACCGCCTTGAGGGAGAAGGGATCGGGCAAATTTGAAAATACAAGAGTTATACAATTGACGTACAAATCGAGATGCTATTGGCGGCATGCGGCGAAAATGGAGACAGATCGAGAAAGACTTTTATTGTGTTATCAAGTAAATCTTCAAGTGGTGCAAGGAAAATTTCCTCTGAATCGCGAATTAGCTTTTGAATTAGCAGCACTGATGGCTCAGGTATTTATTTTTGTTGTTAATAATTATTTTTAATTGAGGGTGAATTTTTCAGTTAATTATTTCAATTATTATTCTCGTAGATTGACTTTGGAGAATATAATACTGATAAGGTGCGAGGGAGTGGACAAGGCAGTGGTAATCATCTCGTTTTGCAAGCACTAGATAAGTTTTACCCTATTAGGTATCGGTCTAATATAACTGCTGATCAACTCAGGTTAGTCTATTAATAATTTTTCTTTTTAATAACTTAATGACTCAAAATTTTTCTTTTATATTTGTTTATTTCTTTGATAAAAAGGAACAGTTCAAAGTACAAAACAAAAGACAAAATAATAGCAAATAGACTACTTTGCTATTATTTTGTCTTCTGTTTTCTACTATATTGTTTTTTTATATCTTACGTTTTTAATGTCAAATTTTTCTTTAAGAAAAATGTATTTCTTTTTCTACTTTTATTGATTTTGGACGAAAATTCATTTTAAAAATTAAGAGAAGATGATTATTTATTTTATTATTTTATTCTGGTAAGAAAGATCAAATATTTTATTTTTCTGTATTTCTTCACAGAGATTTACAAGAAAAATTGCAGGAGAAGTGGATTTCACTTAGAGGACGCAGTACTTTAGATTGTGTTAGAATATATTTAACTTGTACAAGAAAATGGCCTTTCTTCGGTGCAACCTTATACCAAGGGAAGGTAAAATATCTTCTTCTATATTTGCTTTTTTGTTTCCTCACTTTTTAAATAATTAATTTTATAAATAATATACAATTCTTAGGAATTAAATTATTTTTAATACAATTTTAATAAAATTCAATAATAAAATTTTTAATTATAAATTATTATAATTATTAAATTTTACAAAATTGTAAAAAATTCAGTATTTAATTCTATTATTTTCAAAAGTTTTAATTCAAATTACTAAACACCGACATTATTTTCAAAAAACTTCAAGAAATTCTTTAAACAATTTTATTATTTCTAAAAACTCTAATAAAATTATCACAAATAATTTAATTTTCTATCAATAAATAATAAAAAAAATTCATAATAAAATATGAAGAGTGCTAAATTGTTGATAATTTTTGTTACAGATAAAGCAAAGTGAACAAATTACCCTTTGGATCGCTGTTTCTGAGGACAGTGTGACTTTATTAGAAACACAAACAATGGCAGTGAGATGTCGTTATAATTATTCGAATATAATTACTTTTGGAGGATGTTTAGACGATTTTATGTTAGTAGCATGTCCAGACGAAGGTGCTGCAGAACAAAAGCTTTTATTTATTCTCAGTAAACCGAAGGTAACTATTTGCTTTTAAATTTTAATCACAATTTTAAATATTAAATATAATTTTAAAAATCGATAGTCTTAATAACAAAAATTTTATTTTATTTCATTTTTTTCTCTAGATTTTAGAAATAACACTTCTGATTGCTGATTATATGAATGCCTTGGGTCACACATTGCCTGGAACACCACAAATGAATACTTTAACGAGAAATGGTTCTCATAGATCTCTCAAGTCTACAATAAAACTCCAGACTGGTAAGTTTTTTTTAAGTATTAACAGGGTTGCTATAAAAATTTAATTTTGTATTTCCCTAATTTCCAGACAAAATGTCTTTTTCCCTGACCCTAAAGAATATTCTGATTCACTCTAAAAATTATTAGACACTCAAAAAAATGTTCTATTACATTTATTTACGAATTTCTCTAATTGTAAAATCATTTTGAAAATAACTATAACTTCTTTTTTAAATAAATATTTAATCATTATTAATTTTCCATAAAAATTAAGATTTCCAAAACATTCAAATTTAAACCTTTTAAAATTCAATAAATTTTAAGAATAGGATAATTATAAAACATGAAGAAATCGATCACTCCGAGTCTTCGACTCGGAGCAATCGGTATCTTCATGTTTTATAATAATTAAAGATGACCGCGTAATAAAATCATTATTTTATATTATAAGAGAATTGTTACTGTAACTTCTTAAAAATTAGTTTCATCAATTCAATTCAATTACTCTTTTTTAGAATTTTTAACTAAAATTTTTCTTTAAATCAATTATTTTTAATAATTTCCAAAATTGTTTATAATTCAATTTTACACGAAATTTAGTTTATTTGAAAATTCTTCAATTAGCTATATATTTAAAAATAAAAGGATAAAATAATTTTTTTTAAAAATTCAGTTAAACTTTAAAAAAAAAATTAATTCTCCTGAATTGTTAGTTAAAAGTATGACAAATTCAAATTTTCCAAGATTTTAATTGATTTCTTCAAAAATTTCAATTATTTTTAAAAATCTTGTAAAAATTCTCCGAGAAAATTCAATTATTTAAAAAATTATTGAATTCTTCACAGGAGTTCAATTTTTAAAAAACTTTTAATAAAATTAAATTTAAGAATTAAATTATTTTCATAAATATAATAAAATTTTTGCTGAAATTCATTTATATTTTAAATACAATTTTAATTGAATTCCAAGGAAAATTAAATTATTTTTAAACATTAAAAAAAAAAAAAATTTCTAAACCAGAATTTTTGAATATAATTTAATTAATATTTTTAAAAATAATTGTATTCTTTCGCCAAATTTTACTAAAATTGAATTCTTCCGAAGAATTTTATTATTAATGAAAATAATTTAATTCCTTCAAGAAAGTTTATTATTTATGAAAATAATTCAATTCTTGCGAAGAATTTTATTAACATTTTTTTTTTTAATAATTGAATTTTTTTGGAAAATTTTATTAAAATAGTAGAAATTGATAATCATTGAATTCAGGAAAAAATTTTGAAAATCATTGGAATTTTACCAAGAATTTTATTATTTATAAAGATAATTTAAATTTTGACAAGAATTTTTGAAATTTTTTGAACGTAATTGAATTTTTGCGAAGAAATTCAAAATAATTGAATTCTTGAGACGAATACAAAAATAAATAATTTATTGGATAATTGAATTTTTCTTAAAATTTAATTCTTATAAAGAATTTTATCAATAAATTTTTAAATCATTTAATTCCCTCGACGAATTTGAATTAAATTTTTGAATAATTACATTTTTTCGAGGAATTCGATTAAAATTGAATTAAAAATAATTGAAATTCTGATATGAGTTTTATTATTTATGAAAATAATTCTTTTGGACGATTTTATTATAATACTAAATATTGAAAATTATTGATTGAGGGAAATTTTTGAAAATAATTGAAATTTTTCCAAGAATTTTATTAAAATTTTTGAAAATAATTGAATTTTGGAGAAGAATTTTTTTATTTCTCAATATAATTGAAATTTTGACAAGAACTTTTGTAAAGTTTTGAATGTAATTGAATTAATTGTAAATAATTTTTGTAAAATATTAAACTTTTCCTTGTAAACTTTTGAATATAATTGAATTCCTATGATATTTTTATTATTTATGAAAATAATTAAATGTTTTCGTAGAATTTTATCAAAATTTATTTTAAATAATTGAATTCTTTTGAAAAATTTTATTAAAATAGCTTAGATATTGAAAATCATTAAATTGAGGAAATTATTTGAAAATAATTGAATTTTGGAGAAGAATTTTATTATTTATAAAGATAATTG